>CM064483.1:54739937-54924934 GCA_032716605.1 Paralithodes platypus | reverse complement strand
GTGTCAAATAGTCACAGACATGACTGGTTGGTCTATCTCATATAACTCACTCACGTCACTCTCACCTCATTCTTCTACCCCCCCCCTCTCTCTCTCCTCCCTCTCTCTCTCTCTCAATAACACCCACTATTATAGAACTATGCGCTCTTTTACCCTGGTCCAATTAGTCCCAACAGAAATTACGGGTGTCTATCTCCTAGACACTCTCCCTCTCTCTCTCTCCCTCCCCCACGTCTCTCTCTCTCCCAATAACACCCCCCTCTTAGAGAATCTATGCAACTCTTTTACCATGTCAAATAGTCAACAGAAATGACGTGTCTATCTCATATACACTCTCTCACGTCTCTCTCTCTCTCACCGCCCCACCCCTTTCTCTCTCTCTCCTCCCAATAACACGCCACTATTAGAGCACTATGCACTCTTTTACAGTGTCAAATAGTCAACCGAACGGACTGGTGTCGATCTCATATACACTCACTCACTCACTCACTTCTCTCTCTCTCATCCCCTCCCCCCCCCCCCCTCTCTCTCTCCCTCTCTCAATAACACCACCACTAGTTATAGAACTATGCACTCTTACCGTGTCAAATAGTGCCCAGAAATGACTGGTGTCTGTCGCATAGACACTCACTCACTCAACCTCACGTCTCTCCCTCTCTCTCCCCCCCACCACTCTCTCTCTCTCCTCTATAACCCACCACTAGTTATAGAACTGGCACTCTTTTACCGTGTCAAATAGTCCCAACAGAAATGACTGGTGTCCTATCTCATATACACTTACCTCACTCACTCACTCTCTCTCGTCTCTCCTCTCGGTCCCCCCCCCCTCTCCCCCTCTCATCGGTTCTCTCTTCTCCATAACACCAACCACTATTATAGAACATATGCTTCTTTTAACCGTGTCCAATAGTCAAAAGAAATGACTGGTGTCTATCTCATATACACTCACTCTCACTCACTCACTCTTCTCTCTCTCCTCATCCCCCCCCCTGCTCTCTCTCGCTCGCTCTCAATAACACACCACTATTATAGAACTATGCACTCTTACCCGTGTCAAATAGTCAACAGAAATGACTGGTGGCACTCTCATATACACTCCCTTGACTCACTCACTCTCTCTCTCTCTCCTCTCCCCTCCCCCGCTCTCTCTCTCTCTCCTCTCTCAATAACACACCCACTATTAGCGAACTATGGCACTCTTACCGTGTCAAATAGTCAAACAGAAATGACTGGTGTCTATCTCATATACCATCACTCCACTCACTCACTCTCTCTCTCTCCCGGTCCTCCTCTCTACCCCCTCCCTCTCTCTCTCTCATCTCTCCTCCCCCCAATAGCCCCCTCTCTCTCTCTCTCTCTCAATAACACACCACTAATTATAGAACTATGCACTCTTACCGTGTCAAATAGTCAACATAATGACTGGTGCCTCATCTCATATACACTCAACTCACATCACTCAACTCGTCTCTCTCTCCTCCCCCCCCCCCCTCTCTCTCTCTCTCTCTCTCCATAACACACCAATAGTTATTACTAGGCACTCTTACCGTGTCAAATAGTCAACGAGAAATGACTGGGTGGTCTATCTCATAGACACTCACTCACCTCAACTCACTCTCTCTCTCTCCCCCCCCCCCCTCTCTCTCTCTCCTCTCTCAATACCACACCACTATTATAGAACTATGCACTCTTTACCGTGTCCTAGTCACAGAACTGACTGGTGTCTATCTCATATACACTCCAGCTCCTCTCACTCACGTCTCCCGGCTACACCTCTATCTTGGCGCGCGCCTCACCTCTCTCGTCATCTCCCCCCCCCCGTCCTCTCTCTCTCACTCTCTCTCTCGGGATAACACACCCCTATTATAGAACTATGCACTCTTCCAGTGTCACATAGCCAACAGAAATGGCTGGTGTCTATCTCATATCCACTCACCTCACTCCAGTCACTCTCTCCGCTCTCCTCTCTCCCCCCCCCTCCTCGCTCATCTCTCTCAATAAACACCCCCTATTATAGAACTATGCACTCTTACCGTGTCAAATAGTCAACATAATGACTGGTGTCTATCTCATATACACTCACTCCCTCACTCACTCTCTCTCTCTCTCCCCCCCCCCCCTCTCTCTCTCTCTCTCTCAATACCACACCCACTATTATAAGAACTATGCACTCTTACCGTGTCAAATAGTCAACAGAAATGACTGGTGGTCCTATCTCAATATACACGCACTCACTCACATCACTCTCTCTCTCTTCCCCCCCCCCCTCTCTCTCTCTCTCTCTCAATAAACACCACCACTATTATTACTATGACAACTCTTACCGTGTCAAATAGTCAACAGAAATGACCTGGTGTCTATCTCATACACACTCACTCACTCTCGTCGGTCACTCCTCTCCCTGCCCCTCTCTCGCTCCCCTCTCTCCCCCCACCCTCTCTCCCTCTCTCTCTATAACACACACCACTATTATAGAACTATGCACTCTTACCGTGTCAAATAGTCAACAGAAATTGACTGGTGCCTATCTCATATACACTCACATCACTCACTCAACGCCTCTCTCTCGGTCTCTCCGGCTCTCTCTCTCTCCCCCCCCACCTCTCTCTCTCTCTCTCTCTCTCAATAACACACCACTATTATAGAACTATGCACTCTTTGACGCTGTCAAATCGTCAACAGAAATGACTGTGGTCTAGCTCATATATCACTCCACTCTCTCTCTCTCTCTCTCTCTCCTCACCCCCCTCTCTCTCTTCTCGCTCCCAATAACACCCCCCCTTATAGAACTATGCAGTCTTTTACCGTGTCAAATAGTCAACGTAAATGAACTGCTTGCTCCTCCTCACATAACCTCACTCACTTCACTCACTTTCTCTGTCTCACGCCCGCCCCCCTCTCTCTCTCTCTCCCTCCCTCTCTCTCTCTCTTGATAACAACCCACTATTATAGAACTAATGCACTCTTTTACCGTGTCAAATAGTCAACAAAAGGACTGGTGTCTATCTCATATAACACTCACTCACTCTCTCCCTCCCCCCCCCCTCTCTCGCTCCCTCTTCTCTCTCTCTCATACATACACACCCCACTATTATAGAACTATGCACTCTTTTAAACCGTGTGCAAAAATAGTCATACTGAAATGACTGGTTTCGATCTCATATACACTCACTCTCTCTCTCTCTCCCTCCCCCCCCCCCTCTCTCTGCTCTCTCCTCTCTCCCATCTCTCAATAACACCCCCGCTCTTATAGAACTATGCACTTGCTTTTACCCTGGCAAATAGTCAACAGAAATGTCTGATGTCTATCTCATAGCCCTCTCTCTCTCTCTCCCTCCCCCCCCCACTCTCTCCTCTCTCGCTTCCCCAATACCACCCCCCCCCCTCTTATAGAACTATGCACGCTTTTACCATGTCCAAATAGTCCACAGAAATGACTGGTGTTCTATCTCATATACACTCTCTCTCTCTCTTCTCTCCCTCCCCCCCCTTCTCTCTCTCTCCTCCCAATTAACACTCCACTATTATAGAAACATGCCACTCTTTTTACCGTTTCAAAAAGTCAACAGAAATGACTGTGTCTATCTCATATACACTCCCTCACTCACATCACCCTCTCTCCTCTCATCGCTGCCCCCCCCCCTCTCTCTCTCTCTCTCAATACACACCACTATTATAGAACTCGCACTCTTACCGTTTCAAATAGTCAACAGAAATGACTGGTGTCTATCTCCTAGACACTCACGCCATCACTCACTCACTCTCTCTCTCTCTCTCTCTCTCCCCCCCCCCGCTCTCTCTCTCTCTCAGTCAATAACACACCACTATTATAGTAACTATGCACCTTTACCCGTGGGTCAAATAGTCAACAGAAATGACTGGTGTCTAGGTCTCATATCCACTCACGGCACTCACGCCACGTCACCATCCTCGCCTCTCCTCTCCCCCCCCCTCCTCTCTCTCTCAGTCTCTCAATAACACACCACGATTATAGCAACTATGCCCTCTTACCGGTGTCCAATAGTCAACATAATAGACTGTGTCTATCTCATATACCCTCACGGTCGACTCACTCCCGCTCGTCTCTCGTCTCTCTCCCCCCCCCCCCCTCTCTCTCTCTCTCTATCTCAATAACACACCACTTTTAGTAGAACTATGCACAGCTCTTACCGTGTCAAATAGTCAACAGAAATGACTGTGTCGTATCTCGAATACACGCACTCACACTAACACTCACATCACTCTCTCTCCTCTCCTCCATCTTCCCCTCCCACCCCCCCCATCTCTCTCTCGTCTCTCCCTCAATAACACACCACTATTATAGAACTATGCACTCGTACGTGTCAAAATGTTCAACAGAAATGACTGGTGTCTATCTCATATACACTCACCTCACGCTCACCTCACTCTCTCATCTCTATCTTCCCCCTCCCCTCCCCCCCCCCGTCCCTCCCCTCTCATCTCTCTCTCTCAATAACCACCACTATTAGAGAACTATGCCCTCTTCCGTGTCAAATCGTCAACAAAATGACTGGTGTCTATCTCATATGACACTCACTCACTCACGTCACTCGCTCTCCCTCTTTCTCTCGACTCCCTCTCTCCCTCCCCTCAACAGAAATGACCCCCGCCCCACCCCTCTTTCACCCTCTCTCTCTCCTCCCCCCCCCTCTCTCTCTCTCACTCTCTCTCAAGAACACACCACTATTATCGAACTCTGCACTCTTACTTGGTCAAATAGTCCCACGGAAATGACTGGTGTCTAGCTCAATTACACTCACTCCCATCACTCTCCACGTCACTCTCTCTCTCTCTCTCTCTCCCCCCCTGGGCTCTCCCCCCCCCTCTCCTCCTCTCTCTCTCTCAATCCCACACCACTATTATCAGAACTATGCACTCTTACCGTGATCAAAGTAGTCAACAGAAATGACTGGTGTCCTATCTCATATACACTCACTGCGTCACTCAGCACTCACCGTCTCTCTCTCTCTCCCCCCCCCCCACTACTCCCTTGTTTTGTCCTCTCTCTCTCTCAATAACCACCAGGCAACACACACTATTATATAACTATGCACTCTTACCGCGTCGCAATAGTCCAACAGAAATGACTGGTGTCTAGCATCTCATATACACTCACGCACTGCCTCACTGCTCCTCTCTCTCCTCCCCCCCCTCTCATCTCTCTCATCCTCTCTCAATAACACACCATCTATTATAGAACTAGGCCCTCCCTTACCGTGTCCAATGAGTCAACAGAAACTGACTGGTGTCATCTCTTACATCACGTCACTCACCTCACCTCTCTCTCTCTCTAAAACTCTCTCCCTCTCTCATCTTCGCCTCTCTCTTCTCCTGCTCTCTCTCTCTCCCCCTCTTCTTCCCTCTCTCCTCCCTCTCTCCCCTTCCCCGCACCTCTCTCTCTCTCTCATCAAAACACACCACTATTATCGAACTATGCCCTCTTACCATGTCCAAATAGTCCCAACAGAAATGACTGGTGTCCTATCTCATATAACACTCACTCACTCACCTCACTCCTCTCTCCTCTTCCCCCCCCCCTCTCTCTCTCTCTCTCTCAATAACACACCCACTATTCAGAACTATTATAGCACTATTGCCTTCTACCTCTTCCGCGGTCAATAGTCAACGAATGACTGGTGTCTATCTCATATACACTCACTCACTCTCTCTCTCTCTCCCCCCCCCACTCTCTCTCTCTCTCAATAACACACCACTATTATAGAACTATGCACTCTTACCGTGTCAAATAGTCAACAGAAATGACTGGTGTCTATCTCATATACACTCACTCACTCACTCACTCTCTCTCTCTCTCTCTCTCCCCCCCCCCTCTCTCTCTCTCTCTCTCAATAACACACCACTATTATAGAACTATGCACTCTTACCGTGTCAAATAGTCAACAGAAATGACTGGTGTCTATCTCATATACACTCACTCACTCACTCACTCTCTCTTTCTCTCTCTCCCCCCCCCCTCTCTCTCTCTCTCTCTCTCAATAACACACCACTATTATAGAACTATGCACTCTTACCGTGTCAAATAGTCAACAGAAATGACTGGTGTCTATCTCATATACACTCACTCACTCTCTCTCTCTCTCCTCCCCCCCCCCTCTCTCTCTCTCTCTCTCAATAACACACCACTATTATAGAACTATGCACTCTTACCGTGTCAATAGTCAACAGAAATGACTGGTGTCTATCTCCTATACACTCACTCACTCACTCACCTCTCTCTCTCTCTCTCTCTCCCCCCCCCTCTCTCTCTCTCTCTCAATAACACACCACTATTATAGAACTATGCACTCTTACCGTGTCAAATAGTCAACAGAAATGACTGGTGTCTATCTCATATACACTCACTCACTCACTCACTCTCTCTCTCTCTTCCCCCCCCCTCTCTCTCTCTCTCTCTCAATAACACACCACTATTATAGAACTATGCACTCTTACCGTGTCAAATAGTCAACAGAAATGACTGGTGTCTATCTCATATACACTCACTCACTCACTCCAGCTCTCACTCTCTCTCTCCTCTCCCCCCCCCCCCCTCTCTCTCTCTCTCTCTCACAATAACACCCCACTATTATAGAACTATGCACACATACCGTGGCAAATAGTCAACAGAAATGACTGTGTCTATCTCATATACACTCACTCACTCACTCACTCTCTCTCTCTCCTCTCTCTCCCCCCCCCCTCTCTCTCTCTCTCTCTCTCTCAATAACACACCACTATTATAGAACTATGCACTCTTACGGTGTCAAATAGTCAGCAGAAATGACTGGTGTCTACTCATATACACTCTCACTCACCTCTGGCGTCACTCCTCTCTCTCCCTCTCTCTCCCCCCCCCCCGCTCTCTCATCTCTCTCAATAACACACCACTTTATATAACTATGCACTCTTACCGTGTCACAATAGTCAACAGAAATGACTGGTGTCTATCTCATATACACTCACCACTCACTCACTCTCTCTCTCTCTCCCCCCCGCCGCTCTCCCTCTCTCTCATACACACCCCTATCTCTCCCTCTTCCCCCCTAGTCAACTCGCTATCTCCTCTCACTCACTCACTCACTCTCTCTCTCTCGTTTCTCTCTCTCTCTCTCAATAGCCACTATTATAGAACTATGCACTCTTACCGTGTCAAATAGTCAACAGAAATGACTGGTGTCTATCTCATATACACTCACTCACTCTCTCACTCTCTCTCTCTCCCCCCCCTCTCCTCATCAATAAATATTATAAACTTCCGTGTCAAATATCAACAGAATGAATCTACTCAACTCACTCACTCGCTCTCTCGTCTCTGTCCTCTCTCCTCTCTCTCTCTCTCAATAACACCACTATTATAGAACTATGCACTCTTACCGTGTCAAATAGTCAACAGAAATTACTGGTGTCTATCTCACGGTAAGAGTACGGCGTCCAGGCCATAATAATAAGCCCAAATGGTGGAATAAAGATATTTCAAACTGCCTGCTTGCTAAAAATGTTGCTAATGATAGATTAAAATCCTCACAAAATGACGAAGAACGGGTGAAATTTGTAGAGCTACGACGCAAAGCCAAAAAGTTAATTAAGCAAAGTAAAAAGACCTTAGAGTTACATATTGCGAATCAAAGTAAAACAAACCCGAAAGAATTCTATAGTTATATCAGAAAGAAAAAAGTAGTTACTTCAACTGTTGGACCGTTAGTCGATGAAAAAGGAGAATACACCAAAGACGAAGTACAATGAGTAATGCCTCTCAATACCTTCTTTGCATCAGTTTTTACAACAGAAGACCTCAGTGATATCCCTACACCATCGCCGATTCAGATTGATAATTCAGATGTTCTAAGCAATATCACCGTTACAGAGAGAGAAGTATTGAATTGTTTAGATAAACTCAAGGTAAATAAAACGCCAGACCTGATACAATCTCGCCTAGAGTTCTAAAGGAAGCTAAGAATGAGCTCTCCAAAACCACTGACATTACTATTCAATAAATCCTTGCAGTCTGGAACTATGCCTGATCAGTGGAAGCTAGCCAACGTAACACCGATATTCAAAAAAGGCAGCAAATCCCTACCCAGTAAATTATCGTCCAATTAGCTTAACCTCAGTTGTATGTAAAATGCTAGAAACGGTCATACGAGACAGACTCGTAAATCACTTAGAGGAAAATAACATACTTAAAGATACTCAACACGGCTTTCGTAAAAAACGTTCCTGTTTAACAAACCTCTTAGACTTCTTCCACGATATCCTCAACCTCTACGATGAGAGTAAAGCTGTAAATCTATTTATATACCTTGATTTTCAAAAGGCCCTTTGACAAAGTTCCCCACAAACGTTTACTGCTAAAACTAAAAGCGCATGGAATACAAGACGGTGTGTTGAAATGGATAGAAAATTGGCTCAGCAACAGAAAGCAAAGGGTAGTTCATAAACGGCAAGGCATCTAAATGGACCAATGTAAGTAGCGGGGTACCCCAGGGATCGGTACTAGGACCAATTCTCTTTCTAATTTACATCAACGACATAGATGAGGGTCTCACCTGCACAATCTCAAAATTTGCTGACGATACAAAAATTGCAAATAGCGTACTCTCAAAGAACAAGTTGACGATATGCAACACAATCTAGATAAATTGTCATGTTGGGCCCAAATTTGGCAAATGAGTTTCAATGCGGATAAATGTAAAGTACTACATGTCGGATACCTAAATGAGAAAGCAAACTATTCGCTGAATGGCACTCCGCTTAAGAATGTAAACAGAGAAACTGATCTGGGAGTAACAATATCGAGTAACCTAAAACCGAGTCAACAATGTTCAGAAGTTGTTACGAAGGCAAACAAAATATTTGGCTTTATAGGCAGGTCATTTGAGCATAAATCCAAAGAAGTTATCCTCACCCTTTACAATTCCTTAGTCCGCCCTCTTCTGGAATACTGCGTTCAATCCTGGTGCCCTTATTACCAAAAAGATATAAACAAGCTAGAACGAGTTCAACGTAGAGTTACCAAAATGATACCTAGCCTAAAGAACAAACCATACGAAGAGCGTCTTAGAGAATTAAATCTATTTCCTTTAACCCAGCGCAGATTAAGAGGCGACTTAATTCAAGTGTTCAAAATCATCAAAGGCATCGACAATATGAACTGTAGTAAGTACTTCACTATCGACCAATCTAATTACACGCTGGAAACGAAACAGTTGCAAAATTATTGGTAAATCTTTTAACTCGCACGAATCTAAGAATTTCTTCTTCAATCGAGTTGTCAAACTGTGGAATGGGCTTCCCCGAGACGTTATAGACTGCAGCAGCACCGTTGATTCATTTAAATCCGCCTAGACAAATATCTCGCATCAAACCCGCGACTGACTGCGTTTGTAAATGAATAACTTTATCCTCCCCTCAGTTACTAACCCATCTGTCCCCTACTAACTTCCTAGTCCTGCCACGTTAGTGGCAGGGCAGTAGTTCCCTTTCCAATGTTCCCTTACCCACTCTAAACCACTGTTTGGACACTTGATCCTCAGTGTTTTGGAGGACAAGCAACCTAGAAGGGTCACTAGATCTGTTGTTGCTTGATTTCCTTTGTACTCCTTTGTACTCATATACACTCACTCACTCACTCACTCTCTCTCTCTCTCTCCCCCCCCCTCTCTCTCTCTCTCTCTCAATAACACACCACTATTATAGAACTATGCACTCTTACCGTGTCAAATAGTCAACAGAAATGACTGGTGTCTATCTCATATACACTCACTCACTCACTCACTCTCTCTCTCTCTCTCTCTCCCCCCCCCCTCTCTCTCAATAACACACCACTATTATAGAACTATGCACTCTTACCGTGTCAAATAGTCAACAGAAATGACTGGTGTCTATCTCATATACACTCACTCACTCACTCACTCTCTCTCTCTCTCTCCCCCCCCCTCTCTCTCTCTCTCTCTCAATAACACACCACTATTATAGAACTATGCACTCTTTTACGTGTCAAATAGTCAACAGAAATGACTGGTGTCTATCTCATATACACTCACTCACTCACTCACACTCTCTCTCTCTCTCCCCCCCCCCCCCTCTCTCTCTCTCTCTCTCAATAACACACCACTATTATAGAACTATGCACTCTTACCGTGTCAAATAGTCAACAGAAATGACTGGTGTCTATCTCATATACACTCACTCACTCACTCACTCTCTCTCTCTCTCTCCCCCCCCCCTCTCTCTCTCTCTCTCTCTCAATAACACACCACTATTATAGAACTATGCATTCTTTTACCGTGTCAAATAGTCAACAGAAATGACTGGTGTCTATCTCATATACACTCACTCACTCACTCACTCTCTCTCTCTCTCTCCCCCCCCTCTCTCTCTCTCTCTCTCAATAACACACCACTATTATAGAACTATGCACTCTTTTACCGTGTCAAATAGTCAACAGAAATGACTGGTGTCTATCTCATATACACTCACTCACTCACTCACTCTCTCTCTCTCTCTCTCTCCCCCCCCCTCTCTCTCTCTCTCTCTCAATAACACACCACTATTATAGAACTATGCACTCTTTTACCGTGTCAAATAGTCAACAGAAATGACTGGTGTCTATCTCATATACACTCACTCACTCACTCACTCTCTCTCTCTCTCTCCCCCTCTCTCTCTCTCTCTCTCTCCCAATAACACACCACTATTATAGAACTATGCACTCTTTTACCGTGTCAAATAGTCAACAGAAATGACTGGTGTCTATCTCATATACACTCACTCACTCACTCTCTCTCTCCCTCCCCCCCCCCTCTCTCTCTCTCTCTCCCAATAACACCCCCCTCTTATAGAACTATGCACTCTTTTACCGTGTCAAATAGTCAACAGAAATGACTGGTGTCTATCTCATATACATTCATTCACTCACTCACTCTCTCTCTCCCTCCCCCCCCTCTCTCTCTCTCTCTCTCTCAATAACACCCCACTATTATAGAACTATGCACTCTTTTACCGTGTCAAATAGTCAACAGAAATGACTGGTGTCTATCTCATATACACTCACTCACTCACTCTCTCTCTCCCTCCCCCCCCCCCTCTCTCTCTCTCTCCCAATAACACCCCCCTCTTATAGAACTATGCACTCTTTTACCGTGTCAAATAGTCAACAGAAATGACTGGTGTCTATCTCATATACATTCACTCACTCACTCTCTCTCTCCCTCCCCCCCCTCTCTCTCTCTCTCTCTCAATAACACCCCCCTCTTATAGAACTATGCACTCTTTTACCCTGTCAAATAGTCAACAGAAATTACTGGTGTCTATCTCATATACACTCACTCACTCACTCTCTCTCCCTCCCCCCCCCCCTCTCTCTCTCTCTCTCAATAACACCCCCCTCTTATAGAACTATGCACTCTTTTACCCTGTCAAATAGTCAACAGAAATGACTGGTGTCTATCTCATATACATTCACTCACTCACTCTCTCTCTCCCTCCCCCCCCCTCTCTCTCTCTCTCTCTCTCAATAAACACCCCCCTCTTATAGAACTATGCACTCTTTTACCCTGTCAAATAGTCAACAGAAATGACTGGTGTCTATCTCATATACATTCACTCACTCACTCTCTCTCTCCCTCCCCCCCCTCTCTCTCTCTCTCTCAATAACACCCCCCTCTTATAGAACTATGCACTCTTTTACCCTGTCAAATAGTCAACAGAAATGACTGGTGTCTATCTCATATACAGGCTGATGAGGTTACCCATTTCCTTTGTGATGTCTGTATATGTTTTGACCCTCAACCCTTTTATATTGAATTTTATATATATTTAGATGAATGTATTAAGCTTAGATATATTTTGATGATTTCATTAAGCTTAGATATATTTAGATGATTTTATTAAGCTTAGGAAGGATGTATTATGGTAGCTAAGAGCATGTTTGACCATTAAACCCTTTTGATTTAGTTTTAGATATATTTAGACGAGTTTATTTAGCTTAGGAAGGATATAGGGCAGCCAAGAGGATCAATTGAGATAGTTTGTAGCCTTATAATGGGTAGCCGTCCTTCCTAAGCTGAACGAAAATATGCAGAATATAATGAAAAGGACGGTATCGGTACTAAAAGGGACATCCTCTATATAGTCGGGCAGATATGTCAAATAGATGTTCACTTCCGGAAGAAAGCATGAACATTTGTCTATAGGGTTTTTTGAGTATGCTGAATCCGATTTTAATGGCATCCACGCTGGCAAACCAAGGGTTCCCACTCAAAATTGACATTGACAAAAAATATATTAAAAAAAAACGTTTGTCATAGTCAACCTATATTGTTGTGGTCTAGCCACGTTAATCCGTTCATATTTATGTGCAGTATGTGCCTCATGTATTTGACAATAATGACATATCCAAGGATATCAAAGGAAGGATATAAGGGTGAACGATTTTATTTAAAACTCCATCCGAACATTAATGAATATATCTCTTTTCACTTATTTTTCAGGAAAATCATATCCATTGTGCATGCATACATTATGCATTAATATGATGATGTGTTTAATTTGCAGAACTTGCCAACGTTCATCATGAATAGCCTTCAATAATTAATCATGTCTAACTAAACCTTTGATATAGATTTCTGATTAATATTGAAACGAACGTAACAAATGTTTCTAATCTTTTCAGGAATCGAGATGGATGGTGTCTAATACAACCAAGCTATATGGAGCGATAGCGACCAAGAAAATAAAGCTTGACAGTACTTCTGCCCATCACCCGGTATTAACCGAAACAGACTGGACGCTATGTGCTATGTGCCAGAAAAGTTCAACTGAACCCCTGAGAGGCCCGTCCCAATGTAAGAATGTAAACCAGTCCAAAGGCTATGAATCGTTAGCTGAGCACATCCAGGAGCTACACTCGCTTAGTGCACTGCCAATGAACATACAGTTGTCACGTTTGGATGACGGTCAAGGTATCGCTGCAACCCTCTTTCAGCACAATGCAAGATGGCACAAAACATGCTACATGAGGTTTAACCAAGCCAAAGTTGAGCGTGCTCGCAAGAAGGTTGCCAAACTAGAAGATCCTGAACCGAAGACTCTCCACTCAAAGGTAGACTGCGTTGTGCGTTTCCTGGAACCTCCTGCCAAGCTAAAGAAAGTCTCTGCTTCTTTTGCGATGAAAAAATGGAGGACACTTATCACAGAGCAGCCACACCACGAATGGACGCAATTGTTCGGAAGATGGCAACTGAGCTTCGTGATACCCGGCTACTAGCAAAGCTGTCCTCTGGAGACATGACTGCAATAGATGCGATATACCACAAACAGTGTTTGACTGGCTTCAGCAATAGATATCGTGCATTCACCAGGAAAGTGGAATCGAAGGAAGATTCAGATCTAGCCCCTGATGCTATAGCCTTCGCAGAATTGGTGTCCTACATTGAAGAGACTCGTCAGGTAGATGAGCATGCGGAACACATATTCAAGCTGTCAAGCCTCGTACAACTCTACAGATCACAACTTAAGCAACTTGGCGGCGATATGTCAGCAAACTCAACTCGTCTGAAGGAGAAGCTTCTCGCACGAATTCCCGAGTTGGAAGCACATAAAAGCAAGTATGAGGTCATGCTCACGTTTAAGAATGACGTTGGAGATACCTTGTTGGAGGCCAAGAAGCGGGACCCTGAGAGTGATGCTGTTGTGCTCATGAGAGCTGCAAACATAATCAGGAAAGAGATCTTTCAGAAACGCTACACATTCACAGGATCGTTGCTAGATGAGCAGTATAAGGATAATCCAACTTCCCTACTTGCTTTGGTTCAGATGATTCTTGGAGGTACAAACATCCAAAACCGAGCGGAAAACAATCAGGTCGTGAAAACAGCTGCAATATCAATAGTTGAGCTGCTCACATTCAACACTCTGAAAAGTAGCAGGAAAGAAGCCACTGCTCTACAGACTCGACACAGCCTGGAACGAGAAACTAGACTTCCTTTGTACCTTTTTTTTTTCTATGTGATTGAGGGAGGCAAAAGGCATAACTGCCTATAGCGAGTGCCTCCCCCATAGTTGAAAGAGTGACAGGGCCAAAATCAAGGGACGTTCGAGCCAAAATGCCTGGACACACAGAGTTTGAAGCAATTTAAGTCATACGAAGGGAAAGACTGATTCTGGGAGAGAGTTCCAGAGCTCAGATGTTGAGTAGAAGAAAGTTTGAGAGTAACGTTTCACTCTTGGGTTGGAGAGTTGCACAGAGTAGGGGTGGGATTGAGTTGCAAGACGGGTACCACGTGCCCTACGTAAAGGAGGTGGTATGCACTGGGATAGCTCTGAGGAACACTGATTATTATAGTAGCGATAGAATAGCGAGAGAGATGCAACATTGCGGCGGAGAGAGAGAGATTGCAGAGAGTTGGTGAGTGGACGGGAGTTAATGATACGAAAGGCCTTCCTTTCAACTTTGTCTAGGAGAGCGGTGTGAGAGGAACCTCCCCACACATGTGAACATACTCAATACAAGGACGCACTATGCCCCTGTACAGAGCAAGAAGCTGTGCAGGGAAAAGAACCCCGTAAGGCGTTGAGCACACCCAGCTTCTGGGAGGCTGCCTTAGCAAGACTGGTAATATGGTCCTTCCAAATGAGAGCAGAAAAAAAAGAGACACCAAGAATATTGAGAGAAGATGAAGGGTTGATTTTGTATTGTTGAAGAATAAGGGATAGTCCGCTGGGAGATCCTGACGGGTAGATAGATGGAGAAATTGGGTTTTGGAAGCATTAAAGTTAACAAGGTTTTCTCTGCCCCAATTGGAAATAGTATTTAGATCAGAATTTAAGAGTTCTATGGCTTCATTACGTTTGTCGTTGAGGGATTGCTGGCTGGGGCGTTCTGAAAAACTAATGGAGTAGTGTAAGGTTGAGTCGTCTGTGTATGAATGGATGGGAATTAAGGTACAGTTAAGGAGATCATTTATAAAAATTAGAAAGAGAATAGGAGATAGGACAGAGCCCTGAGGAACACCGGAGTTTATAGGGTGAGGAAATGAACAATGGCCGTCCACAACCGCAGCTATGGAACGGCCGGAAAGGAAATTTGAGACAAAGGCACAGATGGAGGGATAGAAACCGAAGGAGGGTAGTTTAGAAATTAAAGATTTATGCCAGACTCTATCGAAGGCTTTCGATATGTCTAGTGCAATAGAAAAAGTCTCACCGAAGTCCCGAAAGGAGGATGACCAAGAGTTAGTAAGATATGAAAGAAGATCACCTTGGGTTGCTGATCCACAACAAGACCCGAAAGCGTGACTTGATTGACGCTCTTTTCGAGAAGGGATTGTCTGTATCATATGACCGAATAGTACAGATGTCCACAGATGTAGCAAACAGTGCATTGACCTCGTTTGAAGATGCTGGGGTTGTGTGCCCAACAGTCCTGAGAAAAGATCTCTTCACAACAGGCAATCTCGACAACATAGACCACAATCCTACATCGACTTCAGTACAAACTGCGTTCCATGGAACAGCCATCTCTCTGACGCAGCATGTTACGAATGAATGTGCAGGCACAGAGCTCCAGAACAAACCTCTCATCCACAAGGACACACCAAGCGCAACGAAGATCAAGCCAATCATGGACTCGTACAGTACTGTCCCACCAGCTACATTCCCAATCGATAACCCTACACCATGCAAGACTGAGGGACAAGCTGTCCCCGAAAACTCACCAGTCGACTCAGATGAGCTGCAGATCTCATGGGCACAGGCAGTTGAGAAGCTGCTGGAGAAACCTGAAATTAATTCAGATGATAACATCTCTTGGTCCGCACATTTTGCAGCGTCACAAGATTCCTGCCCCAGACCACCAGCGATATCCGGGATCATGCCATTATTCCGTGATAATGCGCATTCTTTGGCGATGGTAAAGCATGGCATGGATGTAATCGCTAAAGCTACCGAACATGTGCATCCAGGACAAGTCCCGATATTGACTGTTGATCAGCCGCTGTATGCCATCGCCAAGAAGATACAGTGGACCTGGCCAGCTGCCTATGGCGAAGACAAGTATGTGGTGATGATGGGTGGATTGCATATAGAGATGGCGTTGCTGAAAGTTCTGGGAGATTGGCTAGATGGCAGTGGATGGTTGATTGTACTGACGACTGCAAACGTTACCACAGATGGTAGGGCTGATGCTCTTAGGAAGGGATCATTCACAGCACGTTCTCAGTGGGCTCATCAAGTAACAGCTGCTGCACTGTTTTGCTTACGTAGCCAAACCTACAATTCATACAAAACAGAAACAGAGGCAGACGCGAGGCCTGTGATGCCATTCGAAGACTGGTGCACACACATGGAGACGCAGCATCCGCAGTTTCGGTACTGGAGAAAACCCTTCAAACTTGAGGTGCTCTTCCTCCAGTTCATGCAGTCACAGCGTGAAGGAAACTTTGAGCTCTACATTGGCACACTGGGAAGAATTGTGCCATGGATGTTTGCCATGGATCACTTCCACTATGCGAGGTGGTTGTCTGTTCATGTGCGAGATCTGCTGCAGCTACAGCGTGAATGCCCAGCAGTGTGCAACGAGTTCAAAAAAGGACACTTTGTGACACAGAAGACAACTCATCGCTTCTCCATGATGGCACATGACCATGTACACGAGCAGCTCAATGCTGTGTTGAAAGGGGATGGTGGAATAATCGGCATCACTGAAAATGAATCAGCCCTCAGGCGGTGGATGATTGCCGGCCCCGAGATGGCCAGGATCATACATGAGGTGGAAGTGAGCACATCTCAGAAGACAACCCACAATGATCGACACCATGAACAAACTCTGACCACACCAAAGAGATTTGCAACAAATGTCCAAAGCGTGATAGATGTTCTGAATGAATTGGGTAATCCCTTCACAGAAACGAGCTCTGATCTCCTCACACTGGACACGAAGGTCATCATGGCTGATCAAGTCATCAAGAACTACTCAGAAGCTGAGGAAATAGGAAGGACTCAATACAGCACCTTCGTTGATTTGCGAGTTGTGAAGATGGAGAAGCCTTTCAATGACACTATTCCAAAGAACAAGCTCCAGATGTTCAAGTCAGGAGAACGGAAAGTGTCTTCGAAGATAAAGTCCAAAATGTCCAACATGAAGAGCAACCTGCAGCTATTTTCGCGAATGTACATCTCTTGTCAAGCATGAAATGGTGAGATGGACGTTTTCTTCCAGCATGAGAACCACTCGTGGCCAACGTCTCTGGCTGAAAACAACCTGATGCATCTCGGAGACAAGGCTGACTTGCTGAAGTGTCTGGAACCGCTAGCACCACGTCCACAGACCACACCTACTGTGGACGTGAAGATCTTTGATGGTGCCGCCCTCGTCCATAGGTTGGATCCGAAGACTGCCACAACATATGTGAAAACGTTCAAAGACTATGCAGAGTATGTCTTTGTCCCGTATCTGAAGAGGCAGCTTGAACATGCTGCACGGGTAGATGTTGTATGGGATACCTACATGGCTGACAGTCTGAAAGCGCACACCAGAGAGGGCCGAGGTACAGGAGAAGCTCTTCGTGTGTCTGAGAAAACACGACTCCCACACAACTGGAAAAGTTTCTTGCGAGTTGACAGCAACAAGACAGAACTCTTCAGGTTTCTAGCCACAGCCATTGAATCTGAAGCAACAGCAACAGGGAAGATGCTGATCACAACCAAGGGTCAGAGTGTTGCCTCATCCACAACACTGGATGCTTCTGACCTACATTCATGCTCACACGAAGAGGCAGACTACCGAATGATGCTCCATTGCTTCCATGCGTACAAACTTGGCATGAAGAAGATAATGTTGCATGCCACTGACACGGACGTACTGGTTCTTGCCATTGTGACTGCAATCGACATGGCAGATTGTGAACTTTGGTTAGCTTTCGGACATGGTGCCCACTTCCGTTATATTGGAGCTCATATTGTTGCCAGTGAGATGGGCAATGATTACTGCAGAGGCTTGCCATTCCTGCATGCATTGTCAGGCTGCGACACGGTGTCGTCATTCAGCTCCATCGGTAAGAAGACCGCCTGGGAAGTATGGAAATCACTTCCACAAATCAACGACGTATTTCATCGGTTGTCAGATACTCCGGATGAAGTGACAGAAGCTGAAATGAAAGAACTCGAGAGATATGTGGTCCTGCTCTACTGTCGCACATCACAGCTCACTGAAGTGAATGAAGCAAGGAAGCAACTCTTCTCCTACGGTAATCGGAATCTGGAAAACATCCCGCCGTCACGTGCAGCACTGCTACAACATGTAAAGCGAGCGGCTTACCAAGCAGGACACGTCTGGGGACAGGCTCTGAAGGCCAGTCCTACTCTTCCAAGTCCTTCCGAGTGGGGATGTAAACTAGACAGCGAAGGAATCTGGGTGCCCTTATGGAGTACCCTCCCTGAAGCATCAAAGGGGTGCAGAGAACTTGTCAAGTGTGCCTGCAAGAAACGCTGCACAGGACGATGCCAATGCTCCAAAGCCAGTCTCCCCTGCACACAGCTCTGCTTCTATGGTGGACAGTGTAGACCAAGGGACATGTTCTAATTGGTAAATAGATGATCCAATAATGCTTATTGATTGTTATATTGCTATGTTTAGTCGGGCAGATATGTAACAATATGTTTCATTGACGAATATTCCTACTTTGTCTATAATATCATTAAATTTAATTTTCACTATCATATGTGGCACGTTAAACGAATCAAAATCTTATGGAAAGCATATTTGTTGTTTACACAAGTATACTACAATACTCTTTTGCATGATACATATCAAAAAATTCAATTTTGGAATATAACAAGCATCTAATAAATATTCAATGTTGTTAAAAAAAGTTGCGGTCGCAAAGAAATGGCGATTTGACCCCTTTCATGTTCAATGTCAATTTTGAGTGGGAACCCTTGGTTTGCCAGCGTGGATCCCATTAAAATCGGATTCAGCATACTCAAGAACCCCTATAGACAAATGTTCATGCTTTCTTCCAGAAGTGAACATCTTGGTCTTATATTGTTACATATCTGCCCGACTAATAGGACCTTTCCTGAAATTTAGGTGTCGATTTTTTTCCTGGCGAGCGATGGCGAGCCTGTAATATAATAGTAACCGGCCTTTGACTGGGACATTTTTCAATAATTTTTTTACAAATTTATCTTGAAGGGGGGGGGGGGGGGGAGGTCTTGGGGTGTTATTTTGAAGTTTGATGGAGGTCTAGGGAGGAAACTAAAAACAAAAAAGGTAAATCAAACAATAAGCAAATAAATACGCCTATCCCCCCCCCCCTTACGTAAATTTTTCGGCAACTTAAAAAAATAATAATAAAATATATGTATATAAACCCGGTATATATATATATATATATATATATATATATATATATATATATATATATATATTGTTACGAGGGGAGCCGGGGCAACCAGATGCTCTAATAGCCTAGCCCACAGCACCGTACTACCCTGCAAAAGACACGACACGCTCTTAATATCTGAGTCGAACACCAAGACACGCAGGTTCTCTAGGAAAAATGGTTATCTTCCTCTTTGCTCTAGTAAAGCAGTAACAAGGAGACACAAAAATATCTATTGTCCCCGAGTCTAGTCCACAGTGCGTCTAGTATGCAAGAGAACTTCTAAGGTTATTCTAAACTGCCCAAATATTACCTAACGATACCACTACTAGACTCCCAGAACAATCTATATCATACCAAATCGCTTAGGAATTGAGAACAATATAGAGCAAAAACCCATGGAAAGTCCAGTGCAATAAACCTCTGTGCCAAGCCTATTATCCCTAGCCTATGTCCTAATAATACACCGAGTGGCTCTCTTCAGCACAGCTCGGCGGTGGTGTTGAAAGGGGTAAACAACTTTAATGACTTAACCCTTACAACATCATCTGGGGTTAGCTCAATACAAACGAGTGCAATGGGAACAACCCCACCTAGTAACAGGATCCACCCCTAGTCCCTGACTGCACCGAAGGTATTGCTGCTAAAAACTAAACCAGGCACAAGGGTTGATATCCTGGGGAAGTTGGAGGCTGGCTGCCACCCAATAAAGGGTTGGATAAGACCCCAGTCAAAGGATGCTGTGTGGTGGAAAAAAGCTTAGCCTACCATATCACACACCCAGCAACCTCAGTACTCAAAGGCCTGACAAAAACAGAGATAAACAGTCCAGCCACCCAATCCCCCCAGTGATATCAACCATGAATAATATGCACATCTAATAATGGTAAAACAATGCAGCAGAATAATGGAAAAGAACATGGAAGAACAGTGTGAAGCTTACAATCTATATTTGCCAGAAGAAGGAATGCAGTGTAAACGAAAAAAACTCTAGTAATTGAACTACTACTAAACAAAAACAATATGCTTAATATGACTCCAGCCCTGCTCTGCTTCGATCTACTAAGAAACAAAATAGATAAATGCGGTATTTAAAGGAAACAAAAGGAAGCAAGCTTAACAACACCAGACAGTGATGTTGTCATAGCGAGGGTCAGAGCTGAAGTAAGCTCTTGCATTCGCAGGAGTTCCCACGGCCAAGCGAGCGAGGGAGGGGAGGGGCACCAGGCGCCGCTATAAAGCTTAATTATCCCAGGCGCCTGCACTCTCATTAACTTCACAAAAGTAACCAAATAAATATAAGGCATCATTGTGCAAACTTATGATAAACGAAATAATCCCCCAAGGGCTGAACAAAAGAAGTAATTATACTCGAGGCAACTACACCAGGGCAACACTGGCGACCGCCTGCAACTCGTGGCAGCAGAGGAAAGACGTATAGCAAAGCTGCTAGCCCCGACACAGGGCTCCCTACTGTAGTTATTATAACACACATACAACTGAACTGAGGTTACATAAGTTCAGGGCAATGTGACACCCTCACACCCAGGGGGAGTCTGTTGGTGTGTCTTGAAACAACAGACTGCTCATATTTCAATAACACTACAAGACATACACAACTACAGTCTTTTTAGTACTTTTATAGTTTTATATTTTTGTATTTAAATATTTTCTTCTATACAGAAACACAGCAACTCCTACTTTACGACCCTATGCTGGGCTACATACGGCAACCAACAAGCACCAGACGTAAACATGCTAATCAAACCAAAGTAGGAGGCTACACCAACACTGACTGAACGGCGAGGGTTCTCCTTAAAACATACCCTCCCATGACAAACAATCTGCCAGAACATTATCAGTGCCCTTAACATGCCAAACATCCAAACTGGGTTCCGGCAGCAAAACATCACCTGACACTGATAAACTGCCCAGTCCATCACAAAACTGGCACTTCTCTTTGCTCTCTCCGGCAACGGGACCTGCCAATAACCACTAATTCCACCTTAGTGATAGACGAGGCAGCCCCGATGCATTCTATGGGATCGTCAACTCTGGGTAATGGATAGGCGTCTGTCTGGGATAATGCACTAACACTACTGCAGTCAACACAAAAACTGATCTTGCCACTCAGCTCAGGTTGCAAAGTCACTGGCAAAGACCACTCACAATATCCCTTATCCCTCAGACCCTTCTCCAACATGTAGTCCAGCTCTGCTTTAAGACAGGCTGTCGAGCAGGATTTATACGGTAGGGAGCCAACTTGAGCTTTGCATTGTCTCCAGCCTCTATGTCGGGTGCCACCCCGGACATCAGGCCTGGAGAATCAACAAACATGCGGAAGTACTGCCACAGCCTAGTAAACAACTCCTCTTGGCACTTAGGAACAAGAGATTGCAGCTTATCTCGAAGAAAAACATGCTCATTGCCCTCCCACAACCCAGCCGGGACCGCAGCCTCTAAACTATAGTCTCCCTCCTTCTCCTCCTCCGTCCCTAATACAGCCAGGTCATGAGAGGAACAATCTGTACCACCTGTGCAGTCACTCTCACAGTTTATAAGTGACAAGGCTTCCCCGCCGATACCATACATGCGCACCCCCGCATTCCTTGCGGCTACACCTGCCTGCGCAGCATCACCGCCTTCAGCACCACGGCCAGATGCAGTCGGTCTATGGTAGGGCTGTTGCATTTTAATAGGGCAGCATTGGGAGGCTATGCGATGGTCGGGCGTATCTATTACATAGTCAACCTCACCAATCTGCTTAATGACCTGATACTGACCACAAGACTTAGCAGCAATGGGTCGACCCTGAACTGACAACCATGCCAAAGCCTCGTCGCCCACCTTGAACACCCTAGATTTAGTCTGTTTGTTACAATGGCCTCTTATCTTCGTGTTCATGCTGCTAACCGGGATAGCCTCCGGATATCTAGTGGTAGTACCAATTAAAGTGTGCAAGTATTTATCTCCCAAACTGGTGGATAATAAGGGACCAACCATGTCAACTATGACACAAGTCAATGGCGGTTCAACTGCAGGTGTAGGGATCAAAGGTGCCACGGGTATTCCTGGGTGGGGTTCTCCAACTAGCTTACCAATATGACACATCAACAAAGAAGCCACCAATGCATGCATATTAGGCCACCAAAAATTAGAAGGTAGCCTATCAGTAGTCTCACATACCCCCAAATGACCCGCCAGTGGTGCTTCATGCTTTAGCCTAAACAGCTCCTCCCTGAACTGGGCAGGCACCACTAACTGCTCCTCCCCCAAGCCTGAGTTCGTATTCGGCTTCCACTGCCGATACAACAATGCCCCTTTTACAACAAATTTCTCTGCTTGATCCTTCTTCCCACCAGTCATACCAACCTTCTTAAACAGGAGGCCCAGACTCGTGTCCCCGTGCTGCAACTTGCTCAATTTGTTTCTAGGTAACTCCATCAAGGCAGTTACCTCTGACCTCTCGAAAATATCAGAAGGTTGAGTCGGTATCACTATGTCAGACTCCTCGTCCGGCACTAGGTCACCTCTACTAGTCTCGGTAGCATCACTGGGGTCAGCCAAGCCCACAGCTGTCTCCGGACCAGTGTCATCTAGTAGTGCATCATGGGATGGCCCGCACTCATGGCTGTCGGCCCCCGCATCCACTAAATCATCCACCTGTTGTGCCAAATGTGCCACTGATTGGGTCACTGCACCAACAGGGTAGATAGAGTCCATGTTATCTTCTTGCAAACCACCACCACCAGGGGGCACAAAAGCAGCCTCAGCGACGACTATAGGAGGCGGGAAAACTACATCCCCTGCCAAGTAAGTCCCGAGCAAAAAGTCCACCCCCTCAACTGGCAGAATGTCCACCATGGCCACCTTACCCTCGGCGGTCAAAAGTGGGCACTCTAGGGTCACCGGGACTAAATCACAGAATTGTTCACTGTTGATTCCCCTGCATATTACAAACTCTCCCGTGCTAATAGGTCCCCCTGTCAGGTTGCGACACATGGATTGTTGCGCACCAGTATCCCTAAATACCTTGACAGGGTAAGTCTGCTCCCCAACCCGTACTAATCCATCATGTATGAATGGCCGACACCAATCAGGGGAAGTCTGGTTATGCTCAGGTGGTGATACCATCAGGGGCGGCAAAGTGCTTACTACCCTGCTTCGCGCTGGCCAACACTGCCCCCCAAACTCACCAGTACCTGGCTTGCCTTTCACAGGCACCTCCCCTAGTGTCGCCACCAACTGGACAGCCTTGGGTTCCTGGGTAGCCTTCCATTTAGCACACTGAGGTTTAATATGACCCACTTGCTTGCAAAAATAACATCTCACTTCCGTAGAAGCTCGCTGGTTGTCAGCCTTGGTATAATGTTGTGTCTTATTTGTGGTATCTTTGGGTGATGATGGGCGAGCTGATACTGTGGCTGCTTGGTGCACAGGTCGGTCTCTCATGTCACCAATGCTCCCCATGCACCTGCCACGCTGGGCTAGTGCAAAGTCATCAGCCTAAACTGCTGCTTCCCTTATTGATTTAAACTGCTTTTCTTTTAATTTTGCCCCAATGTTCCTTTCAACTATGCTGGTAAACTGCTCCATCAGCCAAACCTCACACGCAGCCTCAAAAGTGCCAGCTGACTCTGAATGCAGACACTTAGCTAGAGTATCGCGCAGGTACCTGGCACATTCCACATGCGAGTCCCCCTGCCACTTCCGAGCCCCCCTGAAGGCCAACCTGTAAGCCTCGGGACGCAGCTCATAGGCTTTTAACACAGCCTCTTTAAGTACATCATACTCTAGCTCCTGCACTTCTAGGCGATCGTATGCATCAAGAGACATTAGACATTAGACATTAGACACCAACACCGCCCAGCGTTGCCTCGGCCACTGATACTCGTGGGCCTTTTTCTCAAAACGTAAGAACCACTCTGTGACCTTAAGTTCATCGAAGGCCGGCACGAGTTTCAGCCGTCGAGACAACAGCACCTCTTCTGCCTCCTCCTTAGATGTATGCCCAGCATTATTCCCATGTCGTCTTTGCCCACTATTTTCCAACTATGATTTCTCCAAATCTGCCTGTATTCTCTTCTCCTCTATTGCTAACTCCATCTTCCTCAATGCAATTCTCTCTTCTATCTCCATTCTCTTCAGTTGGAGCTCCACCTCTGAACTCCTTCTCGACCCTATTGGGGTTATAGGAGGAAACTGGGCATAAGGGGGAACATTTTGCTGAGCAGCCACCGTATGCGTGGCAGTGAAATGCTGGGGTGTGGCCCACAACACATGGGGGGAAGAAGGAGGATACTGAGGATTACTAGCATAACTTGAAACAAATGTACTGGCCATAGGGGCATGAACATAGCCCTGTGAAAATGAAGGGGCCATACTGATAGGGTTAAATGCTGACGGTGGAGGCGTGGTGGCAGGTGCTGTGATAATAATAGGAGACAGTAAATACAGTATCACCTTGCTCTGGAGTTGTTGCTCCACTCCGGTCCCCATTAGAATGGTAGCTAGGCTGACTGATAGGACGCTGTGGCACAGGCTGGAGGGTGCCATCATCCACAACACGAGTACTAGCTTCAAAATAAGGACCACTAAACTTGCGCAGCCAACTTGCACACTGCTTGAACTAACTCTGCCTTAGACATACCACTGGACCTCCACCCATACACCTCCAACACACGTCTTAATTCATCACTACTCCTGCTAGCAACCTCTTCCTGATTAGGTTGGGTTGTAATAAACTGCCAAAGTCCTCCCTCCCCACAATGTGAACAGGAATGTAATCAACATGCGACATCTTAGCAATAGTTGTGGACACGGGTTAATGAAATAAGGGTACTATGTCCATAGACTTTCAACTGCAAGAAAAATGACTGACAATTTATATATAATTGCTTCACACCACAAGAACTCTATACTATCACACTATGCTGGCCTGAGGTCGCCACTGTTACGAGGGGAGCCAAGGGCAACCAGATGCTCTAATAGCCTAGCCCACAGCACCGTACTACCCTGCAACAGACACGCTCTTAATATCTGACTCAAACACCAAGACACACAGGTTCTCTAGGAAAAATGGTTATCTTCCTCTTTGCTCTAGTAAAGCAGTAACAAGGAGACACAAAAAAAAATATCTATTGTCCCCGAGTCTAGTCCACAGTGCGTGTAGTATGCAAGAGAACTTCTAAGGTTATTCTAAACTGCCCAAATATTACCTAACCATACCACTACTAGACTCCCAGAACAATCTATATCATACCAAATCGCTTAGGAATTGAGAACAATACAGAGCAAAAACCCATGGAAAGTCCAGTGCAATAAACCTCTGTGCCAAGCCTATTATCCCTAGCCTATGTCCTAATAATACACCGAGTGGCTCTCTTCAGCACAGCTCGGTGGTGGTGTTGTAAGGGGTAAACAACTTTGTCACGGTATCGTGCCTGAGATATAGATAGCTAGACATATTAGAGAGTCGAGGGGGGTGCGGGGAGAGTATAGAGAGAGAGAGAAGAGGGGGTGGGGACGTGCGGTCAGTAATTTGGTCAAGAAGGTTCTCGGACCTTCGAGAAGGTTCGAGAAGGTCCTAGATGTTCTTTCCTTTTCCCGCCAATTCTCCAAGCATACGCTTGTTCCAAACCGAGGGTATAAATAAAGCAGGAGAGGGGAACGCAGGCCTCAGTCCCCAGTTGGTGCCAGCGAGTGAAGTGCTTGTGAGTGTGGAGTGGCGACCAGGGTGACGCGGCACCCTCCTTCGACCATGTGTAAAGGTTAGTATACAGTGTTATTATATAAGTAATCTGATGTGCTAGACGCGGTCATTAATATGCGATAAGGGTAAATTCAAGGGAGGGTTAATTGTTTTGCCTGGTGTATAGGACTCCGTTAGGCTAGTGGTATCAGATTAGTGACGGGTAATTTTAGGAGTGAGTTTGACTGAGTGTGGCTCAGTTAAGGCTCTAGTTAATTAAATTAGAGGGGTTAATTAAGTTAGTTAAACATTTGGATAGAAGGAGCGAGTGGTGTGTGAACGTAATCTCCGATTCATTTTCATCAATTTGTGTCTCTTATTCAATAAACCGTTTTAATAGAATGTTTGTTTAATTTATCATTGTTAATTGTTAAATAACAGTTTTCTAATAACATAGTCCCATCGCGTTAACAATTGAACAGCCTTTTTATATCTATATAAATCTATATATATACACACCGTTAATCCTGTAAGCTGGCCGAACAACAAAATATACTGTATCGATCGGTATAAATATATTGGATAGACGTGTCTTTGATTTGTATCCCGGGTAATTAATTAAGGAATATTTTCCTACGAGATCCTTTATCTTAGTGGCCCAATTTATATACAAATCAGGGAGGCGACCTATTACAACTGGCGACCGTGATCAGGACCAGTTTCCGATGCGGATGTGTTAGATAAAAATAGATAGGCATAGGCTAGGATAGCATTGTTGTTGTGTTAGAAAGAAGGTGAGCCGTGGGGGAATTTTTCCCTCCCTCCTTCTTCTTCCACCCGCGTGGTCACTTCTGACCGTGGGCTTGGGAAAATTCTAAACATCTTTTCTCATCGCTGGCGTATAATAATAATATTTATAGATTATACAATTTAGGCTATCGAGAAATAATTGTGTTCCATCAATTTTGTTTCGCTTGTATGATAATTGATCTCTGCTTGTTTTTTTTTTTTTCGTTAAGAATTTCGTCCGTGTGATTTTTTTCTTTCGCCATTCGTGCGTCGTACGCAAGTGCTGCGATCGTCCGATTAAATGGAGGGAAGGGGATTGTAATCTAATTAACTGTTGTCGGTTTTCATAGTTTTTTTTTTTGGTTCGAAATTCTTGCGCAGTTGCAGTTATAGGGGTCATTTTTTTTGTAGAGCGTAAACATATTTTTCTCCTTGTCTTATATCCGTTGTTCCTCTTTATCAATTCCTTCCTTTATTCCTCCCTCACATAACTCGTTCCAGGGGTAACGGAACCGTGCTATCTTAACTTTCTTTTGTCGTTCGTTGTTCATCTCAGATTAGGCTGATAGGATAGGGCTGGCTAGTTTTTTTTGTTCCTTTCGGTGCTATTTGATTAGGCAGATAGGATAGGACTTGCTTTTCCTAGTTCCTTTCACTCTTCGAGGGTACAATGGCGTCAATAAAAACCATCTACGAGGAAGCTGTAGAGCTAGGCCTCACTGAGGAGAACCGAGAAGGCTACATAGATAGTAGAAAGGCTGAGGAGGAAGAAAAGAGGGAGAGGGAGAAACGAGCACAGGATAGGGAGGAGGCTAAGGCAGCGAGGGAACACGAGGTGGCTATGGCTGAGAGGGCTAGGGAGGCTCACAGGGAAGAGGTGGCTATGGCTGAGAGGGCTAGGGAGGCTCAAAGGGAAAAGGCGGCTGAGGCAGAGAGAGAGCATCAGAGGAAGCTCGATCTTGTTAAGGCTAAACCAGGGGATACGGGGGTCAACGGTCATGTGGATGCTCCTAAGGGGTTGCCACGCATCAAGCAGCCCATGTATAAGGTGGGTGATGATATAGAACCTTTCATAAGGAGGTTCGAAAGAACCGCAACGGCATATGCTCTTGACGAGACAGCCAAGGAAATACAATTCCTTTCACTCTTTGAGGGCCCGGCGCTCACACTGTTGAATCGCTTAGGGTCCGACAAGTCCGGTTATGGTGATATGAAGGCTGCGTTGGTCGAGGCATACGGGCTCACGGCACAGGCTGCCCGGCGGCAATACGTATCTGCTAGGTTAGCTGAAAAAGAAACCGCTACCCAGTTCCTGGCTAGGCTTGAGGGTTATCTGGATGTCTGGGTAAACAAGGATAAGACTCCTGACAGTAGGGATGGGTTACGTGATCTCTTCCTGCGAACGCAGTTTGAGCTGTCGGCTCCGAATGACCTCGTGGCCCAGTTCAAACTGAGCAAGGTTACCTCGGCTAAGAGTATGGCGGCTGAGGCAGACGCATATTTTGAGGCCCACGGGTACCAGCGGCGGAGAATGTTGAACGAGGGCGGTAACAAAGGCAAAGGCAACCCTGACCCGGGCCCCAAACAGGCCCAAGCAGGGGCACACGGGAAATGGAAGGGTCAGGGACCTCACAAGCCGAAATATTACTCCAACTTAAAGGGTCAACAGGGTCAACGGTGGTCTGGAGATAACCGTCAACAAAGTTCGGCCGCTGCTTCTCAGACTGTGCAGGCAGACAGCAAGAATGGGGTGCCGACTAAATCACAAGGCACGGCCCACGACTTGTGACTTATAGCAGGGGGTGCTGGGATGGGAAAACAAAACACAGGATTCCTAGTGCAGCCAGGTAGAGTAGGGGGGGTATCCGTAGAGGCGCTTAGAGACAATGGGTCGTCTGGGTGTATCGTGCGGGACACTCTGGTCAAGCACCACCAATTCACGGGGCGAGGAATCAACGTTCGCATGATCGATGGTTCCACCACCACAGTTCCTGAGGCGAGGGTGGAAATTGAATCTCCGTTTCTTTCTGGTAGCATCACAGCAGCCGTAATGCATGATCCAATTTATGACTTGATAGTGGGGAACGTCCGGGGTGCCAAGTACGGACCCACGAGCGAGATAGCCACCCAGACGGGGGCCGCAGCAGTCACTAGGGGCGTAGCCAAGGCACGGAAAGACCCGAAGCCGCTGGCGGTCACGACTTCCTCAGAGCTCGCGGAGAGTCAGGATGTTGTCCATGAGCAGCAGCAAGACGCATCCTTGGCAAGTGTTAGGGCAAAGCTTGGTGAGGCTGTCGTTGAAGGTGATAAGGGGCGTAAGTCGTGGATTGCAGAGAAGGGAGGTCGGATCTACCGTGTAGTGCAGTACCCTCACTCTGAGGAGCAGTGGCAGTTTGTGGTTCCCTTGAAGTATAGGACAGCCATCCTCAGGATGGTCCATGAGGGTAGCCTTGGAGGTCACATGGGTAGGCAGAAGACGCAGGATAGGGTTCAGGCGCAGTTTTATTGGCCTGGGATCGCGAGCGACGTCCGCAGATGGATTCGCTCCTGTGACGTGTGCCAGAAGACCTGCGACCGAGGTCGAGTCAAGCCCGCACCGTTGAGTCCGTTGCCTGTCATCACAACACCCTTTGAGCAGTTAGGGGTGGACATTGTGGGTCCAATTCACCCTAGAGCCAGTGATGGGTCCCGATTCATCCTCACGCTAGTCGATTTCGGAACGAGGTGGCCAGAGGCGGTCGCTCTGAAGAATATCGAGACTACAACTGTTGCCGAGGCAATGTTGGAGGTCTTCTGTCGAGTAGGGATCCCCAAGCAAATACTGTCTGACAGAGGGACGCAGTTCACCTCTGCAATGATGGGGGAAGTACTCAGGCTGTTGTCTGTGAAGGGTCTGAAGACGACACCATACCACCCACAATGCAACGGGCTGGTCGAGCGTTTCAACGGGACACTCAAGAAGATGCTGCGGCGGATGACAGCCGACCAACCAAAGGAGTGGCCTAGGTTCATTGCTCCGTTGCTCTTTGCATACCGGGAGGCTCCCCAGAGTTCGCTGAAGTTCTCTCCTTTCGAGCTTGTGTATGGTAGGACAGTCCGGGGTCCATTGCAGGTGTTGCGAGAGCTTTGGGACGGTGACGAGCCCAGCGAGGAAGTGAAGACCACTTACACCTATGTTCTCGATCTGGCTGAAAGGTTGAAGTCAACATGTGAACTAGCCAAAGTCGAGCTGACAAAGGCGAGAGAGGTGCAGAAGTCTTACTTCGATAAGAAGGCGAAGGTGCGCAGATTGGAGCCAGGTAGCAAGTGCTTGCTCCTTCTGCCCACTGCTCATAACAAACTGCTGGCCCAATGGAAGGGTCCATATACGGTCATAGACAGAATGTCGGATGTAAACTACATTGTTCAGGTCGGGAATCACCAGAAGAGATTCCACATCAACATGCTTAAGGAGTACCACACGAGAGAAGTGAGTGGAGCTGCGATGATGGAAGGCTCGTGGAGGCGGCAGGTTGCTACTCCCGAGATGGCGGAAGCCATAGATCTAGTGAGGGGCCACTATACTAGTGGGGAGGGTCATATCACAGCAGCAGCGGCAGTTAATCTCCGAAGTTGATGGTGATGGTCCCGAGACAGTCCAGCTAGGGCAAGAGGAAGATCTCTCGCAGGTTCGTCGGGGCGCTGAGTTGTCAAGTCATGAGGGGCGGGAATTGGATTCGCTCCTTGGTAAGTACAGGGGCGTTTTCTCGGATAGGCCCGGAATCGCACGAGTCGAGAGTCACGCAATCGAGCTGACCAGTTCGGTTCCGGTACGAGTAAAGCCGTATCCCATTCCGCTCCGTCTGCACGACCAAGTCCAGAAGGAGATCAGGGAAATGGAGTTAGCAGGTATCATCGAGAAATCCTCTTCTCAATATTGTAGTCCGATGGTGGTTGTCAAGAAGAAGGAGGGCGGTGTACGCATCTGTGGGGATTACCGTCGGCTGAATGCTTTGACAAGGGTTGATGCGGAGCCTATGTGCGACCTCCGTGCCATCTTTGCCAGGCTTGCAGGTTCAACGATCTTTTCCAAACTAGATCTCACCAAGGGGTTCTTCCAGATACCTCTGGATCCAGCTAGCCGCAAGATCACCGCTTTTGGTACGCCAGACGGGCTGTACCAGTACACTGTGTTGCCTTTCGGTCTTATGAATTCGCCGGCGGTGTTTAACCGTATGATGCGTCAGGTCCTGCGAGACATACCTGGTGTGGAGGTCTTCGTTGATGATGTTCTTGTTCACTCACAGTCTTTCAGAGAGCATATGTCAATTCTGGAGAAGGTCTTGTCTAGGTTGCAGGAGTACAACTTGAAGGTGAAACCTAGCAAGTGTGAAGTGGGCCAGAAACAGGTGCACTACCTAGGACATGTGGTTGGGGATGGTCAATGCGGCTGTCAGGGTGATAAGATCTCTAAGATTCGCGATGCTCCTAGGCCCACTACAAAGAAGCAGGTTCGGTCATTCTTGGGACTTGCCGGCTACTACAGGGAGTTCATTCCACATTTTGCTGCGTTGGCTACTCCGTTGTACGACTTACTAAAGAAGCATGCTCAAAACAGAATTCCGTGGGGTACGGAACAGCAAGAGGCTTTCAACGCACTAAAGACTCAACTCTGCAAGGAACCTATCCTGAAGTTGGCAGACTTCAAGAAACCATTCATTCTAAGGACTGATGCTTCACAGGATGCAGTGGGGGCGGTCCTGATGCAGGAGGAAGATGGAGAGTTATTCCCCGTTGCATACCACAGTAGGCGACTCAAGGGAGCTGAGCTGAATTACAGCACGGTGGAGCTGGAATTGTTGGCGGTGGTCGAAGGGGTCAAGAAATACTACTTCTATTTGTTCGGAGGGGAGTTCACGCTCGAGACTGATCATATGCCTCTGACAAGCCTCAAGACCTCGAGGAATGCCAATTCCAGACTCATGAGGTGGACGCTTTTCCTGCAGCAGTTCAGCTTCGTTGTAAGGTACATTAAGGGTAGTAACAATGTCGGTGCTGATTGGTTGTCACGGTTGACTAATGATGCAGAGGATCGGGAGTAAGTAGCTTGTAGGTGCATATGAGAGGGTTGGAAATTTTTTTAGAACAATGATCTGCCGCCCACTTATATTACAGGAATGAGTTGTCCAGGCGAGCTGGCGAGACGCGACGCTGAGCAGACCAAGAATCAGACCAAGCAGCTACAACCAAGGATCCCCACATCAAATCCCGGATAACCGGGAAAATCACCGTATTCAGATAAGACATTACTACTCCCATTTACCCACGAATATCCCAAGTACACCATGTATTCAGACATCTCCTCACATAACAGTAGCTCAGCTAGTTTGTCATTGTAAATGAGTGGGTTTGCCACTAGAGTTAAACCTCACTAGGTGCATTGCCACCAGGACCTTGTCGCTGGCCAAAAATGCGAACTCAGGAGTTTTCCCCTTTCAGTGTAAGTTTAACGTAAATGTAGAGGGGTTTTTCTACTCAAGGGGGACCATTGCATGCGCCAGTGATTGTTAGACTCACACTACAGTATGGAAGACACTGTGAATGACGCTAGGTGATTTTAACGGAGTAAAATCAATTTTAGTGGGGAGGGATGTCACGGTATCGTGCCTGAGATATAGATAGCTAGACATATTAGAGAGTCGAGGGGGGTGCGGGGAGAGTATAGAGAGAGAGAGAGAAGAGGGGGTGGGGACGTGCGGTCAGTAATTTGGTCAAGAAGGTTCTCGGACCTTCGAGAAGGTTCGAGAAGGTCCTAGATGTTCTTTCCTTTTCCCGCCAATTCTCCAAGCATACGCTTGTTCCAAACCGAGGGTATAAATAAAGCAGGAGAGGGGAACGCAGGCCTCAGTCCCCAGTTGGTGCCAGCGAGTGAAGTGCTTGTGAGTGTGGAGTGGCGACCAGGGTGACGCGGCACCCTCCTTCGACCATGTGTAAAGGTTAGTATACAGTGTTATTATATAAGTAATCTGATGTGCTAGACGCGGTCATTAATATGCGATAAGGGTAAATTCAAGGGAGGGTTAATTGTTTTGCCTGGTGTATAGGACTCCGTTAGGCTAGTGGTATCAGATTAGTGACGGGTAATTTTAGGAGTGAGTTTGACTGAGTGTGGCTCAGTTAAGGCTCTAGTTAATTAAATTAGAGGGGTTAATTAAGTTAGTTAAACATTTGGATAGAAGGAGCGAGTGGTGTGTGAACGTAATCTCCGATTCATTTTCATCAATTTGTGTCTCTTATTCAATAAACCGTTTTAATAGAATGTTTGTTTAATTTATCATTGTTAATTGTTAAATAACAGTTTTCTAATAACATAGTCCCATCGCGTTAACAATTGAACAGCCTTTTTTATATCTATATAAATCTATATATATACACACCGTTAATCCTGTAAGCTGGCCGAACAACAAAATATACTGTATCGATCGGTATAAATATATTGGATAGACGTGTCTTTGATTTGTATCCCGGGTAATTAATTAAGGAATATTTTCCTACGAGATCCTTTATCTTAGTGGCCCAATTTATATACAAATCAGGGAGGCGACCTATTACAAACTTTAATGACTTAACCCTTACAACATCATCTGGGCTTAGCTCAATACAAACGAGTGTAATGGGGACAACCTCACTTAGTAACAGGCTCCACCCCTAGTCCCTGACTGCACCGAAGGTATTGCTTCTAAAAACTAAACCAGGCACAAGGGTTGATATCCTGGGGAAGTTGGAGGCTGGCTGCCACCCAATAAAGGGTTGGATAAGACCCGAGTCAAAAGATCCTGTGTGGTGGAAAAAGGCTTAGCCTACCATATCACACACCCAGCAACCTCAGTACTCAAAGGCCTGACAAAAACAAATATAAACAGTCCAGCCACCCAATCCCCCCAGTAATATCAACCATGAATATTACGCACATCTAATAATGGTAAAACAATGCAGCAGAATAATGGAAAAGAACATGGAAGAACAGTGTGAAGCTTATAATCTATATTTGCCAGAGTAAGGAATGCAGGGTAAACAAAATAAACTCAGTAATTAAACTACTAAGATTAAAACAAAAATAATATGCTTAATATGACTCCAGCCCTGCTCTGCTTCGATCTACTAAGAATCTATCTATCTATCTATCTATATGCTCAGGCCCAATCCCCATTTTGGGGGTAGCCGACTCAAGACAGAGCAAGAACAGGGAAAACACAAAAACAACATAAAACAAAAAATAAACACAGATAAAAAACACAAACTCTCACACATCCAGGTCACCCAGGAGAAGACCCAGAGACCAGGGTTACCAAGGTCGCTCCAGCACTCCCCCGGCCCCTGACCACCCGGAGAGGTTCCGATCTCGGCAGGCAGACATGCAGCGGAGCCAAAGCCACAAGCCCTCCCACCACACTTCCAGGCACACCCTTCATATAAATCGTCTCCCCGGGCCAGGCGCCTGATGGACTATTATCTAGTCCAACTTGCGCCCGACCCCTTACTCCAAATGACCACGTGTTCACTCAACTATTCACAAGCATTCTCCATTCACTCCTGTCCACCACCACTTCCCCTGCCTGATCTATAGTCATTCCTCTATCATCCAAAGCCTTTCTTACACAGTCTCTCCATCTCAATGGGGGTCTTCCTGCCCTTCTATCTCCCCTTGTACCTGACTCACATATTCTCTTTGTAAGCCTTTCATCTCCCATTCGTTCAACATGACCATACCAGCTCAGCACGCTTCTGTCCACTCTGGCTGACAAATGTTTCTGCTGCCCCACTCTCCTACGTATCTCTTCATTCCTCAATCTGTCTCTACGAGTAACTCCACACATACTCCTCAAGCAGCTCATCTCCATCACATCCAGCCCTCTTTTCTCCTTTTTCTTCAGAGCCCATGTCTCAGCCCCATACATCACTGTTGGCACAACAATTCCTTGATACAGTGCACTTTTTACTTTCACTCCAAGATTTCTCGTCTTCCACATACTTCCCATTGCTCCGAAAACCTTCCTTCCTTCACACACTCTCTGTTTTACCTCCACTTCCATACCTCCACTCCTGCTTATCGTTCCTCCTAGATATTTAAAACACTCTACTTGTTCCAATATTTCCCCATCCAGCCTCACATCTAGATTCACCCTATGCTCTCCCCTATTACACACCATTACTTTACTTTTATTGACGTTCACCTTCAGTTTCCTCCTTCCACAAACCACACCAAACTCTTTGACTACCCGCTGCAGTTTCTCATCAGAATCCGCCACCAATGCTGTGTCATCAGCGAACAGCAACTGATTCAACTCCCAATCTCTACCATTCTTTCCTACTAAACCCAATCCTCTTCCCATAGTTCTCCTTTTCACCTCCCTCACCACACCATCCATAAACATATTAAACAGCCATGGTGACATTACACAACCCTGTCACAAACCTACCTTTACCTCAAACCATTCACTCAACTCACCATTTCCTACTCTCACACATGCTCTGCTCCCTTCATAAAAACTCTTAACTGCTTCTAACAAATTTCCTCCTATTTCATAAATCCTTAACACTAAGAAACTAAGAAACAAAATAGATATATGCAGTATTTAACCCACTGAACCCCAGCTAGTTAATAATAAATGTACCACCCAGGACCAGCAGGTTGTGAAAAAAGTGTTTTTCCAGAAAACACCAGGAATGGGTTAGAAATGAAGGAAAACCCACAAAAAAACAATCCCCTAGGTCATTAAGGGGTCCTACGGTGCACCCCGAAAGTCGGAATTAACGTGGGGAAATGGGGAGGCAAAAACAGGCAAAAACAGGTTTTTGCACGCTCACGCGCACGCGGTTGGACTTTGAGAGTTTTCAACCATTGGCATTGTTGCGTGGGATACTTACACAGTTCCCATACAAATCTGAGCCCTCTAGGTGCCATAGGACCCGAGTAATTAACCAGGACGCAACTTATGCGTCCCTGGGGTTTAGCGTTACAAACATTTTAGACGCAAACACTGCGTCGCTGGGGCTCAGTGGGTTAAGGGAAACAAAAGGAAGCAAGCTTAACAACACCCGACAGTGATGTTATCATAGCGAGGGTCAGAGCTGAAGTAAGCTCTCGCACCCGCGGGAGTTCCCAAGGCCAAGCGAGCGAGGGAGGGGAGGGGCACCAGGCGCCGCTATAATGCTTAATTATCCCAGGCGCCTGCACTCTCATTAACTTCACATAAGTAACCAAATAAATATAAGGCATCATTGTGCAAACTTATGATAAACGAAATAATCCCCCAAGGGCTGAACAAAAGAAGTAATTATACTCGTGGCAACAACACCAGGGCAACACTGGCGACTGCCTGCAACTCCTGGCAGCAGAGGAAAGACGTATAGCAAAGCTGCTAGCCTCGACACAGGGCTCCCTACTGTAGTTATTATAACACACGTACAACTGAACTGAGGTTACATAAGTTCAGGGGAATGTGACAATATATATATATATACCTGTATATGTATATAAAAAATGCATAAAATAGTATTTATAATAAACTTTAAGAGAAGGATATATAGATATAGATAGATAGATGGGTGGAAGACGAGAATAGATAAAATATATAGCAACACGAAAAAGGTGAGAGAAGAGATCAAGTATATAACAGAAAACGCAAAAGGTAAACAGAGCAATAGAAAACGAAAGTCGCCCCCAATGGCCAACTCATATGTCTTCCCAACTCCACCTATAGTTTATCATGATCTAAATAAATAAAATGGCAGGGAAAATACTGCATCTGTGGTAGTACTTTGACAATCTTCCTGTACCGACCTCACGAATTACGACCAGCTACCCCCTCTCTTTACGACAACCAGTCTCTTAAGGGGGGTCACAGTTTTGTTTTTATCTTTCTCTCCTTTTCTCTCTTTCCCTGGCTTGTACCCATTCGGGCCCATTCAGCCAACTGTTTTAAGACGTTTATCCCCATCCAGGTGTCGATTTCTTCTTGGCGAGCGATAGCAAGCTATCATTATATGGAGAAATCCGGCTTCGCCGGAGAAATTTTTCTATCGAAAAATTTACAAATTTAGCTTGTCAACAAAATAATATAATATACCGGTATATAGTATACAGTATATACATATATATATATATATATATATATATATATATATATATATATATATATATATATATATATATATATACTGGCTCGCTAACGCTCGCCAGGATAATATTGACACCTGGATGGGGGTAAACGTCTTAAAACAGTAGGCTGAATTGGGCCGAATAGATACAAGCCAAAGAGAGATGGAGAGAAAGAGTAAAACAACAGGTGACCCCCCTTAACGACCGCAGAGTAACGACCGAAGAGTAAATGACCCACGAGCCGGGGTCACATGGACAATTTTGACTCTAGAGTACACTAGATCCACATTCAAAACATGCTTTACTCGTTTCATCACATTATACGAATTCCAAAACATGCTTTACTCGTTTCAGAAGTCAAATTATAGGTGAGAAAATTCATATAAAGTGTACCTACGACCCTGGCAGATCAGACTTGTAGAAAAATGCCAAGGAAGGGCCTTTATATATATATATATACTGTATATATAGTATATGCTGTATATATATATATATATATATATATATATATATATATATATATATATATATATAGTATATACTATATATATATATATATATATATATATATATATATATATATATATATATATATAAGTATGAAGGAAAAATTAGATAAAAGGCAAACCGGCATGTAACAAGTGTCCCCCAAAAGTTGAAGGAGTAAAAGAGAGCCAGATTCAAGGTAGGTTAGAGTCTAAATGTTTGGACACACGGACCAATTAAATAACCCAACTTGTCCTCAGTAACGAACCCCTGAAGTACGAGCCTAGAATAACAGCCCTCTTACTAAGCCCCCCCCCCCCCCCCGCCCCCCGGAAGGGGTGAGTGGGTAGGTTGGTGTAGGTGGGTAGGTTGGTGTAGGTGGGTAGGTAAGCATACTGTAGGTGGGTGGGTGGGTTGGTGTGGTTGGGTGGGTTGGTATGGGTGGGTAGGTTGGTATATGTGGGTGGGTGGGTAGGTCGGGGTAGGTGGGTGGGTTGGTGTGGTTGAGTGGGTAGGGTAGGTTGGTAAAGGTGGGTGGGTAGGCATAGGTAGGTAAGTTGGGTGGGTGGGTGGGTAGTTAGCTGTAAGGGGGTTGAGTGAGAGGATAGTCTTGGGATCGAATACTGGCAACATTAGTTCAATTTTAACTAAACGGCTCTGCCTACACAAAGAAACCTAAGCAACTGGGACCTAACTCACTCACTCTCACTCTTTCTCTCTCTCTACATAAAGAAACCTAAGCAACTGGGACCTAACTCATTCACTCAGTCACCCATTCTCTCTCTTTCTCTCTCTCTACATAAAGAAACCTAAGCAACTGGGACCTAACTCATTCACTCAGTCACCCATTCTCTCTCTTTCTCTCTCTCTACATAAAGAAACCTAAGCAACTGGGACCTAACTCATTCACTCAGTCACCCATTCTCTCTCTTTCTCTCTCTCTACATAAAGAAACCTAAGCAACTAGGACCTAACTCTAACTCTCACTCTCTCTCGCCTCATTCTTCCCCGAGGATAATTACAACTAACGGATGTTCTTAATTACATCGGGGGGGTGGGGGGTGGGGGGGGGGGTATTAAGCTATATAGGGGGATGGCCGCGATAAATTACCAAGACAACTTAAGGGGGGATGCTTCACTTTTTGGTCGATTTTTGTTTTCATTTATTAATTATTTTTTTAGCTTCCTCTCCAGACCTCCATCAAACTTTAAAAAAACATCCATTAGATCCCCCTTCTGGATTAACTTATACATTTTTCGGTAGAAAAATGTCCCGGCCGTAAGCCGGTTCTTTCAAAGTTACAGGCTCACTATCGTTCGCCAGGGAAAACATTGACACCTAAATAGCACAAAAGGTCTTAATATTGACAAGGAAATAGGGCGGGAAGGTCTTAAAATCGACTAACTAATGGGGCAAACATCTAAAAATCTGAAAAGTAATGGGGCTAAACATGAAGAAGAAGGGGGACCAGAAAAACGACCCGTCTCCCCTTAAACCCATTCAGTACCAGTAACGTCCTCTGTATTATAGTATGGCCATTATTAAGCCGATTTTATTGAGCTAAGTAAGGACGTCTACCCATTCATACGGTGCAGACTATCTTAACCAATCCTTTTAGCTACCCTATATCCTTCCTAAGCTTCATAAAATCGTCTAAATATAGCGAGTATAAAAAATATATCGTAATTTAAGGGGAGAGTGGTTATTTTGGGGGTTCTATTTATTTATATATTAATTAATGTTTTAGTTTCCTCCCAAGACCTCCATCAAACTTAAAACAAAAAACTGTCATCAGATCCCTCTACGAGATTAATTTGTAAATTTTTCGGTAGAAAATTGTCACGGCCAAAGGCCAGTTCCTCCACAATTACAGGCTCGCTATCGCTCGCCAGGAAAAAAACGACACCTAAAGGGCACGAAATGTCTTAAAATCAACAAACTAATGGGGCAAACGTCTTAAAATCTCAAAACTAATGGGGATAAGCTTGAGGGAACCAGAAAACCGCCCCATCTCCCTTAATTAAAGGCAAAATACAGATAAATTGCTGAGAAAAGTCAATATAGTTTACGATATTTCCATTTTATGATCTTCTAATGCTAACTAGTATTATCATTATTATTATGATGTGTATTATTATTTATTATATATTATTATATTAATTTGTTTTTGTGAAGGCGATTAGTTTTATAGTTGCCCTAAACAATTCGTAGACACTCTATTATTTTGTGCATGTATGGATATACACCGGCACGTACCCCATAATAATATTGTGGGTGGCCGACTCATGAGAGAGTCCGAACAGGGACAACACGAAAAAAAGAGTCACAGAAGGGAAACTATAGTCCAATCATTATAGGTACGCCAGAAATCGTGACCCATAACCTCCGTAACTAAAACAAAAAGAAAAAAAAGAAAGAAAAAACAACTAGAGTAATCTAGCTAATATTTGCACCATTTGAGAAGGGTCAGCCAGGGAATAGGTGTGGAAAATTCACAGTCCATTTGCTCCAGCTTTAACTCTCGGTCTGGTGAGCTCGCTTGCGCGCGCGCACACACACACACACATACACACACACACGATTAAATCTGTTCTCGTAAAAAAGAGAACTAATAGCTTGACGGTACTAAAAACTTTAAGAAGAGTCGATGGAATTGCACTATTTACACTTAATATACAACTTGCGGACATGGGATTAAATTAAAAAACAAGACAAACCTAGATGTAACAGTTTCTTCGACTACAGTGTGGTGACAGTGAAACAAACTGCCAGCGAGAGTGGTGGAAAGCGACACAATAAACATTTTCCAGGGGGAAGCTGGAGTGATAAAGAAAAATACATACAACAAATACATATACATACATAAAGCGGTGGAAGTAGTGAGGGTTTTAAACCATGGTAATAGCCTGTTGCCGAGACTAGTACTCTCAAACTGCTACTCGTAAACTAACTCTCACTCACACTCACACTCACTCACTCTCTCTCTCTCTCTCTTTCTGTCACACACACACACTTTCATTCACACTCTGTCTATCTATTTATCTATCTATTTACCTGTCTGTCTATCGGTCTCTCTCTTTCTATCTCTCTCTATATATATATATGAGAGAGAGAGAGAGAGAGAGAGAGAGAGAGAGAGAGAGAGAGAGAGAGAGAGAGAGAGAGAGAGAGAGAGAGAGAGAGAGAGAGAGAGAGAGAGAGAGAGATAATACCATTTATAAAATGTAATAATAACAATTCAAGGACGGACTAAATTATAATGTACATTATGCAGAGTAGTTAGTCAATGGGGTACTAAACTGTTGCTGGCATAAATACTCATAATGCTCTGTCTCTGTCTCTGTCTCTCTCTCTCTCTCTCTCTCTCTCTCTCTCTCTCTCTCTCTCTCTCTCTCTCTCTCTCTCTCTCTCTCTCTCATTTCACAGCACAGGAAGCACACAACATAACATTACATAGACCGTTCTAATGAAGTGTTCCAATTAAAGAAGAACAGTACACTAGGGTGTCGTAGACCTGGGTAGGAGTGTTTTCGTACCCTCAGGTGCTCTAAAAATAACACTCGTAACTTCCTCTCACATTATATATCGATTTTATCTTTACCTATCAATATATACACCTATCTATCAATCTATCTATCTATCTATATATATACTGTACAGCATATTACAGTATATATATATATATAATTATATATACACTGTATATATGTATAAAAATATATATATATATATATATACCTGGAAACATGAAGCCAGTATACGGGTCACATGTCCGGCACCTTCAGACACCCAGATCATTAAGGAAGGGTGGAAGGCGCCCAGAGAATGTCAATAGCAACTCGTGGTAGGGAGGGGGGAGAAAGGGGTACTGCATGCAAAAAAAAGAGAGAGAGAGAGAGAGAGAGAGAGAGAGAGAGTACAAAGGAGTACAAAGGAAATCAAGCAACAACCTCCAAACACTGAGGATCAAGTGTCCAAACAGTGGTTTAGAGTGGGTAAGGGAACATTGGAAAGGGAACTACTGCCCTGGAACTAATGTCCTTGGCAGGATTAGGAAGTTAGTAGGGGACAGATGGGTTAGTAACTGAGGGGAGGATAAAATAAAGTTATTCATTTACAAACGTAGTCAGTCGCGGGTTTGATGCGAGATATTTGTCTAGGTGAAGTTTAAATGAATCAACGGTGCTGCAGTCTATAACATCTCGGGGAAGCCCATTCCATAAGTTGACAACTCGATTGAAGAAGACATTTTTAGCTTCGTGTGAGTTAAAAGATTTACCAACAATTTTGCACCCGTTTCCCCGCGTGTAATTAGATTGGTCGATAGTGAAGTACTTACTACAGTTCATATTGTCGATGCCTTTGATGATTTTGAACACTTGAATTAAGTCGCCTCTTAATCTGCGCTGGGTTAAAGGAAATATATTTAATTCTCTAAGACTATCCTTGTATGGTTTGTTCTTTAGGCTAGGTATCATTTTGGTAACTCTACGTTGAACTCGTTCTAGCTTGTCTATATCTTTTTGGTAATAAGGGCACCAGGATTGAACGCAGTATTCCAGAAGAGGGCGGACTAAGGAATTGTAAAGGGTTAGGATAACGTCTTTGGATTTATGCTCAAATGACCTGCCTATAAAGCCAATTATTTTGTTTGCCTTCTTAACAACTTCTGAACATTGTTGACTCGGTTTTAGGTTACTCGATATTGTTACGGCTGGATCGGCAATACATATTCGGGATTCTTGATCGTAGGACAGAAATGGCTTAAGTGACAACGACACGCTCGATTCCAATCCCAAATACTATATGCTCCAGACAACAAAAGCACCAACGCCCTACAGAGTTTTCGTCTACGGTAACGAGGTACCTTAACTCGGCGAAAGTGTACAACAGGGGTAGGCTATGAGGCTAAACTCCCTCAGACATTTATAGGTTACGTTATTACTAAAGAAATGCAATACTCAAGAAACTACGTTAATATTAAGCCTCTAATAATGTAGAATAGAAGCAGGCTAAAGGTATGACAGTGAAATGCTAAATGACAAATGTACACGCCTACTTGAAAGCGCGTGCACTACACTAACTGTCCCCTACTAACATGCACTAGCATGTAGCATACAAGATGTTCATGATCCAGTAGATACCTAATAATACACATGGGAGGAACATAAACAGTAGTCACTTATTATAATAATGAATCTATACTTGGAATAACTAAAAGGTTGCAGGCAACAGTACTGCGCCGGTAGCCTACTACCGCATAGGCTACTTCGCTTCTCTCACTCTGTCTCCCCTCCGAGTCCGTATACGCCCTACGCAACAGAACTCCGGACACAGCAGCAAAACGACAGTGCAGTTAATTGATACATGAAAGTATTAATAGTGTTGTCTTGTGTGTGAGTAATGTGTATTGTAAAGTGTTATAGATATATACTTAAAGAGAGCTGCAATGCATAGTAAAATAAAGATATATCCCACTCATCATCCCCATGTGTTCTAGCTAGCAGGCCAAGTCACAGGAACAACGAGTCCCAGCACCGAAAGCGAGAACCCAGGAGAAGACTGTAGAGAACACAAGGACAGATAAATTACGTTACTCTACTATACCGGCACTACGAGCGAGCTGTAGTCTCGGGTGCTACACTCGCTCCTGGCTCGGTATGCAAATCAAGGCTAAGTCCTCGTCCCTCTACAGACAACTCCTGGGCATGGTCGGGCTCTTACACATGGCACCAGTCTAGTCACAAATGGGATGATGAGCAGGGCATATAACTCGTGAACATGTAGAACGTTCACCAACTATCCTCATCAAGAAGATCGCTGTTCACATTAACCCCTTAAATCTAATACATGTAAATATATGCTTGTCCTAAGAGTAATACGAGAGGTGAGTGCTGAAACTCCTTTAGGACCTCAAGGGAAGGTTATGCATTTAAATAGAGAGAAGAATGAAATGAGAGTAATGTCGTCAGAGAGAAAGAGTGCAACCGTGAGAAGTGGGGAGAGAGAGCAAGGGATGTTAGAATCTCAAAGGTTCTAGGCAACCTAGTCCAGGAACACACAGCCAACCTCCAGGCAGTGTGCTGTACGACAACATGGGCCCAGCCCAGGCAGGCAACAATGGACTACCAACCCCATCGCGCCTAGCTATAAGGGCAAGGCTGCCAACCAGTCCATACGTCTGGCAACCACCTGGCCGGCAGCGCGGCGTGTTGCTACCCTCTTGCTCTGAAGCCCAACTCACTCTCTCTCTCTGAATTCCCATTATCCTATCTATCAACTTCTCTATTGATACTACATATTAAATGGAAGGTCTCGACATGGCTTAAAACAAAAACCCACCACTGGTTAGCACATGACGAGACCTTTGCAGAGATACAAAGAACATAGTTATAAGTTGTCACACTCAATATACATAGCGGCTGACGGTAGCCAGATCACGGGCGGTACAGTGGAGTACCAAGGAGTACAATCAGGTTGCGTTGCCCAGCACTGGGGTGCGTCACAGCCCCCCCAAGATTTTAGATAATCGACCTTAGAAGCATTATCAAAATCTGACAGGCAACCAACCGACCTGCTACCCTTAGCTGCCACTAATTGCAAAAGGTGCACAACAACTGAAGTGTGAATTATACATAAAACACAATATTGCATGCATCATGCTACAACAATAAAGAGTTACAAAACTAAAAAAAAAGAAAGAGTTTTCTCGTTTATTTTATTGTTTTATAATCTTTTGGACGGCGTTATGATAGCCTAATTTTACTCCTGCTCAACCCACACACCGTGCACGACTATCTTGGATCATCAACCCTTGATAGACAATCTGCTATCACGTTCTCACTCCCGGCAATATGCTGGATGTTGAGATTATACTCTTGGAGCATTAGGGACCACCTGGTCAACCGCATATTCCGATTGTGAAACTGATTTAGGAATTTCAAGGGATGATGGTCCGTATAAATCGTCACTACCGGGCCGTAGGCTGGAACATAAACTTCGAAATGTTTGAGCGACAAAACGATAGCCAGAAGCTCCTTCTCTATAGTCGAGTAATTCCTTTGTGCCGAATTAAACTTGGGAGAAAAGAAGCTCACTGGGTGTTCCAAGCCCTCGGAATCAGTCTGCAGTAACACTGCCCCGGCACCCACACCGCTGGCATCAGTCGCCAGCTGAAAACTCCTGGAGAAGTCTGGGGCCCTCAAAATCGGATGTGTACACAGCAGGTGCTTGACTAGGTCGAAAGCCCTCTGACACTCCGCAGCCCAACAGAACTTCACTGACTTCGACAGTAGATCAGTTAACGGTGCTAAGACAGTAGAATATCCCCGGATGAAGCGCCTATAATAGCCTATCATACCTAGGAACCGCATGACCTGGCGCTTAGTGGTGGGCCTGGGAAACATATTGATAGCCTGTATCTTGCTCAGGGGGGGGCACACCCGGCCTAACCCGACCACAAAGCCAAGATACTGCACAGTAGCCTTTACAAACTCGCACTTCCTCAGGTTCACCACCAGCCCAGCATCGTGCAACTTCCTAAACAGGGTCTCTAAGTGCCTTAGGTGATTTTCAAAATCGTCATCATATACTATCACGTCATCAAGGTAGACCGTGCAGTTAGGGATTTCGTCACAAATATCGTTCATCAGGTTTTGAAACGTGGCAGGTGCGTTCTTAAGCCCATAAGGCATTACGTTACATTGGTAGGTCTTGCCATCTACCACAAAACCACAAACTTGCTTAGCTCGGTCCGACAGGGGTACTTGCCAGTAGCCTTTTACAAGATCAATTTTAGTAAGGTACTTTGCATTCCCTATCTTGTCCACGCTGTCGTCAACTCGAGGCAAAGTGTAAGGGTTGGTAGTGGTCAAGCCATTTAGCCTACGAAAATCTATGCAGAACCGCACCTTGCCGTCAGGTTTTGGCTGCAACGTGACGGGTGATGTCCACTTCACATAACCTTCAGTGATCATCCCTCTCTCAACCATGTACTTTAACTCCTCCCGTAAAGCTGGCAACTTTACCGGGGGCACACGGTAGGGCACTGACTTGAAGGGCACATTATCACCGACGTCCACGTCGTGCGTTACCTGAGTAGTGAGACCTGGGTGTTCGGCGAAAACAGAGGGGTATGACCTGAACAGGCCTAGGACAGCAGCACCCTGGTGCTCAGGCAGGTGACTTACAGCTTGCCTAGCCTCTTGTTCAGTATTCCCCGCCCACTGTTCCGCGGAAATGACACAGTCCCAGCTATCCTCCTCAGCAGCATGACTGTCCCCACCTCCTTCTCCACCCTGGCCGCTGCAGGCCAGCACAGGGACAGTGAGAGGCTCTGAGGGGCGTCTCACATACTCTTTCATGAGGTTAACATGACATAACTGATGTTTTTTCCTACGGTCAGGTGTTGCAACGAGATAATCAAGGTCGGACAGTTTCTTAGCCACCACATACGGCCCAATGAACTTGGCAGAAAGTGGGTGTCCAGGCAAAGGTAAAAGCAACATTACCTCCTGACCCACCGAAAAACTCCCGAAGCTTCACCTTGGCGTCATACTGGTGCTTCATGACCGCCTGTGCATTAACCAAGTTATTACCTGCCGCTGCCATGCAACCTATAAGTCTCTCCCGGCTCTCAAGGACATATTTAAGTACAGACCCCGGCTTCTCTTCGTCCTCCCAGATCTCTTTCACCATACTTAAAGGTCCTCTCACATTATGGCCAAAGACTAGCTGATTTGGACTGAACCCCAGGCTCTCTCCTGGGACTTCACGTTCAGCGAACAGAACATACGGCAGACCCAAATCCCAATCAGTGTCATGTTCTGCACAGTAACAGCGTAGCATACTCTTCAGGGTCGAGTGCCACCGCTCCAAGACTCCCTGACTCTCGGGATGGTAGGCTGACGACACTACAGAACATATACCATGCAACTGAAGGGTTTGCTTGAACAATTTGGATGTAAAATTGCTCCCCTGGTCTGACTGCACCTCACGTGGAAATCCATAACGGGAACAGAACAATAATAAGTTTTTAACAACTGCCTTTGCCGAGCCGTTTCTCATGGGGTATGCGTCCGGGTATCTCGTAGCCACATCCATGATTGTCAACAGGAATTTATTGCCACTACTAGTAGGCGGGGAAAGGGCCAACCAAATCTACTACAACTTTGCTGAACGGAGGCCCGGTGACAGGTATGGGAAACAAAGGTGCCTTCGGGATTGTCTGGTTAGGCTTCCCCGTTGTCTGGCAGGTCGCACACCCAGCCACCCATGCACAGACATCAGCCTTGACCCCAGGCCACCAGAAAAACCTGCCCAATGCCGCCAATGTTTTTGTTACCCCCAAATGCACCGCCACCGGCACATCATGCGCCAGACACAATAAGGACTCTCTATACTTATTTGGAACAACCACCTGGTCTACTACCCTCGCACCGCCCTCCCACTTCGATTTGGGGTCTAAAAATCTGCGGTACAATATCCTGTTGAGCCTAAAGAAATCTCCCGGCTTCGCATCCCCATCTTCCTCCAACTCTATGGCACCATTGCTATAATGAGCTAGGCTAGCGTCTTGCAGCTGCTGCTCACTTATGTCCCCGGGCGTCAATGCATCAAGATGGTTTTGTAATAAGACATTACACCGGCTAGTAGGCTCTACTGCCTTAGTGGCTCTCGCTACAGCTCTTGCCTCACGCGAAGTCTTACCCAACTCTGCCTTGTTACACACCATCTCTGGGCCAGAGTCAACTCCCGTGTTTATTATAGGTCCAAGTACCGAATCACCGAGAAGTGCAGCAGAATCAATGTCCCTTTTCCTGCCCTTAGCAACCTTCTCCTGATCCTTCCTCCACTGTCCCCGAGGTTGAGTGCTAGGCTGTGCAGGAGCCGCAGAGCGAGATCGGGTTACCACACAGGCCATCTCATCCTGTTGGCACCTCCCAACCTATTCCCGATTCTCACCATCCACGTCGGCCGCCCTCTCGGCAACGACTAAGGGTGGAGTCCCGGAAGTGGGCACCGCAAAGTCGTTGCCGAGAAGAAGGTCGACGCCCTCAACTGGCAAACACTCAACGATCCCTACATCCAGCTCCCTGCACACCTCTCCCACTCTCAACTCCAACCTCACAAGTGGGTATGACCTCGTAGCATTTATACCCTGCACCACAACAACTCTGGCCGCATTTATCGGTTTCCCTGTGAAGTTCCTCAACAAAGTTTGCGAAGCCCCCGTATCCCTCAACAAGTCAACCCTCCGTAGTTCACTCCCCCAGCTCACAAACCCGTGTCCCCGATGGCTACAGAAAGTGTCCCGGACAGGTGTCGAGCCTTCCGTACGCTTCTTTACCGCGTGTGCCTCAGCTGCTGACAACCTACCCCGGGCAGTTGCTGCAGCCTTCAGAGACACACCGATACTGTGAACCAATGACACGGCTTAGCGGGAGTGTTACTAGGGCACTCACGTGAATAATGGCCTAGCTTCTGACATTTGTAACATTTCACATCCCCAATGGGCTTCTTCCCTTGTGCGGGCGAAGAAGGGGCCTGACCTTTAGTAAACGGGAGAGGCTTGTGTTTGTAGGTGTTATTAGGTGCAATGCTTTTAGTGTGGTTATGTGTGTCATAGGATTTGTTATTATCGAAAACTCTGGTGGGTGGGGTATAGCGCCCCTTCTGCCCTGACTCAGCCCTCTGAGCGGCACCGCAACCACGAATCAATGATAATCTGAGGTCTGCCATCTTGGCAGCCTCCTCTACTGTCTTGGGACATTTTCCTTAATGTTCAGCGTTAGATCGGTTCCAGTACATTTGTAAAACTGTTCCAGATAGAAAAGTTGCTTAATTTCCTCAGCCGACTCTGCGTGCTCGGACCGAAACCAGTTATTACATGCATCTGTTAAGTCCCGTGCGTGCTCCATAAAACTGACGTCGCTCTTCTTATTCACGCCACGGAACTTCAATCTATAAGTTTCGGGTTGCAGTTCGTAGGCCCGGAGCACAGCCTCCTTCACCAGTCCATACACGACACTCTCGTCCAGTGACAGTGCATCGTAGGCTTTCAACCCCTTACCCACTAGACATGATGAAACTAATGCTGCCCATTTAACCTCCGGCCAGTCATACTCACGACACTTCTTTTCGAAACGAGCAAAAAACTCAGTCACTGCTGTCTCATCAAATGCGGGTACTAACTTAATTAAATGCGAAAGTGAGTCTGTAACCCGGTGCCCACCACCGAGATGACGCCCCGTGGTCTCTACTCTAGACTTCTCGACATCCATTTCAGCCTGGTACCTGGTTGCATCCTGATTGGCTTGGATTCTAGCAACCTCTATGCGTTCTATACTAGCCTGTTGTATCTGAGTCTCCTGCAGCTTAAACTTAGCTAGTTCTAGCTGAAATAACATCTCAGGAGACAGGCCTGGGGGGGGAGAGCACAAAATGGGGGATCCACACCGAGACGTGTTTATGGGTAAGCCAGCTTGCCATTGAGAACCCTCCTGCTGCATCGTGCTAAGACTCGCTGGCTGAGGGCCCAGCTCAGGGGTAGAGTGGAATGGAGGCTTGGAGGGAACCCCCCAAGACCCCACTCCACCCACCGCCCCATCGCCATCACCCAACAAACATGCCACCAAATTCTTCTTGGGCCAACTGTCAGGACAGTCCCGCCCCAAAACCGTGGCTAAACAGCGAAGACCGTAACAATCAATAGCCTGCAGGCGCTGTTCGGTCAAAGGTGTCTGCAAAAATGCCCGGGCATCCCTCTCTCCACTTATAACACTCCCCTCCCTAAATATCTGCTGTACTTGCTGGTCACTAGGCTGTACCGTGTTATCCTCCCCCGTAAATGATGAGTCATTAGACATAGTGCTGGTTATACAATTGCTGTTCATAAACAAAAAAAAGTGCTTATTACTAATTGCAGTCTCGACTCACAAAATGTTAAAGATGCATGAATGACTCTACTCTAGACACCTAACGAAACAATCTGCAAGTCCACCAATACAATAATGACACAATAAAAATTCCTCCAATATGCAAGAAAATTCTAGCCAGCTCTACTAGGTAGCATAGAATAGTTCTCCAAAAAACATGTGATAGGATACTACTGAATCTTGTGCAAGGTCGCCATTTTGTTACGGCTGGATCGGCAATACATATTCGGGATTCTTGATCGTAGGACAGAAATGGCTTAAGTGACAACGACACGCTCGATTCCAGTCCCAAATACTATATGCTCCAGACAACAAAAGCACCAACGCCCTACAGAGTTATCGTCTACGGTAACGAGGTACCTTAACTCGGCGAAAGTGTACAACAGGGGTAGGCTATGAGGCTAAACTCCCTCAGACATTTATAGGTTACGTTATTACTAAAGAAATGCAATACTCAAGAAACTACGTTAATATTAAGCCTCTAATAATGTAGAATAGAAGCAGGCTAAAGGTATGACAGTGAAATGCTAAATGACAAATGTACACGCCTACTTGAAAGCGCGTGCACTACACTAACTGTCCCCTACTAACATGCACTAGCATGTAGCATACAAGATGTTCATGATCCAGTAGATACCTAATAATACACATGGGAGGAACATAAACAGTAGTCACTTATTATAATAATGAATCTATACTTGGAATAACTAAAAGGTTGCAGGCAACAGTACTGCGCCGGTAGCCTACTACCGCATAGGCTACTTCGCTTCTCTCACTCTGTCTCCCCTCCGAGTCCGTATACGCCCCACGCAACAGAACTCCGGACACAGCAGCAAAACGACAGTGCAGTTAATTGATACATGAAAGTATTAATAGTGTTGTCTTGTGTGTGAGTAATGTGTATTGTAAAGTGTTATAGATATATACTTAAAGAGAGCTGCAATGCATAGTAAAATAAAGATATATCCCACTCATCATCCCCATGTGTTCTAGCTAGCAGGCCAAGTCACAGGAACAACGAGTCCCAGCACCGAAAGCGAGAACCCAGGAGAAGACTGTAGAGAACACAAGGACAGATAAATTACGTTACTCTACTATACCGGCACTACGAGCGAGCTGTAGTCTCGGGTGCTACACTCGCTCCTGGCTCGGTATGCAAATCAAGGCTAAGTCCTCGTCCCTCTACAGACAACTCCTGGGCATGGTCGGGCTCTTACACATGGCACCAGTCTAGTCACAAATGGGATGATGAGCAGGGCATATAACTCGTGAACATGTAGAACGTTCACCAACTATCCTCATCAAGAAGATCGCTGTTCACATTAACCCCTTAAATCTAATACATGTAAATATATGCTTGTCCTAAGAGTAATACGAGAGGTGAGTGCTGAAACTCCTTTAGGACCTCAAGGGAAGGTTATGCATTTAAATAGAGAGAAGAATGAAATGAGAGTAATGTCGTCAGAGAGAAAGAGTGCAATCGTGAGAAGTGGGGAGAGAGAGCAAGGGATGTTTGAATCTCAAAGGTTCTAGGCAACCTAGTCCAGGAACACACAGCCAACCTCCAGGCAGTGTGCTGTACGACAACATGGGCCCAGCCCAGGCAGGCAACAATGGACTACCAACCCTATCGCGCCTAGCTATAAGGGCAAGGCTGCCAACCAGTCCATACGTCTGGCAACCACCCGGCCGGCAGCGCGGCGTGTTGCTACCCTCTTGCTCTGAAGCCCAACTCACTCTCTCTCTCTGAATTCCCATTATCCTATCTATCAACTTCTCTATTGATACTACATATTAAATGGAAGGTCTCGACATGGCTTAAAACAAAACCCACCACTGGTTAGCACATGACGAGACCTTTGCAGAGATACAAAGAACATAGTTATAAGTTGTCACACTCAATATACATAGCGGCTGACGGTAGCCAGATCACGGGCGGTACAGTGGAGTACCAAGGAGTACAATCAGGTTGCGTTGCCCAGCACTGGGGTGCGTCACAATATTGTTACTCCCAGATCGGTTTCTCTGTTTACATTCTTTAGCTGAGCACCATTCATCAAATAGTTTGCTTTCTCATTTTGGTATCCGATATTTAGTACTTTACATTTATCTGCATTGAAACTCATTTGCCAAATTTGGGCCCAACATGACAACTTATCTAGATTGTGTTGCAAATCGTCAACTTGTTATTTTGAGAGAGAGAGAGAAAGAGAGAGAGAGAGAGAGAGAGAGAGTACAAAGGAGTACAAAGGAAATCAAGCAACAACAGATCTAGTGACCCTTCTAGGCTGCTTGTCCTCCAAAACACTGAGGATCAAGTGTCCAAACAGTGGTTTAGAGTGGGTAAGGGAACATTGGAAAGGGAACTACTGCCCTAGAACTAATGTCCGTGGCAGGATTAGGAAGTTAGTAGGGGACAGATGGGTTAGTAACTGAGGGGGGATAAAATAAAGTTATTCATTTACAAACGCAGTCAGTCGCGGGTTTGATGCGAGATATTTGTCTAAGCGGAATTTAAATGAATCAACGGTGCTGCAGTCTATAACGTCTCGGGGAAGCCCATTCCACAAGTTGACAACTCGATTGAAGAAGAAATTCTTAGATTCGTGTGAGTTAAAAGATTTACCAATAATATTGCAACCGTTTCCCCGCGTGTAATTAGATTGGTCTATAGTGAAGTACTTACTACAGTTCATATTGTCGATGCCTTTGATGATTTTGAACACTTGAATTAAGTCACCTCTTAATCTGCGCTGGGTTAAAGGAAATAGATTTAATTCTCTAAGACGCTCTTCGTATGGTTTGTTCTTTAGGCTAGGTATCATTTTGGTAACTCTACGTTGAACTCGTTCTAGCTTATTTATGTCTTTTTGGTAATAAGGGCACCAGGATTGAACGCACTATTCCAGAAGAGGGCGGACTAAGGAATTGTAAAGGGTTAGGATGACTTCTTTGGATTTATGCTCAAATGACCTGCCTATAAAGCCAATTATTTTGTTTGCCTTCTTAACAACTTCTGAACATTGTTGACTCGGTTTTAGGTTACTCGATATTGTTACTCCCAGATCGGTTTCTCTGTGGTGCCTTCGTGGTGTAATGTATAAGGTGTTGATATTCGGTGTGAGCATCCTGGGTTCGAGTCCACGGACTGCCACATGTGTTTGTAATATTTCATTAATCGATTTTAGGAGTAGAGTTGGTTGTTGGATAGAACATAATAATTTACATTCTTAAGCTGAGTGCCATTCATCGAATAGTTTGCTTTCTCATTTAGGTATCCGATATGTAGTACTTTACATTTATCCGCATTGAAACTCATTTGCCAAATTTGGGCCCAACATGACAATTTATCTAGATTGTGTTGCATATCGTCAACTTGTTCTTTTGAAAGTACGCTATTTGCAATTTTTGTATCGTCAGCAAATTTTGAGATTGTACAGGTGAGACCCTCATCTATGTCGTTGATGTAAATTAGAAAGAGAATTGGTCCTAGTACCGATCCCTGGGGTACCCCGCTACTTACATTGGTCCATTTAGATGCCTTACCGTTTATGACTACTCTTTGCTTTCTGTCGCTGAGCCAATTTTCTATCAATTTCAACACACCGTCTTGTATTCCATGCGCTTTTAGTTTTAGCAGTAAACGTTTGTGGGGAACTTTGTCAAAGTTCCTTGAAAATCAAGGTATATAATATCTACAGCTTTACTCTCATCGTAGAGGTTGAGGATATCGTGGAAGAAGTCTAAGAGGTTTGTTAAACAGGAACGTTTTTTACGAAAGCCGTGTTGAGTATCTTTAAGTAAGTTATTTGCCTCTAAGTGATTTACGAGTCTGTCTCTTATGCCCGTTTCTAGCATTTTACATACAATTGAGGTTAAGCTAATTGGACGATAGTTACAGGGTAGGGATTTGCTGCCTTTTTTGAATATCGGTGTTACGTTGGCTAGCTTCCACTGATCAGGCATAGTCCCAGACTGCAAGGATTCATTGAATAGCATTGTCAGTGGTTTGGAGAGCTCATCCTTAGCTTCCTTTAGAACTCTAGGCGAGATTGTATCAGGTCCAGAAAGAGAGAGAGAGAGAGAGAGAGAGAGAGAGAGAGAGAGAGAGAGAGAGAGAGAGAGAGAGAGAGAGAGAGAGAGAGAGAGAGAGAGAGAGAGAGAGAGAGAGAGAGAGAGAGAGAGAGTAATAATAATAATAATACAATAATAAGTTTATTTCCACCAATAGTGGTTCTTGTTACATTATTTATAATATATACAATATGTATTGGAGAATGTTTGCCTAAGAGGCGAACCCTGTTACATGTTTGCAGTCAATATCGGACTGCCCGGCCTTATTATGCTAGTATAAATAATTGCATACATTACATTTATAGAGAAGAGGAAAGCTATACTGGTGGATGGAGGTACAAAGGAGTACAAAGGAAATCAAGCAACAACAGATCTAGTGACCCTTCTAGGCTGCTTGTCCTCCAAAACACTGAGGATCAAGTGTCCAAACAGTGGTTTAGAGTGGGTAAGGGAACATTGGAAAGGGAACTACTGCCCTGGAACTACTGTCCGTGGCAGGATTAGGAAGTTAGTAGGGGACAGATGGGTTAGTAACTGAGGGGAGGATAAAATAAAGTTATTCATTTACAAACGCAGTCAGTCGCGGGTTTGATGGTAGATATTTGTCTAGGCGGAGTTTAAATGAATCAACGGTGCTGCAGTCTATAACGTCTCGGGGAAGCCCATTCCACAAGTTGACAACTCGATTGAAGAAGAAATTCTTTGATTCGTGTGAGTTAAAAGATTTACCAATAATTTTGCAACCGTTTCCCCGCGTGTAATTAGATTGGTCGATAGTGAAGTGCTTACTACAGTTCATATTGTCGATGCCTTTGATGATTTTGAACACTTGAATTAAGTCACCTCTTAATCTGCGCTGGGTTAAAGGAAATAGATTTAATTCTCTAAGACGCTCTTCCTATGGTTTGTTCTTTAGGCTAGGTATCATTTTGGTAACTCTACGTTGAACTCGTTCTAGCTTGTTTATATCTTTTTGGTAATAAGGGCACCAGGATTGAACGCAGTATTCCAGAAGAGGGCGGACTAAGGAATTGTAAAGGGTTAGGATAACTTCTTTGGATTTATGCTCAAATGACCTGCCTATAAAGCCAATTATTTTGTTTGCCTTCTTAACAACTTCTGAACATTGTTGACTCGGTTTTAGGTTACTCGATATTGTTACTCCCAGATCGGTTTCTCTGTTTACATTCTTAAGCTGAGTGTCATTCATCGAATAGTTTGCTTTACATTTATCCGCATTGAAACTCATTTGCCAAATTTGGGCCCAACATGACAATTTATCTAGATTGTATTGCATATCGTCAACTTGTTCTTTTGAGAGTACGCTATTTGCAATTTTTGTATCGTCAGCAAATTTTGAGATTGTACAGGTGAGACGCTCATCTATGTCGTTGATGTAAATTAGAAAGAGAATTGGTCCTAGTACCGATCCCTGGGGTACCCCGCTACTTACATTGGTCCATTTAGATGCCTTACCGTTTATGACTACTCTTTGCTTTCTGTCGCTGAGCCAATTTTCTATCCATTTCAACACACCGTCTTGTATTCCATGCGCTTTTAGTTTTAGCAGTAAACGTTTGTGGGGAACTTTGTCAAAGGCCTTTTGAAAATCAAGGTATATAATATCTACAGCTTTACTCTCATCGTAGAGGTTGAGGATATCATGGAAGAAGTCTAAGAGGTTTGTTAAACAGGAAAGTTTTTACGAAAGCCGTGTTGAGTATCTTTAAGTAAGTTATTTGCCTCTAAGTGATTTACGAGTCTGTCTCTTATGACCGTTTCTAACATTTTACATACAACTGAGGTTAAGCTAATTGGACGATAGTTACTGGGTAGGGATTTGCTGCCTTTTTTTAATATCGGTGTTACGTTGGCTAGCTTCCACTGATCAGGCATAGTCCCAGACTGCAAGGATTCATTGAATAGCAATGTCAGTGGTTTGGAGAGCTCATTCTTAGCTTCCTTTAGAACTCTAGGCGAGATTGTATCAAGTCCAGGCGTTTCATTTACCTTGAGTTTATCTAAACAATTCAATACTTCTCTCTCTGTAACGGTGATATTGCTTAGAACATCTGAATTATCAATCTGAATCGGCGATGGTGTAGGGATATCACTGAGGTCTTCGGTTGTAAAAACTGATGCAAAGAAGGTATTGAGGGCATTACTCATTTGTGCTTAGTCTTTGGTGTATTCTCCATTTTCATCGACTAACGGTCCAACAGTTGAAGTAACTACTTTTTTCTTTCTGATATAACTATAGAATTCTTTCGGGTTTGTTTTACTTTGATTCGCAACATGTAACTCCAGGGTCTTTTTACTTTGCTTAATTAACTTTTTGGCTTTGCGTCGTAGCTCTACAAATTTCACCCGTTCTTCGTCATTTTGTGAGGATTTTAATCTATCACTAGCAAATTTTTTAGCAAGCAGACAGTCTGAAATATCTTTATTCCACCATTTGGGCTTATCATTATGGCCTGGACGCCGTATTTTCGATGGTATGAAGTCTTGCACTGCCTTAAGGTAAGTGGTTGTGAAACACTCCCAAGATGTATTTATGTCGTTATTGTTAGTCAGAAAGCTCCAGTCAGTTTCTTTAAGCTTTGATTTAAGTTTATGAAAATTTGCTTTCTTGAAATTAGGGACTTTCTCAATGCTGGTATTTGATTTGTTACTAGTAAACTTTAAAGTGAAAGTTATCGTACGATGGTCGCTGTTACTGAATTCATCACCAACATTCAAATTCTCTATTAATTCTTCTTGTGTTGCGAGTACAAGGTCAAGCACATTATTACCACGGGTCGGAGATTGTACAAATTGAAAAAGTGAACTCTCTTGCAAGTTAGCATAGAGGTCGTGTCCAGAGTGTGAAGTAAGAATATCGCCCCATTTAGTCACGGGTAAGTTGAAATCGCCAAGAATTACGGTATCTTGTATGTTAGTTATTCTGCAATTTGTTCATAAATTTCACTGTCAGTTTGCACTGATTGAGATGGGGGTCTGTATAATGAAGCTAGTGTTATTTTAGTTCCTCGTTTATTATTTAATAGTACGTAAGATATGTCTATATTCGCAATTTGAGGTGAGGGGTGATCCAGGTGTGGAGGGCAGGGGTGGTGCAGGTGAGGGTTATTTTTAGGTCAACAAGAGGTCAGGTCAGGGGAGGGGGGGGGGGATGAGAGGGGTATGTATCTATAGTGAATAGCAATAGTATTAATATTTATAATGATAGTAACAATATTAATGATATTAATACGATAATAATAGTTATATATGTCTCGATAATAATATTATAAAATAGTAACATCCTAATAACAGTAAATACAAATATAAATATGTGAATGGGTGGACATTAATTGTTGAGACGCATGCATATATACCCGCATATACTGTATATATACCCGCACATACACATATACATATACACACACACACACACATATAAAACATACTTATATATACGGTACATATGTACACGCATACTGTATAATGTACACTTACATACAGCATATACATATAGACGCATAGCCTACATACAAACATCTTTTACATAAAGTTAACTATATAAATTATTTTGAGGCAGTTGGAAGAGGGTGGGGAGGGGGGTGGAGGGCGGGCGAGAGGAAGAGGATTTAATATGTCAGAAATAGCAGAGAGAGAGAGAGAGAGAGAGAGATATTGAATGCAATTTCTTATTGGTAGTTATTTATAGGTTTTTAATTTTTGTCAAGGATTACACTCTGCAGTCTTAATTTAAAAGTAGTTAAGGAGTTAGCCTCTTTGACGTACGGATGGAGGGAGTTCCACAGATTAGGTCCTTTGACTAAAAGAGATCTTTGTCCGATGTCCGTATTGGCCATCGGAACGTAGAGATTACTTTGTTGTCTTGTGGAACTGTTTGTGACATTGTTTACAGTAGTAAGATTTAAGAGGTGATAAGGGTAGAGATTATTTAGGTATTTGAAGATAGCAACCCCTGTGTCATGGAATATTTTATCTTTTATGGTTAGCCATTTTAAATCTTTTATAATATGGGTCACATCAGGATCCACACACAACAGGTCGACCGGCCAGCTCTAGCCGCGCGGGGGTCGGAGTTTGCGTGACGTCACTGGCGCCTTAACCCGTACAGCCCCAGCGACGCGTCTGACGCGTCGGCGATGTATGTAACGCACAGCCCCAGAGACGCGCCTGATGCGTCACCCTAATTGCACCGACCGTAACCTCAGGTGTAGCCACTCAAGAGGGCTCATATTTGTATGGGAACTGTGTACGTATCCCACGCAACCGTGCCGATGGTTGAAAACTCTCAAAGTCCACGTGCGTGCGCGTGAGCGCGCAATAACCTGTTTTTTGGGGGTAATTGCCTTCAATTTTTTACTCTTGTAAAATACGTTTTCGGGGGCTCTGTAGGACCATTTTTTAAGCTTTTTGAGCGTTTTTTCGTGGTTTTTCCTTCATTCCTAACCCATTCGCTATTGTTTCTGGAATAAAACCATTTTTTGAAAACCGGCCGGGTTCTGGTGAACAAACATTACAAAACTAGCCGGGGCTCCACGGGTTAAGTCTGCCCGGACCTGACCATTGTACCCGATACGGTTATACCTCCTCAGTACTACTGTAGAGGTGGCCTTGGTACCACACACTTTCCAAGTGGAGTGCAGTGTTTCTTTAAAGAAGGCAATGAATATATTACTATAATTCTCTAAAAATGCCAAATTCGTGTTCATTGTATGGGTGCTCAAACACCAGAGTTAAGACAGCAGGCTCAAATATAAAGTACTTCCGCTTTCCAAAAGATGAACACATAAAGAATGTCTGGATAAACTTGTGTCATCGTGCTGATGCAATCAATCCACAAAATGCTGTTGTTTGCTCAACCCACTTCACCGAGGACGACTACATTGATGATATGAAGAGTCGCTTATTAGGGATAGAGACTCTTCAAAATAAACGACTTTTAAAGAAAGATGCTGTGCCCTCTCTTCACCTCTATAAAGGTAAGCAAAATGGTGTGTTATTATCTGTAATCAGCTTCAATGCACATGACAAAGATTTGCTTGTCTCTGTATGCAGGCTATTCTCTGATTTGAAGCATAAAATGGTTATCGGTATATCAAAGCTCAACAAAACTGCAGTGATAATTATTTTACCATGACCTATTAACATAATTGATCTGATCACAGCTCCACATCAAGTATTGAGTGACAATTATCATATATACGCCAACTTTAAAGTTAGCAGGCTATACAGTAGAACGACTTTAACAGGAACATGGTGTGTCTTTGGTTTTTTAGCCAATAGTTGCAACTCACTACTCTAGTGATAGGTATATTCACAATAGTTGGAGTTACTACAAATATATCTTTGGCAGCAGCGAAGTGTGTGTGTGTGTATGTGTTTACTTAGGTTTGTGTGTGTATGTGTTTACGTAGGTTTGTGTGTGTATGTGTTTACGTAGGTTTGTGTGTGTATGTGTTTACGTAGGTATGTGTGTGTGTGTTTGCGTGTGTCTGTGTGAATGTGTGTGCGTGTTTACGTAGGTTTGTGTGTGTGTATGTATGTGTTGTTACGTCCTGGGATATATAAACACTGGGCTCTTTCTATTGGACTAGGTATGCGGCAACAAGCAACAACGGAAAACGCTAGATCCAACCCTTATCTATAAACCCAGGCAACAAACCACCCTAAACCGTCAAGAGTCCTGCCTGGACAACAAGGTATCCTATGACTCGGTTACCGGGTGCACGCACTATAGACTGCTGATAGTCAAGCAGGCTATATAAATGATCACACAATTAAGTTGACTTAAAGCTTCAAGGAAAAGATAGATAACAGAATTAAATTGCAGAAACAATTTAATAACAAACTAGAAGAAAGTACATTTAACGTTACGTTAATTAATACAACTAATCACCCCTGCGTGAAAGAAGGTGAAAGCAAACAGTCCTCAAAACATCGTACCGGTAGACAAGATGCGGGTTTCTAAACTGCATGCGGCTACTGTAGGATCTGATGCTTAGCAAAGAAAGTACGTTACGGATTTAGAGAACTCTTAACTCATAAGCAGGAATAAATACTAGTGATAGGCCATACAGTGTATAATGGCATAGGTATAATTAAATAAAGGTAGCAACTCGCAACATAACCACATACAGGTGTGCTTCTCACTCTTAGTCAGGCAAGCCTGCTCGGACAGAGTCTCTAAGCCACACCCTGACAAACAATGCTCACAAAAACGGTAAAACTGTGGCACAAGCATACAGAGATAATAAACCCCTAGCTGTTAATCTGCCAGGCGGCAGAGGTCTAGCTGGAAGGATATAGGCTTCGGATACCCGGGCTGAGCCACCTGCTCTAGCCTAGGGACGTTCCCAAGTCTGTGCGCCAAATTACTCAATTGAAAGGGTGCTCTCTTGAGAGACTCAGATCGCAAGTATCTGACTCTCTCCTGGCGACCCTAAAACAAAAGCAAGACGTGCTAGCGCAGTGCTGAGTGGACTAGGCAAGGGCCCTCACATAACACAACGCTAGACACACAGGGACACAGACAAGAAAATGCCCCCAGACTCCCACGGGTATCCTAGCAAAGTCGTGCGGGTCCACAGGACTCGCACCAGCAGACTTTACTTAAAGGATCGCAAAAAAAACTCCTCTCCGGTCTAGCCCCTGCTAACCTGACACAAGAACACACTAGCAAGCATGAAACCACCAAATATGAGACAACAAAAAAGCTTCCTAGGTCTCATTAACAATTACGTCTCTGCATAAGGCCCAAAATCCTATCTAATTATCTGAGAGCTCGTCGTTAATACAATAATAGATATAAGGTCTATCAAGGGGATGGGATAATTAAATAGATTGGTGAAGTAGTGGAAGGAAGGTATACAAAGTAGGAGAGAAAGTTTCTAAGTGGGGTTGAGAGGGATAGATATCAAGGGGGTCCGAAGGGTACAGGGTACGACAGTGAGGTGAGCTCTGAGTCTTGAATCTGTCTGGACCCCACCCTAGGCATGCAAAATACAGCCCATGCTTGGCAACACTCAACAGAGTTGCCGGGTCAAAATCCTCTACCCCGTGCGTGAGTCGAAAATAAGCCTAACGTTGTAATCAAATGCACGTGGCAACATCAGGCTCGTCCCAAGCTGGACTCTCCGCGCGAAGCAACGTCCCCCAGCCGGTCTCTCTCTCCCACTCGTCTCCTCCCACTCTCACTAGACTTACATCTTATATATTATAATGAAACAATCAACTATCGAGAATAAAATATACTAAGATGCGTTGGTTAAGAATAAGGGCAGCTACAAGCTGTGAAACAACATAAGAATATCCCAGACATTAGTTACATTGTCGTAGGATATATACTAAGGAAAAGCCGGCCGGCCGGCTGCCACCAGCCGGTTTCTAAACGGCTGGGCAGCCGACGCGCGCGCATGCCCGCACGTGGCTACTATGCAGAAGCGTCACAGTGTGTGTGTGTGTGAATGTGTGTACTTGCGTGTGTGTGTGTATGCAATGCAATGCATAATATAATAGAGTTTTAAAAACAAATATTTTACTCCTTTCAGGTGCCAATCTACCTGATGTGTCTAGCAACAGATTTGTGAGAGCAGAAAAGCGATGTATCAGGAAAACTGTTGCAGAACTTTTATCCAGCTCCAGTACTAGCCATATAGTAGAAAATTATGGTGAAGTGGATGGTGTCATGGGAAAAGCTTCAAAAGACATAGATACTAATCCCGAAAGCGTCATACTGCAAGGTGAGAGTGGAAATAAGCCCCAGTATTGTGAACAATGTAAAGGACAAGAGCAAATATTGGTAAACAAATTGAAACAGTCAGAAATGGAGGTACAGTACTGGCGCAATATGTATTTAGAAGTGCAAAACCAAATTAAAGAAACATTGATGGAAGATAACTTTAACAAGAAACTACATGACATTTTGAGGCCTCTTTTTACTAAGACTCAGATCAATGCTCTTGTATAAAAAAAAAGTGTGAAATTTTGGCCTGAAGAAGATATATCATATGCGGTGACATTAAGAAGTTTGAGCCCTAAATGTTACAATTATCTCAGAGATACTACAGGTTTTCCTTTACCATCAGTGACAACTTTAAATGAAAGAGTAAAACATATTGCATGTGAACCTGGTCTGTTATTATAAGACGCATGAACAAGGTAATTTCATACAAGAAACAAAAAGTAAATACATGTAGAGACATGCAAAGAAAGAAGATGAAAATCATCACATAATGTTTGTCTGTAATAATACGTTGTTGTTTTTTATTCAGTTAAGAATTATCCCAAAATGTGCGGTAACTTTCAACAAAAGGGAAAAAAAGCTGGTATTCTACATTAGGCAAGCAATATAGGCTATCTTTACATTGTCAAGTTCCTTGGCGCTACCTATTAAAATTGTATAAACTTGAAAACGAACTAAAAGGTTACTGTTCAAATTAATATAACAAAATTATCAGAATAAAAAATGTCAAAATGACAAATACTAAACAAAATACTAATACTAAACAAAAAATGTTTGTTACAGATATGTTGGATTTGTGATCAGGTTTCTTTCAGTTCAATAATTTTCATTATGTATGTCTTGCCTATTCCTAAACTGTATTTTCTTTTAACTTATTACTGACTGGTTATCCTTCATTTATGTAAGGCTTTTAGTATATTGTAGAATCATATTGATAAACATACAGTGCATCATTAACTGGTCGTACTTCCCTCTTTAAGGAATTTTACCATAAGGTACATAATGCTAATATTGATAACACAACCACACATAGGGATAATTTGTAATTTATTGTGGATTTAGCATATTAGTCTATTGTATGTAGGCTGCAATCATGTAATAACCATACATCATATAGTAACTTTGTATTATATTTACCCAAGTTTATGATATAAATTATAGTACTCCAAAAACTATCTGTTAAGTGGTTTATCTTTCTCCTTAATTGTTATTAATGAGTATAATCATGGCTATTTAAGTTACAAAATACCCACAATATTACTAGTTATATATTATTTTTTTTAAATAATATGAAAAGTTTGCTTAACAACTAACGGAATGGAGCTATAAACATAGCCAAGGGAGTGAGAGTGTGTGAGTGGTGAGCAAGCCCTGGGTTAAGGCGCCAGTGACGTCACGCAAACTCCGACCCCCGCGCGGCTAGGGCTGGCCGGTCGACCTGTTAGTGTGTGGATCCTGGGTCACATGGTCGTATTTTTTGGCTGTACCGTCTACAATTTTAGCGGCGACATTTTGGAGTTTTTGAGCTTTTGTTAAAAGAGTAATGTTTGATGAGCCCCATATTATGTTGCAATAATTTAAGATGCTTAACACAAGTGATTGTACAATGATTTTGCGGGTTCCTTTGTCAAAGTAGTCCTTAAGCTCTCCGCTGCGCAGCCCCTATAGTATACAGGCATCCCTGTGTGGAGGTATGACGATTTGGGCGGCCCTTGCAAATATTGATGAAAAGTACATCAACGTGTAGGGAATGCTCGCGCACAACGAGCAATATATATTTGACCCCACAAAAAATGTCTGGGTGGGTGGGGGGTGGGGGGGCAGTCCGTAGTTGAAAAAAGTGGAGCGAATGGCATCGCGTGGCCAGATTGTCATCGCGCGGCAAGATTTCCCGGATGAATATTCACGCACCAAGGGGGTAGGAGGAGAGGGAGGGGAGGGTGGGTTAGGGCATAATTCCGCGTATTTATTCCATTTTGAGCACTGTTATGCTATGTAGAGTATGTGTACGTATGTGTACGTATGTAGGCCACCCATATACCAAGGAATATGCCGCATATAGACCAAATATGCGACATATAAGCGAATTCTGAATGAGTTTAGAGGCGGGAACACAGGTAGAGAGTTTAGGCGGGAAGGTATGAATAGTACAGGGTGTGCTGGCTGAAATATCACGTATATACAGTATATCGTATTTTCAGCACTCTCATGCTATATAAAGTACGTGTACGTATGTAGGCCACCCATATACCAAGGAATATGCCGCATATAGACCAAATATGCGACATATAAGCGAATTATGAGACAGTTTACAGGCGGGAACGGAGGTTATGGGAGAGGTGGGGTTGGTGGGTGGGTGGGTGGACTGTAGGAGGGAGAGAGGGAGGGAAGTTGTGTCTGTGAGTCGCTGGCAAGCCAAGGTCAGCCAGCTGTATGTGCAATTATTGTTGTCCCTGTTGCCGTTGTCGCCTTGCCCTTCGTCCCTTTCTTCCCTTTGGCAGGGGCAGGGGCAGCGTCGGCAGGGCCAGCAGAGATCCTGGATGGCAATATTATGGTGGTCTCTGTCGCCTTGCCCTTCGTCCCTTTCTTCCCTTTGGCAGGGGCAGGGGCAGAAGGGCCGGCAGGGGCGGTAAAGGCAGAGGCGGCAGGGGCGGCTGGTGGTAGTGGTGGTGGTGGCACGGTGGTAGTGGCAGAGGTAAAAGTTTTTTTACCCATGCCCTTCCCTGTCTTCCCAGTGGCCCCCGCAGGTCCTGCAGCCCAAGGGCGGCCTCCTGCATAGGTGGTAGTGGTGGCAGTGGTGGTAGCAGCTGCCTGGGTGGTGTTGGCAGTGTCCCAGAAAGACAATGACTCTGTGCACTGCCCTTGCTTGCACGTGTTTTACGTGCAGGTTCCTCGTCCTCGGACCTACTCGTGCCGTAGTAATGGCAGCCACTCTCTGCCTTCCACGGCCGCTGACACCACCAGAAGGAGGGCTGGTTGTGTCATCAGGGCGAAAGCGTGAGGGTGGTGTAGGCTCCAATGCATGTGTACGTGCGTGCGTGTGTACCGCTTGCCTGTGTGGGGTGGTGGTGCCAAGTCGTACTACACTCGCACCAATTTGATGCCGCCTGGCTGTAAGACCGCGGTTTTTACTTCAAAAACCGGGATTATATAAGGGGTTCCGCAGCGCAGCGGTAAAACTCTTATTAGTGTTTCAGCACTTGCCGGGTTAATTCTATTTATAAACATTAGTGTTCCCATTACTTTTTTGTTTACTTCACTAATATGTTTGTCAAATACCATGTATCCGTCTATATAAAGGCCAAGTTTTTTTACATATGTGGTAGGTTGGATTGTGCTGTCGTGGAGTCGTATTATGGTGTTGCTTGGTATCTTAGATATTAATTGACGTGTCCCTATGAAAATGCATTGTGTTTTGTTGGCGTTCATCATTAGTCCGTTCCTTAAAAAATATTGGTTTGCTTTGCGTAATGTTTCTTCCGTTTTATTTATAATAGTGTCAAGCTCGTTGATCACGTCGCTGTGAAGAAACTGAGTATCATCAGCGTATTGTATTAGTGTGCAATCATTAATGTGTTCAGACATGTCGTTTACAAATATAATGAATAATAATGGGCCTAATATTGAGCCCTGGGGGACGCCATATTTTAGTTTTAATTTTGGTGAGATGGTGCTATTTAAACGGACTGAGTGTGTTCTTTCATTTCGATAGCTGTCAAACCAAAACTTATCTATACCGAGCTTTTGAAGTTTGCTTAGAAGGATGGTATGGCTGAAGCTATCGAATGCCTTAGAGAGGTCGCATAGGGTTAATAGGGATATTCGTTTATTGTCCATGTTGCTGAAGATTTTGTTTGTGATTGACGTGAGGGCGGTTTCAGTAGATAATTTAGGTCGAAAGCCGTGTTGGTTGACAGAGAGAAGTTTGTTAGACTCTAAGAATGTTGTAAGTTGTATTGCGACGATTTTTTCGAGGATTTTAGAGACAATGGGTAGAATGGAAATTGTACGATAATTGCTAGTGTTGCTTTTACCTCCATTTTTAAATAGAGGGGTGACCACTGAATGTTTCCAAATTGTAGGGAAGACGCCGGTAACAATAGAGGTGTTTATGATGAATGTTAAGTAGGAGGCAGTAACAAATAGAGAGAGAGAGAGAGAGAGAGAGAGAGAGAGAGAGAGAGAGAGAGAGAGAGAGAGAGAGAGAGATTTACATAGGTACACTGGTCACACAGCCCTTACGATCCAAACGAGGTGGTCGGGACTTATTTTTAGTAGAGATGGCATATCCGATAGAAAAGGAAAGTTGAAGGAAAGGATAAAAAAGAAGGAGAGAGATAGAGAAAGAGAGCATGAGAGAGAGTGAAAAAGGAGAGAGAGAGAGAGAGAGAAGGGTAATTGGTGTTTATTCCCCTCCCCCCCCCTTCTCACTCATGCTTAGCCCCATTAGTTTGGCGATTTTAAGACGTTCGCCTCATTAGTTTGGAGATTTTAAGACCTTTCACCCCATTTATGTGTCCATATCTATACCTTTCGTGCAAATTATGTGTCGATTTTGTTTCCTGGCGAGCGATAGCGAGCCTGTATTATAATAGTAACCGGCCTGCGGACGGGACAAATACAAATTTATCTTGAAAAGGAGTTTTGGGGGCGTTTTTTTTAAGTTTGATGGAGGTCTAGAGAGGAAACTAAGAAAATTATAAAACTATGAATCTTATATACCGGCGACGTCTCTTTCATTTAATTCTTGTTACTATTAGACGATTTTATTCAGTTTATAAAGGGCCTCCAGCAATTAACAGGCTTTGAAACCCCCACTTAACCCTTTTTACTACCACAGATCCTTCTTAAACCGCACAAAATCGTCTAAATTAAGCTAGAATGAAATACAATAAGACGTCGCCGGTACAGAAAGGGTTAATAAGCCAATATATACGCCCATCACCGCCCATAATGGATCCTGCATTATTCAGAGACACCACCCCTCTGCCATCAAGACTCCGATTTGATTAAGACTCGGACTTGGGAGGGCGTGACCGGAGAGTTAATGCAATTTGTAGATTGGGTGGGACTGTGTCAAGGAGGTGCCACTTGGGGGGGATGTCTTGTACGGGTATTTTGACTATTTTAGGATATATTTATTGGGGGATTTCGCTGTGTTGAAGCAGTGTCACATACGGGTCTTTTTCTGGAAATTTTAATGTATTCTATTTATTTTGTGTGTCTATATATTAGTGGAAATCTATGCTACACATAAGCAGAGTTTTACTATATAAGTTTTGCTAAAGTGTGATTTCAAGAATGATTTCTACTTGCACCTAAAGACAAACAAGTTAGAATGAAATAACATTATATATGTTGGTTGGTTGATCATTATCAGAATCGAAAGGTGTTTAAATAAATTCCATGCATTAGTGCAAATGCATACACCATAATTGGTATTATTGCAGGCAGATTTGCCTTTAGTCTCCTTCACAGAGAGAGAGTGTGTGTGTGTGTGTGTGTGTGAATAAGAGTGAGTGAGAGTGAGTTAGTGCGAGAGCAGCTTCACAAAATATTTATACATTTCAATGCTCGACCGCTCAACAAAGTATACAATCTTAAACTATCATTTTGTTCGTTAAAGTCTGCCTTTTCTAGTTTTCCATTTCAATATATATATATATAGGTAAAATTATATACTTAACAATATCCGTGTAACAGGTGGATCTGCGGGGAACTGTACCCGCAGATCCTTATGGCGCTTTTAGAACTGACGTCACAAAAACTGGGTATGGATAGAAATTGAGTTGCAACATCGTCAGCCAGTGGACCAGTTATCTGAATATTTACCTCCGCCAATGAAGTTGTACGAGGTTATACTTTTGCCTCCGTTTGTTTGTCTATGTCTGTAAACAAGATATATCAACATATTATAAACCAATTTTTACGAAAGTTGGTGGGCTGATAAGACATGTGCCAAGGAAGAAGTGATTCCATTTAGGAGGTGATCGGCAGAGCTCATGCCTCCGCCAGCGTTGTTGTTGTTGTTGTTGTTCCCCAGGCTGTCTGGCCGAACAGCCCCAAGGTCTCGAGCAAGGCCAAGGCCATAAACGAGCGCCCCCACAAAATCCTCCCTGCTTACCACTAACAAAGCCCGGGTGACCGAAGCCACTCCAAGGCAGGGAGCTGAGGAGGGTGCGGAAACGCCCGGGAAACCAAAGCCCCACCCAAGGCCCTGTGCCCCTCAGCAATTATGAAGGGAAAGTTGAGGGGTAAGGGAAAAATGTGACACTTTGGCTCCCAATCTGCCAACTTCTAGGTTGGCAGTAGGGAGGTCAATCCACGGAAAAGACGCCGCCACTTGAGATCTAGAAGATATATAAGTAAAAGGAACAGTCAGAGTAAGCTATCCTATCCTATCCTAGCCTAACCTAGCCAGTGATAGCCACAAGTGATAGTGCTCTTCAGTTTTCCATACTTTACTACAGAAATATCTACCCATCAACAACAAAACAGTGCAGTGTTCCACATAAGCATCCAGTGCACTTATTGCAGAAAAAATTACCAAGAAAAATTGTGTGATTATTAAGTAATAAGTGAAAATAAGTTCATCCCACTCTCAAAACAAAGATGGCGTCCAAGATGGCGGCGGTCACCTGTTCAGAAGAAGATGTAAACAACAACATTGAGTGTGCTACATGTGGACTCTCCAGTGATATGGACTACTCCATAAGTTGTGATGACTGCAGAAAATGGCTACACTATGAATGTTGTGCTCTACCAACCTTTCAAATATTTTGTTATGCTGCCTCAAAAAGAAAATTCACTTGCCACCCATGCACCCTATTGAGGTTTGGGGACGAGGACACTGAGGAGTGGCTAAGCAATGCAGAGGAAGCTAAACACAGGCAAAGAACTGTAATTAGGGCAGAACTGAAAAAGAAAGGTGCAATCACCAAAGACACACTTCTGACAGTTAAGGCCAGGCAAATTGGCTCAAGTCAAGCTCTGCCTGAAGACAAATCTGAGGATATCTTGACACAAACCGAGGCAGCTCAGACCCTAACTACACCAGAACTACCAAACAACTCTGATGACCCCAATAGGAAGCAAGAGGACAAGACTGTTGACCTAGGATTAGGGAATACACCAACAAACCTCAATCTATCGGTCGAATTGGCTCTCAGTAGGCCTAGGCCTAATTCCCAGACCCAAGGCCATGAATGCAGCCTTGCTAGAACTAGGCCTAGCCCAAGACAGAAATCCTCAGATTCCTCAGCATACCATCATTCCCATGTCACCAGAATCTCACCACAGGACAGGAGAAATGGCAGGTTGACTCAGCTTGCCCAAGAAACCCCCATATGTAGGTACCACAGACGGGGAACATGTCGGCACGGCAAATTTGGAACAAAATGTGAGTACCGTCATCCTAAGGTCTGTCGTAAACTCCTAAATCATGGGCCAAATAGAGACCAAGGATGCCAACTAGGGAAAAAAATTCTCATTTCTCCACCCTAAGATGTGCGAGGACTCCATCTCCAAGCAGGAATGTTTGAATAGTAACTGTAAATTACCTCACATCAAAGGGACAAAGAGACACCAAGCCAAGCAAGATGTAAATCCAGTACTGGTACCTGCCACCGCTCAAGTGCCCCACATGGCCTCGAAGAAAGTCGACGCTGTCCAGGATACAAATTCAGCCCTGCTTTTTTAGAATTAATGGTGGGGGTGAAAAGGACCCTCGACACGCTAACGAAAGCCATGGAGTCACAAGCATCCATAATCAGCACACACCTAATGGGCAATCAACACAACAATGTCCCAACACATACCCAAATGTTTCCATGGCTAAATGCCATGAAATCATGCTAGAAAATGCAATGATGGGCAATATTCAAGGTCTATTCCCTAAGACAAATAAAAGCAAAATCCCCTTCATTGCTGAGCTTGCCGAAGAAAATGACCTAATGTTCATTGCCCTGACAGAGACTCATCTCAAAAGTGAGGGTGAGTAATGCAGAAATAATAGTGGCAAATTACACCTCCTACAGAGCAGATCGTGAAAATAGAAGCCATGGTGGAGTCATCACATATGTAAGAAATGACCTAGCCTCAGATACAAAACCAATACTAGTCTACTCTGATACTCAAGTAGAAATGCTGGCTCTCCACATTAAGTCACTCAATGTAATTATTCTCAATTGCTATCGCCCCCCATCATGCACCCTTGAAAGTTACAATAATTCACACAGCAGAATCGACAAGCTAATCGACGATATGCCAACCCCAACACCAGACATCATCATCTGCGGAGACTTCAACTTTCCTATCATCCATTGGCCAGAAGGAAAGGTCTCAGGAGGTACCAGAGAGGAGCAAGCATAAGCCAGGCTTCTCCTTAAACTCTCTGACAAGCTTTTCCTCACACAACTGATAACCAAGCCTACCAGAGTCAATAAAACACTCGACCTCCTCTTCACTAACAACCAGGATATAGTTGCCGACTACTCAGTGGAGAAGACAATATTCTCTGACCACAGCCTTGTAACTATACACACTATGTACAGGAAGGCTGGGGCTCAAGCTGAAACTGTAACTCCGCCAACAAAACCAACAAACCCATTCTCAAATTTGAACTTCTTCAGTGAAGCAATTGACTGGGTAAAGCTCCAAACTTCCCTCTCCCAGACAAATTGGGACCTGATCCTCCATGACAAGGATCCAAATGCCATGCTTGACACCATCCTCAGCACCCTACTGAAGGAGTGTCAGCATCACATTCCCCAAAGGAGGAAACCTTCCAACGCTCGGCACCTCAAATCCCGAGGGACCGAAAAATCCTAATGCAGAAAAGATCATCACTCAACAAACAGCTCAATAACACCCAAAACAAAACGAGGAAGCTTGCACTATTACCAAGATTGCAAGCATAGAAACTCAAATTAAAGCATCCCATGAGCGTCAAAAGCAAAGAGAGGAAGATCGTGCAGTACTGAACATCAAGCGGAACCCCAAATTCTTTTACAGTTACTGCAGGCGCTTCTCAAAAATTAAGACGCAAGTGGGGCCATTAAGAACAGAGGATGGTGAAGCTGTAAACGACCCCAAGATGTATGTCGGATCCTGCGAACACAGTACGAGAATGTCTTCAGCACACCACGGCCAGCAACTGCAATCCAGGACCCCAAAGCTTTCTTCACGGAAGACACTCCACAACCGACTCGACTAAGTGATATTGAACTGACTGAGGCAGACCTACGAAAAGCCATCAAAGAACTGAGAACGAATGCAGCTGCTGGTCCTGACGGAGTACCAGCCATACTGCTGATTAAATGCTGTGATGCCCTGATTCCTCCTATCTGCAAGCTTTGGAGACACTCAATGAACACAGGCACAATTCCATCCTCACTTAAAACAGGCCATCATTACTCCAGTCTACAAGGGTGGTGAAAAGAGCCTGGCGAAGAACTATCGACCGGTAGCTCTAACATCCCACCTCATCAAGATATTTGAAAAAGTCCTGAGGAACAAGCTTGTCAACTTCCTGGAGAAAAATGGCCTTATGAACTCCAGCCAGCATGGCTTCCGGAAAGGCAGATCATGCCTTTCGAAGCTCCTGGCACATCATGACTGGCTACTCCACAGGCTTGCAGAGGGAGAAAATGTGGATGTCGTGTTTCTAGACTTTGCTAAAGCATTCGACAAGGTGGATCACGGCATCCTCCTTCACAAGATTAAGAAACTCGGCATCCAAGGCAAAAAAGGTGTGTGGCTGCACAGTTTCCTCTCCGCAAGAACGCAGACTGTTGCTGTTAAGGGACACACATCTGAAAAGTCCCACGTCATTAGTGGAGTACCCCAGGGATCAGTATTAGGACCTCTGCTCTTCCTTATACTGATAGGGGACATTGATGATGGAGTTGGTCAATCAGTTATCTCTTCCTTTGCTGACGATACGAACATAAGTCGTGTCGTCAGAAATGAAGAGGATATTCATAATCTCCAGGATGACCCCGACAAAATCTACAAATGGGCAGACGAAAACAACATGACCTTCAACGAAGAAAAGTTTGAAGCGTTACGATGTGGCCCGAAACAAACCCTCAAGGACACCACCAAACTACTCACTGCAGGCGGCCACGACATCACCCCCAAGCCACATGTGAGATGCCTAGGTGTGCAATTGTCCGACGATGCCACATTTCAACACCACATTTCTGCAGCTGTCAAGAAAGCCAAGGGAATGGCCGGATGGATCCTACGGACGTTCAACTCCAGGGAACAAGAAACAATGCTAACTCTCTGGAGGTCTATGGTACAACCCTTCCTTGACTACTGTAGTCAACTATGGTCGCCACACAAAAAGGGGTACATACGAGATCTTGAGTCCGTCCAGAGGTCCTTCACTAGAAACATTCGGGGGATGAAGGACCTTAGCTACTGGGACCGGCTCAAGAAGCTAGGGCTGTACTCTCAGCAGAGAAGGCGAGACAGGTACTGCGCAATTTATGTGTGGAAAATCCTGGAGAAGCTGGTTCCAGATCCAACTGGTAATGAACTCCAGGAAAAACAAAATGGTCGGACTGGAAGGAAGTGTGAGAGGAGATCCCTCCCAACACAGGCACCAGAACGAGTGAGATCCCTCCTCGCGTCCAGCCTAGGCCACAATGGACCAAAAAATTTCAACTCGCTGCCCAAGGAAGTGCGAGACATAGTAGGTTGCCCGGTAGAGTCGTAGACAGGTTCAAAGGGTTATTAGACAAGTTTCTAAAGACCCTCCCAGATGAACCACCAGTGTCTGGATACACTGCTAACTGCCGGGCGGCCTCAAACTCTATACCGGACCAGACGGACCTCCTTCGAAGGGACGGACGCAGCGGTGGCGGACCACGACTGTGAGGACGGGACCTCTAGACGACTTCAAGTAAGATTCAAGTAAGTAAGATATGGGTATGGCAGAGATCGCTCAGTTCTCACTCGGATAGACCAGCCCATCACCACATGACTAGAACCCAATCCTCTCAGCATCAGCTAGGAAACGCCAGTGTAATCGGAGGTACGTGCTGCCTCTAGTTTTACATATATTTATCTATATATACAGTATACCTACCTCTGTGTATAGATAGGTATATGACTAGTATTTGTCTAATAGAACACTTTTCTTGCAGGGAGACATTTAGATGAATGTCAAATATGAGGCCAGATACTAAAAGGTCAGAGATCTGAGCAATCTGGTTTCACACCCAAACAATCAACAATTGACATATTTGTATCACATACAGTGAGTTAATGTGGTGTGATTGCAGTTCATGTCTTTCCCAAAATGCCATTCGATTCAGTATATCATGAGACACTGTAAAAACTTGTGCAGCTCTCTGGGATACACGTGATGGATATTTATCTGGAAATATAGATAAGTTCAGAAATACGGTGTGCTGTCAATAGGACTGGGTAAACATCCTCTTTCTCCAAGTGAATTCAAAATTAAGACCGGAGTGTCGTCTAAAGCCTTATTTTTTAAAATTTGCATGGACTGTACATTTGGCAGGATTGCTGGCTTTGTCACCAAATATACTGCAATGCACAACAATGACACCAGTGTGAAAAAATTTAAGCTAAGAAGCTCATTATGTATTTACCCTTTGTCTGACCTTGACCTTTGACCTTGATCTCGTCTGAATAACATCAGCATATTTGTTCTGGATCTGCGTTCTGTGATATTATATGGATCGTCTCCTAAACTGAATCACTTCTTCCTTGGCGCATATCCTCTTTGCCCACTAATTTTCGTGATAATCGGTTTATAACTTTGCGAGATACCGGTATCGTGTTTACAGACAAACATACACACACACACACATACACCCACACACACACACACACACACACACACAAACAAACGGAGGCAAAAACATAGCTTCCGTCCAATTTAATTGGCGGAAGTTATTATCTTGATCTTGGTTAAGTTGCTGACAATTGTTATATAAGAGCTGGTCGAAACCACTGGTTGAGTATCTTGAATTAAGAGCAGACCCAGTCATATAACTTAAATGTTAGCAAGGAGATAATATCAAATTGAGACACAAGACACTGTTGTTGGTGTGACTTATAAGACAAAGGAGGGAAGTGTGGCGTGTGTGTTTTTGTTGTTGGTGGTGGTGGTGTGTGTTGTGGTTGTGGTGGTGGTGGCGTGTGTGTTGTTGTTGTTGTTGGTGGTGGTGGTGTGTGTGTGTGGTGGTGGTGGTGGCGTGTGTGTTGTTGTTGTTGGTGGTGGTGGTGTGTGTGTGTTGTGGTTGTGGTGGCGTGTGTGTTGTTGTTGTTGGTGGTGGTGGTGTGTGTGTGATGTGGTTGTGGTGGTGGGTGTGTGTGTTGTGGTGGTCGTGTGTGTGTGTTCTGGTGGTCGTGCTGGTGTGTGTGTGTTGTTGGTGGTGGTGTGTGTGTTGTGGTGGTGGTGGTGGTGGTGTGTGTGTGTGTTGTGGTGGTGGTGGTGGTGGTGTGTGTGTGTTGTTCGTGGTGGTGGTGGCGTGTGTGTTGTGGTTCTGGTGGTGTGTGTTGTGGTGGTGGTGTGTGTGTGTTGTTGGTGGTGGTGGTGTGTGTGTGTTGTGGTTGTGGTGGTGGTGTGGGTGTGTTGTTGGTGGTGTGTGTGTTTTGGTTGTGGTGTGTGTGTGTTGTTGTTGGTGGTGGTGGTGGTGTGTGTATGTTGTGGTGGTGGTGTGTGTGTTAGTGGTGGTGGTGTGTGTGTGTTGTGGTGGTAGTGGTGTGTGTGTGTTGTGGTGATTGTGTGTGTTGTGTCTGGTGGTGTGTGTGTGTTGGTGGTGGTGGTGTGGTGTGGTTGTGGTGGTGGTGTGTGTGTGTTGGTGGTGGAGTGTGTGTGTTGTGGTTGTGGTGGGGGTATGGTGTGTTGTGGTGGTGTGTGTGTTGTTGGTGGTGGTGGTGTGTGTGTGTTGTGGTTGTGGTGGTGGTGTGTGTGTGTTGTTGGTGGTGGTGGTGGCGTGTGTGTTGTGGTTGTAGTGGTGGTGTGTGTGTGTTGTGGTTGTGGTGGTGGTGGCGTGTGTGTTGTGGTGGTGGTGTGTGGTGTGGGGGTGGTGGTGTGTGTGTGCTGTGGTTGTGGTGGTGGTGTGTGTGTGTGTTGTGGTGGTGGTGGCATGTGTGTTGTGGTTGTGGTGATGGTGGTGTGTGTGTGTTGTGGTGGTGGTGGTGGTGTGTGTGTGTTGTGGTGGTGGTGTGTGTGTGTTGTTGGTGGTGGTGGTGTGTGTGTGTTGTGGTTGTGGTGGTGGTGTGTGTGTGTGTGTGTGTGTTGTGGTGGTGGTGTGTGTGTGTTGTTGGTGGTGGTGGTGTGTGTGTGTTGTGGTGGTGGTGTGTGTGTGGTGGTGGTGGTGGCGTGTGTGTTGTGGTTGTGGTGGTGGTGTGTGTGTGTTGTGGTTGTGGTGGTGGTGGCGTGTGTGTTGTGGTTGTGGTGGGGGTGTGTGTGGGTTGTGGTGGTGGTGGTGTGTGTGTGTTGTGGTGGTGGTGTGTGTGTGTGTTGTGGTGGTGGTGGCGTGTGTGTTGTGGTTGTGGTTGTGGTGGTGGTGTGTGTGTGTTGTGGTTGTGGTGGTGGTGGTGTGTGTGTGTTGTGGTTGTGGTGGTGGTGTACAAAGGAGTACAAAGGAAATCAAGCAACAACAGATATAGTGACCCTTCTAGGTTGCTTGTCCTCCAAAACACTGAGGATCAAGTGTCCAAACAGTGGTTTAGAGTGGGTAAGGGAACATTGGAAAGGGAATTACTGACCTGGAACTAATGTCCGTGGCAGGATTAGGAAGTTAGTAGGGGACAGGAGGGTTAGTAACTGAGGGGGGGCTAAAATAAAGTTATTCATTTACAAACGCAGTCAGTCGCGGGTTTGATGCGAGATATTTGTCTACGCGGAGGTTAAATGAATCAACGGTGATGCAGTCTATAACGTTTCGGGGAAGCCCATTCCACAAGTTGACAACTCGATTGAAGAAGAAATTCTTAGATTCGTGTGAGTTAAAAGATTTACCAATAATTTTGCAACCGTTTCCCCGCGTGTAATTAGATTGGTCGATAGTGAAGTACTTACTACAGTTCATATTGTCGATGCCTTTGATGATTTTGAACACTTGAATTAAGTCACCTCTTAATCTGCGCTGGGTTAAAGGAAATAGATTTAATTCTCTAAGACGCTCTTCGTATGGTTTGTTCTTTAGGCTAGGTATCATTTTGGTAACTCTACGTTGAACTCGTTCTAGCTTGTTTATATCTTTTTGGTAATAAGGGCACCAGGATTGAACGCAGTATTCCAGAAGAGGGCGGACTAATGAATTGTAAAGGGTTAGGATAACTTCTTTGGATTTATGCTCAAATGACCTGCCTATAAAGCCAATTATTTTGTTTGCCTTCTTAACAACTTCTGAACATTGTTGACTCGGTTTTAGGTTACTCGATATTGTTACTCCCAGATCGGTTTCTCTGTTTACATTCTTAAGCTGAGTGCCATTCATCGAATAGTTTGCTTTCTCATTTAGGTATCCGATATGTAGTACTTTACATTTATCCACATTGAAACTCATTTGCCAAATTTGGGCCCAACATGACAATTTATCTAGATTGTGTTGCATATCGTCAACTTGTTCTTTTGAGAGTACGCTATTTGCAATTTTTGTATCGTCAGCAAATTTGAGATTGTACAGGTGAGACCCTCATCTATGTCGTTGATGTAAATTAGAAAGAGAATTGGTCCTAGTACCGATCCCTGGGGTACCCTGCTACTTACATTGGTCCATTTTGATGCCTTACCGTTTATGACTACTCTTTGCTTTCTGTCGCTGAGCCAATTTTCTATCCATTTCAACACACCGTCTTGTATTCCATGCGCTTTTAGTTTTAGCAGTAAACGTTTGTGGGGAACTTTGTCAAAGGCCTTTGAAAATCAAGGTATATAATATCTACAGCTTTACTCTCATCGTAGAGGTTGAGGATATCGTGGAAGAAGTCTAAGAGGTTTGTTAAACAGGAACGTTTTTTACGAAAGCCGTGTTGAGTATCTTTAAGTATGTTATTTTCCTCTAAGTGATTTACGAGTCTGTCTCGTATGACCGTTTCTAGCATTTTACATACAACTGAGGTTAAGCTAATTGGACGATAGTTACTGGGTAGGGATTTGCTGCCTTTTTTGAATATCGGTGTTACGTTGGCTAGCTTCCACTGATCGGGCATAGTTCCAGACTGCAAGGATTTATTGAATAGTAATGTCAGTGGTTTAGAGAGCTCATCCTTAGCTTCCTTTAGAACTCTAGGCGAGATGCTTTAGAACTCTAGGCGAGATATTTGATACACACTCTGATACGAGACACTCTGACACTCTGATACACACTGATACGAGATACACACTCTCTCTCAGTGTGTGTGTGTTGTGGTTGTGGTGGTGGTGGCGTGGGTGTTGTGGTGGTGGTGGTGGTGCCAACAACGGGAGGGATGGGGAGACAATACGTTCACACTGTTTATGACTCACTATATAGTCTGGTAGGGGGACAGTGCAACGGAAATGTAAACCGCTTGTCAGGCGGTTTAGGGGGCCTGTCTGCGTCTCTCTTTCTCTGTTTCTCTCTCCCTTTCCCTCCTCTCCCTCTCTCTGTCTCTCTCTCTCTGTCTCTCTCTCTCTGTCTCTGTCTCTCTCTCTCTCTCTCGCTCTCTCTCTCTCCCTCTAGGAATTTAACCACAAGTCAAGATGTATTTCCCCTCCTTTCGCTCTCATATTTTCAATGCAAACCAGAATTCAAGATGCTCTCCCTCCTCCTTCTCCCCTCCCCCCCCCCCCCTATCTCTCTCTCTCTCTCTCTCTCTCTCTCTCTCTCTCTCTCTCTCTCTCTCTCTCTCTCTCTCTCTCTCTCAATATGTGGAAAGCAACAATGGGGAGGAAAGTTAGTGGTTGAATCTTGCTACACAACCACGGACACATTTTAAAGTTTGGGATATAAATTATACACATACAGTATATACAGTATATATATATATATATAAAAATATATATATATATATATATATATATGTATATATATATCTCTTATATATATATATATATATATATAGAGAGAGAGAGAGAGAGAGAATAGGGGGGAGAGAGAAAGATAGTCATATAGGTAGATAGAAGACGATTCGCAACTAAAAGGATTTATACTTTTCTTTACAAATTCATTATATTACAAATCTAACCTGCTTAGAATATATAGAAATAACTGAATTACAGTAACTTTCTGCCTCAAAATAATCGTATGATTATGACAATATAGTCTACAAAAAATCTTAGTCTACTCCTTATTTCTGCTCCTAAAACAATCCATCTCTCCAGCTCAGCCATTAAATGAAAATTGTGAAATTCTGGTTTAATAACAAAATCGTAATCAAGAGAGCTACAACAAATCCCTGTATTAAACCAATGTTACCCGAAAATAGTTGCTGATAATATCCCTCGCATCAAATTATACCATATATATACAGTATATATATATATATATATATATATATATATATATATATATATATATATATATATATATATATATATATAACTAGATGTGTGTTAATTTGTATTTTGTGTGTGTGTGTTCGTTGTTTTCTGTCGTGTTGTCCCTATTCTGGCTCTGTCTTGAGTCGGCCACCCGCAGAAAAAAAGAAGGAAAAGTGGGGATTGGGCTTGAGTAGATAGATAGATAGATAGATAGATAGATAGATAGATAGATAGATAGATCAGTAAAGGACTATGACAAATAATTGTAATATATGTTTCTAACGGGAACGTATTTCAACAAGTTGTTCACAATGAGAATTTCTACGTATATCCCATTCTGTACCAGGTACGTCCTTTTCATCATACCCTGGCAACTATAAGACGATTATATCCAGCTTAGGAAGAATCTCTAGCAATATTCAGGTTTCCAACTATCTCAACCAACCCTTTTAACGACCACAGATCCTTCCTAAACTGCATAATATCGTCAAACTACAGTTAGAATAAAATATAACCCACGTCGCTGGTAGTCTACGTATATTGAGAATAAGTTTCCAAGTTTAGCCGGAGCAGCAAAATAAGGCAGCTTCCTCCCTTCCTACAAAACCCTTGACAACCCAGCACAAGGGCCTTATACGATACTCTTCTTAAGGGGGGTTACCGTTTTTGTTTTATCTTTCTCTCCTTTTCTCTCTTTCCCTGGCTTGTATCCATTCGGCCCCATTCATCCAACTGTTTTAAGATGTTTATCCCCATCTAGGTGTCGATTTTTTCCTGGCGAGCGATAGCGAGCCAGCATTGTATGGAGAAATCCGGCTTCCAGACATTTTTCTATAGAAAAATTTACAAATCTAGCTTGCTGTCAAAACAAAAATATATATAGGCTGGCTCGCTACCGCTCACCAGGAGAATATTGACACCTGGATGAGGATAAACGTCTTAAAATAGTAGGCTGAATGGGGCCGAATGGATACAAGCCAGGGAAAGAGAGAAAAGGAGAGAAAAGGACAGAAAGATAAAAACAAAACGGTAACCCCCCTTAAGAAGAGCATCGTATGCAAGCCAAAAAGAGAGAGAGAGGAAGGGAAAACAACGAGGTGGGCTCCCTTAATACTTTACTGACTTTGTTTAATATTATTAGGGGTTCGTCCCCTACGGCGAACCCCTATTGTAATAAGGGTTCGTCCCCTACGGGGAACCCCTATTGTAATCATTAAACCTGGGATTTCATCCAAATTCTTCTTACGCGCCGGTTTCGACGCAATAACTCCAGAACCGCTTTTTGGATCGGGATCAAACTTTCACAAGACGTGCGTTTTTGTATTGGGCAACTTTTGATATGGTAAACATCCGGCATGGTGGTCAAACAGGTCCGTGGCAGCCGATTTCCCGAAAAACTTAACGCCTAAATACCGTCTCTCCCACTCACAGGAAACGACTGGGCTTTGGCATACGCACTCCCCTACTAATGCTCCGCATATTTTATAGAGAAGGTTTTGCTTTTGCACGTGTTTTTTTTTCCGGCAATCTTGAAAAAACCTCGAATTCCACTTAAAATTCTACATCTTGAAAACTACGCCGATGATCAAAGCCATGCTTGCGTAGTTGGGTGAGGCTCGCGATTCCGAACATTTTGATACCAAAAGAATATAAATGGGTGGAATAGTTTGGCTGCAGCATTGAAAACTGTCTATTCTTAAATGACTTTAAAACCGCATTCGCTACCCACACAAAGTTTACCATCTACAGTCTATAGGCTTCCACACATCCCCCAGTTTTGCTTAATAACATAATCTCTTTATTATTCAGATCTATAATTTTTTATTTATTCAACTCTCTCAAAACCGTTCGAGTCCCTACGAATTCCAGCAATTATTTAGCCAACCTACCTACACATACCTACCCTACCAAATAATAATGATAAATTCAAATTTATTTTACAATTCCTCCCTTTGCCAAATTCTTAGTTTATCCTAATAACAATGATATTGCCCGTGTGACTCATATTTTAACCCTCCTAAAGTGTTACCACGAAATACCGCTAGATCCTTTCTCAAAAGTCGCTACCATGTTGCTACATAGCCAAACAATGTTAGGATAATGATGCAATTTCTAAAGAGTTTTGGTTTGTTTGTTTTGCAAATTTTACAATGTAGTATGACTAGAATGTCTGAAATTTTCAAATTATCCCTAGTAAATGTCTCTAGATATAAAAGAAATTATGCTAGATTGAAGTAAATAGCTCTACATTTAGCAGTAATATGTAGCTTTACAACTGGCAACACTGCAACCACCACCTCCCTCCCACCCTCCCAGTATGTCTCCACAAAATACCGCTAGATCCTTTCTCAAAAGTCGCTAGCATGTTGCTACATAGTCAAACAATGTTAGAATAATGCTGCAATTTCTAAAGAGTTTTGGTTTGTTTGTTTTGCAAATTTTACAATGTAATATGACTAAAATGTCTGAAATTTTTAAATTATCCCTAGTAAATGTCTCTAGATATGAAAAAATGGCTTCTAAATTGAAGTAAATAGCTCTACATCTAGCGGTAATATGTAGCGATACAACTGGCAACACTGCCTAAGTGTTACCCCAAAACACCGCTAGATCCTTTCTTAAAAGTCGCTAGCACGTTGCTACATAGTCAAACAATGGTAGAACAATGCTGCAATTCCTAAAGAGTTTTGATTTGTTTGATTTGCAAATTTTACAATGTAATATAACTAGAATGTCTGAAATTTTCAAATTATCCCGAGTAAATGTCTCTAGATATGAAAAAATGGCTACTAAACTGAAGTAAATATAGCTCTACATCTAGCGGTAATATGTAGCGGTACAACTGGCAACACTGCCTACAACTACCCTCTCATCACCAATGATTATGCTCTGCTGAGGTTTGTATTTGCTTATCTTATCCTGTGTATAAATCTAACCCTTACACATGTTTCTATTAAATAATGACATTAAACAGGATTCATGATTTAAATACAAGGCTAGATATTTATCGGAAGTACGTATTTACCTTCGGAAAGCTAAAATATAATGTTTACACATATGGGATAGGGAGGAGGGGGGAGGTATAAGGGGTGGACCGATGGAAGGGAAGAGAACCCCGATATACGAGATACATAGCTTCATATGCACGTATTGATCACTTTCATGCTATTATGTATGCATACAGAAGTAGCAGGACACATATGTCAAGAGTGAACACCAATAACTTAATCCATACACAGTAAAAAAGACGGAAATAATATCGTACATACGAAGTGATGGAATGGGGATGGGGGGAGTGTGTATGATATGTAAACAGGACAGTTCGTCGCTAGATAGGCGTGTGTGTGCTTGTGTGATGGTCTTGTGTAGCTATGTTTGTGCTTGTTTGAGTGTTGAGTTATCTCTCTCTCTCTCTCTCTTATTTATCGCTGTCTTCCTTACGATTACGACATACTGTACTAGTGCATGAGAACAGGAAATATGGAGCCTCGCTCTCTCTCTCACAAATGAGAACATTAGTAAACAGGAGTCTGCAGAGAGCCGATTGGCTACAAGACTCGGTAGCCTATTCCACATATCTACAACTCTGTACACACCCAGTCTCTCTCTGTCGCTCGTTTGTTTGCACACAGGTACAAATGAGGCAGATCCCTTACAAGATGAACATGGGAATCTGCAGAGAGACAAGTGGCCCACAAAAGGCAGATCCCTTTCACATACAACCCATTTCATCCATATGACTATCTGATTTTATCTTTAAATTCTCTATTGTTCTTGATCCCACTATAGCACTAGGTAGCCTATTTCACATATCTACGACTCTGTTACGAGAGAGGCAGATCCCTTACACAGCCAATCTCTCTCTTATTTGCACACTGGTACAAAGGAGGCAGATCCTTACACATGCTACCAAGATGAAAATGGGAGTCTGGAGAGAGCCGGTTGGCCCACACACGGCAGATCCCTTTCACACCCAATCCATCTCGTCTTATCAAATTTTATGTTGAAGCTCTATTGTTATTGATCCCACTATAGCACTTGGTAGCCTATTCCACATATCTACAACTCTTTTACCAAGCGAATAGAGGCAGATCCCTTACACAACCAATCTCTTTCTCTCTCGCTCTTGTTTGTTTGCACACCGGTACAAATGAGGCAGATCCCTTACACATGCAACCAAGATGAAAATGGGAGTCTGCAGAGAGTCAAGTGGCCCACATAAGGCAGGTCCCTTTCACACTCAACCCATCTCATAAACGTTACCTGTTATTACACTACTTACTATACACCCATGTTATCATATACCTGCAACCAAAACACAATTGTAAGAAATAGGAACATAAGAAAATGGGAGTCTGTAGAGAGCCAATTGGCCCACACAAGACAGATCCTTTTCACACCCATCCCATCTCATAAAAACTCTCTCATTTATCTCTGTCTTCCTTACATTTATGACATCCTAGTCTCTCTCTCTCTCTCTCACAAATGAGAACATAAGAAAACCGGAGTCTGCAGAGAGGCGATTGGCCCACACATGTCAGATCCCTTTCACACCCAACCCTTCCCGCGCTCTCTCTCTCTCTCATATTTATCACTATCATCCTTAAGTTTACGACATCCTATTCTCTCGCCATACTCCCTCTCTCCTTCACAAATGAGAAAATAAAAAAATAAGAAAACGGGAGTCTCCAGAGCCGATTGACCTACACATGGCAGATCCCTTTCACACCCAACCCATCTCGTTCTATCTAATTTCAAGTTGAAGCTCTATTGTTCTTGATCCCATTATAGCACTCGGTAGCCTATTCCACATATCTACAACTCTGTTACTAAACGGATAGAGGCAGATCCCTTTTACAGCCAATCTCTCCCTCTCTCGCTCTTTTTTGTTTGCACAATCTGCTCCTTCTGTAGCTTCTCCATGCCCGATAAGTTAAATGATCTTTTGATATCTGTGACACAGCATTTGTATCAAACACAATACCCTGCTTGCAAAACCGTCGAACCCCGGACAACGTTGCTTGCAACTTTAATTATTAGGGGTTCGTCCCCTACGGGGAACCCCTATTGTAATCATTAAACCTGGGTTTTCATCCAAATTCTTCTTATGCGCCGGTTTCGACGCAATAACTCCAGAACCGCTTTTTGGATCGGGATCAAACTTTCACAAGAGGTGCGTTTTTGTATTAGGCAACTTTTGATATGTTAAACATCCGGCATGGCGGCCAAACAGGTCCGTGGCAGCTGATTTCCCGAAAAACTTGACGCCTAAATACCGTCTCTCCCACTAACAGGAAACGACTGGGCTTTGGCATACGGACTCCCCTACTAATGATCCGCAAATTTTATAGAGAAGGTTTTGCTTTTGCACGTTGGTTTTTTTCCGGCAATCTTGAAAAAAATTCGAATTCCACTTAAAATTCCACATCTTGAAAACTACGCCGATGATCAAAGCCATGCTTGCGTAGTTGGGTGAGGCTCGCGATTCCGAACGTTTTGATACCAAAAAATATAAATGGGTGGAATAGTTTGGCCGCAGCATTGAAAACTGTCTATTCTTAAATTACTTTAAAACCGCATTCGCTACCCACACAAAGTTTACCATCTACAGTCTATAGGCTTCCACGCATCCCCCAGTTTTGCTTAATAACATAATCTCTTTATTATTCAGATCTATAATTTTTTTGTTATTTAACTCTCTCAAAACAGTTAGAGTCCCTACGAATTCCAGCAATTATTTAGCCAACCTACCTATACATACCTACCCTACCAAATAATAATGATAAATTCAAATTTATTTTTGGTGAATGACAGAGTATTGGCTAAGGTTTTTAACAATTCCTTCCTTTGCCAAATGCTTAGTTTAATAACAATGATATGGACCTTTAAAGTTTTGGCAATTGCCTGTGTGACTCGTATTTTAACCCTCCTAAAGTGTTACCACGAAATACCGCTAGATCCTTTCTCAAAAGTCGCTAGCATGTTGCTACATAGCCAAACAATGTTAGGATAATGCTGCAATTTCTAAAGAGTTTTGGTTTGTTTGTTTTGCAAATTTTACAATGTAGTATGACTAGAATGTCTGAAATTTTCAAATTATCCCTAGTAAATGTCTCTAGATATAAAAGAAATGGCTGCTAGATTGAAGTAAATAGCTCTACATTTACCGGTAATATATAGCTTTACAACTGGCAACACTGCAACCACCACCTCCCTCCCACCCTCCCAGTATGTCTCCACAAAATACCGCTAGATCCTTTCTCAAAAGTCGCTAGCATGTTGCTACATAGTCAAACAATGTTAGAATAATGCTGCAATTTCTAAAGAGTTTTGGTTTGTTTATTTTGCAAATTTTACAATGTAATATGACTAGAATGTCTGAAATTTTTAAATTAGCCCTAGTAAATCTCTCTAGATATGAAAAAATGGCTTCTAAATTGAAGTAAATATAGCTCTACATCTAGCGGTAATATGTAGCGGTACAACTGGCAACACTGCCTACGACCACCACCTTTCCCCCACCCCCCCCACCCACCCACCCAGAGACTCGCACCTACAGTACGTCTCTCCCTCTCATCGCCAATGATTATGCTGAGGTTTGTATTTGCTTATCTTATCCTGTGTATAAATGTAAACCTTACACATCTTTCTATTAAATATTGACATTAAACAGGATTCATGATTTAATTACAAGGCTAGATATTTATCGGAAGTACGTATTTACCTTCGGAAAGCTAAAATATAATGTTTACACATATGGGATAGGGAGGAGGGAGGGAGGTATATGGGGTGGACCGGTGGAAGGGAAGAGAACCCCGATATACGAGATACATAGCTTCATATGCGCGTATTGATCACTTTCATGCTATTATGTATGCATACAGAAGTAGCAGGACACATATGTCAAGAGTGAACACCAATAACTTAATCCATACACAGTAAAAAAGACGGAAATAATATCGTACATACGAAGTGATGGAATGGGGATGGGGGGAGTGTGTATGATATGTAAACAGGACAGTTCGTCGCTAGATAGGCGTGTGTGTGCTTGTGTGATGGTCTTGTGTAGCTATGTTTGTGCTTGTTTGAGTGTTGCTATAGGCTACACATTAGTTATCTCTCTCTCTCTCTCTCTCTCTTATTTATCGCTGTCTTCCTTACGATTACGACATACTGTACTAGTGCATGAGAACAGGAAATAGGGAGCCTCGCTTTCTCTCTCACAAATGAGAACATAAGTAAATAGGAGTCTGCAGAGAGCCGATTGGCTATAAGACTCGGTAGCCTATTCCACATATCTACAATTCTGTTACTAAACGATTAGAGGAAGATCCCTTACACACCCAGTCTCTCTCTGTCGCTCGTTTGTTTGCACACCGGTACAAATGAGGCAGATCCTTTACAAGATGAACATGGGAATCTGCAGAGAGACAAGTGGCCCACAAAAGGCAGATCCCTTTCACATCCAACCCATTTCATCCATATGACTATCTGATTTTATCTTGAAATTCTCTATTGGTCTTGATCCCACTATAGCACTAGGTAGCCTATTTCACATATCTACGACTCTGTTACGAGAGAGGCAGATCCCTTACACAGCCAATCTCTCTCTCTTATTTGCACACTGGTACAAAGGAGGCAGATCCTTATACATGCTACCAAGATGAAAATGGGAGTCTGCAGAGAGCCGGTTGGCCCACACACGGCAGATCCCTTTCACACCCAATCCATCTCGTCTTATCAAATTTTATGTTGAAGCTCTATTGTTATTGATCCCACTATAGCACTTGGTAGCCTATTCCACATATCTACAACTCTTTTACCAAGCGAATAGAGGCAGATCCCTTACACAGCCAATCTCTTTCTCTCTCGCTCTTGTTTGTTTGCACACCAGTACAAATGAGGCAGATCCCTTACACATGCAACCAAGATGAAAATGGGAGTCTGCAGAGAGCCAAGTGGCCCACATAAGGCAGGTCCCTTTCACACTCAACCCATCTCATAAAAGTTACCTGTTATTTACACTACTTACTATACACCCATGTTATCATATACCTGCAACCAAAACACAATTGTAAGAAATAGGAACATAAGAAAATGGGAGTCTGTAGAGAGCCAATTGGCCCACACAAGACAGATCCTTTTCACACCCAACCCAACTCATAAAAACTCTCTCATTTATCTCTGTCTTCCTTACATTTATGACATCCTAGTCTCTCTCTCTCTCACAAATGAGAACATAAGAAAACCGGAGTCTGCAGAGAGTCGATTGGCTCACACATGTCAGATCCTTTTCACACCCAACCCATCCCGCGTTCTCTCTCTTTCTCTCATATTTATCGCTATCTTCCTTACGTTTACGACAACCTATTCTCTCGTCATACTCCCTCTCCTTCACAAATGAGAAAATAAAAAAATAAAAAAACGGGAGTCTCCAGAGCCGATTGACCTACACATGGCAGATCCCTTTCACACCCAACCCATCTTGTTCTATCTAATTTCAAGTTGAAGCTCTATTGTTCTTGATCCCATTATAACACTCGGTAGCCTATTCCACATATCTACAACTCTGTTACTAAACGGATAGAGGCAGATCCCTTTTACAGCCAATCTCTCCCTCTCTCGCTCTTGTTTGGTTGCACAATCTGCTCCTTATGTAGCTTCTCCATGCCCGATAAGTTAAATGATCTTTTGATGTGTGACACAGCATTTGTATCAAACACAATACCCTGCTTGCAAAACCGTCGAACCCCGGACAACGTTGCTTGCAACTTTAATTATTATTATTATTATTATTATTATTATTATTGTTATTGCTACCTCTCCCAGTCGTACGTGTTACTCCCTCTCTCTCTTTCTCTCTATTTATCTTTCTTCCAAATGATGCTAGCCAGAACTTAGTGAAAAGGGTGTGCTGTACAGAAGGCCATATACTCTACAATATATTATGGTACCCATCCTTTTCTACAAAGCTCTCTCTCTCTCTCTCTCTCTCTCTCTCTCTCTCTCTCCCAAATGATGCTAGACAGATACCTAGTGAAAATAGTGTGCTGTACAGAGGGGCATAATTATAGGTTTGACTCCTGTAAGGAGATAAAGAAAACTTAATATTTAGTAGTGGCCCCGTAATCATTGACGATTATGCCTATTACATAAGGCACCCTCTTCAAACACTCATTTACTGTAGTTTGAATCTACCGCGCAGAGCATAAAAAATTGAGGAGCCTTCATCATGAGCGCACGCAACCTCACTCATGGTTCGTCATTATGAAATTGGGTACTCACTACGAAAAAACTTCGTAAAAATTAACAAATAAAAAGAAAATAAGAATAACTATTCATAAGCTTTCCATAACTTCGTGGATGTACTTGTGTGGATCTTTAACCAGACGCTGACTTCAGGCGTCATTCTTCCTTCACTGACATATCAAGCAAACCAAAATCCTTAATACATCAACGAATGGGAAGGGGATGGTCGGGAGGGCCCCAGTCGTCAATGATTATGGGGCCACTACTAAATATTAGGTTTTCTTTATCTCCATACAGGAGTCAAACCTATAATTTATTAGTGGCCCCTCCATCATTGACGATTATGCCTGATATCTAAGACTGGAGGGGGACATTCGTAATCATATCATAACTCTAGCAAAAGCAGATAATCAAACAACCACATAGTATTCATACTTTGTAAAAAAGATATATTTGTGTGCATAATACTTTATACAGCATATAAATATACAAAAAGGTGACAAGCAGGAGCGTGCTTCGAAGAAGCCTGCTTGGACAAAAAGGGGTTAACTCCGAGACACTGTACACAGAGCTGGTAGTTAAGAATGCACCCCACTTAAAGTAAGTGGTGAAAAACAAAAAACATCAAAGTTTACATGTGCACATATAAACCCCATTAACTCTTGGATATAATTTGAAAATTATACCGTAAAGAGGTACAGTACTTACATTACACATACCAGCTGCGGCTGCAACTACTAAGATTTACTTAAAATTATATTGCTTCACAGCCAAAACTATTTATAACAAGCATTGGTTTTTTTAACTATGATTGGACGTTAGCACAATTTCCTGTAATGAATACTACAGAAAATTCTTTAAAATCACAGCACCTACACCCTGTATCACAGCTCGTAAGCTTCGCACACGTCCTCCGGCGGGGTCTAGGGTGTCCTACGTTACACTGACTGCACCCCCCCCCCCTCTCTTTTCCTCATCTAAACATTAAGTGACCCAGAGGCCACTTAGACCCTCTGCCGTAAAGCTATACATGGCATGGAAGGCCTGTCCAAAGCTACTGAAAGGTATCGAGTCAAAAAAGTATGATTAGAGGAGCAGAGGTGCGTGGCTGCTATGTCCTCAACAGAAAAATTCTTAAGGAAACGTAAAGAGGTCGCCCATTTGCGTAAATCGTGAGCTCTACCCACAACGCCGGGATTACTTTCCTGAATGACGTTAACTAAGAGAGAAGCCAGTTTACGCTTCATAACGCGTTTACCCGTACTAGATACCCATAAAGCACCTTGTTGATTCCTAGGTGCGACCTTTAAATATTTGGTAAGCGCTTGCACTGGACATAAATTATGGTGCACCTTTCCCCTTTTCAATGCCGGCACCGTGAACTCTGAAAACACGTGATCACTGTGTTCATTCTTGGCGATGAACCCTGGGGAAGGAGCAATATGAATACAATCATTGAGCCTACCAAACCTGATGCAATTAGGTGTGTTGCTCATCGCCGCCAGCTCAGACACCCTATTCCCGGTAGCTAAAGCCATAAGGAATACTGCCCTTTTTAAAAGTAAGTCAAAATCTGCAGTATTTTGGTACCGCCGGGAATGAAGTAATGACAACGCTTTGTCCAGAGACCAGGTAGGCATGAACTGACGGGGAGGTGGGCGGAGTTTAAAACATGCCCTCATGAAGCCTGTTTCCTCCGCTAGTGGTATGGTTAGACCCGTAAGGTCCAGGAATGGCACCCTAATTGCTGTTAAGTGATTCTTTAACGTTACTACTGATAGCCGTTTCTGCTCAAACAGATAGTTTAAATAATTAAAAACCAAAGCCACCGAAGGCACGGATTGTTCTGTTCTGAGTATCCAAGAAGTAAAAGACTGCCAATGCAAATGATACTGTCTCTTAGTAGATTGTGTGAATTGATTCATGAATTTATCGGTCACGGTTCTACCATAGGGAGCTAGCCATTTGGCCTCCTGAATGTCCATAATGCAAAAGTCAGCGAGGTCTCTAGGTTGCCAATCGTTTCTAAGTGGAAATACCCGACCGGGAGCGACACCGGGTCCGGGCACCACGTCTTTAATTGCTGGTACCACGCCTGCGCCGGCCACAGGGGCGCGATTAATGAGACGACTCCCCGATAATCCTGTAGTTTGTTTACTACTTGGCACATTAGAGAAGCGTCTGGCGGCGGAAACAGATAAATGGAACTCCACATGTTCCAGTCCGTCACCAGTGCGTCGGGTCCTCCCGCCGGCGTGGTTGTCCGGCGGGTTAGGTACAGCGGAAGTTTGTGAGTCTCCTCGGACGCAAATAGATCCACTTGTGGACGGTAAGGCTTTGCAATCATTAGGTCGAAAATGTTTTGCTTGAGTGCCCATTCTACTGTTGTGCTCTGTCTCCGAGACAGAGCGTCTGCCCAGACGTTCGCTACGCCGGGGAGATAAGAAGCTTGAAGCTGAATGTCCAGCTTGTCGTCTAGTACAAAAATCTTTTCTGACACGTTTAGCAACCTCCGAGATCGCGTTGACCCCTGTTTCTGAACGCAGTGAACCGCATTCAGATTGTACATCCTGAAGGCCACTGATTTGCCCCGCAAAGAAAAGCTGTGAGCCTGAAGGAAATACAAGGGGACTAGTAACTCTTTGACATTTATGTGGGAGGATTCTGAATGGGACCAGAGCCCTTGACCCTGGTGCCCTTGGTTTGACTGAAAGCCCCAACCTATCGTGCCTGACGCATCCGTGTCCACCCATACCGTCAGCGGAGGAGAGGTCCAAGACATGACTGAGTGCAATGTTTCCCTCTTCGCCCAGACCGCTAGTAAGGTGTGTATTAATTTTGGGATGGGCCATAATGTTTCCGCCGGCAATAGTGGAACAATTTTTGTTGCCCTCCAAAATTAAACGTTTGACTTTCAACCGGCCCAACTTTACAGTTAGTTGAATCCAGTTGAGAGAGCCGACCAGAGATTCCCAGACTCTCCGTGTCGTAGTCAGACTGTGAAGAAACAGAAACAGATTCTTGCGAAACCTGTTCCGATTGTCCACACTCTGACTCAGAGTGAGAGCAGCTGTGTCCCAGACCAGCCCTATCCACTGAACCACTCGTGAGGGAACAAGGTTTGACTTTACCAGGTTTACCTTGAATCCTAGAGTTTTTACATGAGTTAATGTTATGTTGACATGACTTATGCATAATTGTTCCGTCTCCGCCACCACCAGCCAGTCGTCTAGATACCACAAAATCCTGATCCCTTGTTGCAACAAGGGCATCAGGGCTTGCCGGACTAATTTCGTGAATATGCGAGGTGCTAGGTTTAAACCGAACTGCATCCTCTGAAAGACATAAGTCTGATGCATGATTCGTAATGCTAGAAAACGTTGAAACCGTTTGTTTACCGGGACGTGCCAATACGCGTCCGTCAGGTCTAAAGAACATATCACCCTTCTGGCGGAAGTGTTAGCCTGATATGATTCACTGTCAGCATCCGGAAGGATACTTTGTGAATATGGAGGTTCAGATAAGACAGGTCTACGACCGGCCTCATCTGAACACTGTCCCTTTTGGGTACCAGAAAAAGTTTGGATGTAAAAACTGGGTAATTTTGGGGGACCGGGATGATAAAATTCTTGGCCACCATCTCGTGGATCAATGACTCCACCTCTAATGAAAAAAAATTTGCCTTTGTCGGCTGACGTTAGCGAGGTCGCCGGAGCCACTGCCAGGTGATGCCTTTGCGTGCCACCATCCTTGCCCATGTGTTTAAAGGCCATGCGCGATGATTCGCCCGGAACGACCAAGTTAGCAGACAAGGGTTCGCCGGCTGGACTACCCCCTGATCCACTCGCCGGGAGATCGACCCTGGGAGTGAGGGAGACCTTAGTTTTCTGGTGGTGGTGGTGGTGGAAGTTTAGACGACTGGCCGGGTTTGGCTGGAGACGGGCCCTGACCCGGCCTTTGATACCTCTGTTCTTTATGGGTACCTGAAGACTTTCCTTGCTTGTATCTGTACTGACCTGGGGTGGAAGAGGATTTAGCCAAATGAAAGGATTTCGCTCCACCAGACTGAGCTTTAGCGACTGGTTTGGGCTTTGTAAAAGTGAAAGCAGGTTTCTGAGATGGGGCGGGACTGTGCTTCAAGGCCTAAGCCATGTTAAACACCGTCCTCCACACCTCCGGGGACATTAAAGAGGCAGTTAGAACTGAGGACATTACTACTTGATTAGCAATCCTATCCGGGAGCTTTCGGACTAGAGACATCCTTAGATCTTGTCTTGCCCGCAACGCCTCTAACAAGGCTGTGCGTATATCTCCTAGTGACTGAATAGAAGTTTGGAGAAGTAAGCGTCTAGATAGTTCGATTGCCTTTCGAACTTCTGTGTCCGCGATAGCCTGAGCAGATCTTAGCATTGATTTTGCTACTTGTTGCGTAACAATATACTGAGAAAATAGTCTGTACGCCTTACCCCGTAGCCTAAACTCCCGGTCTAGGTGAGCAGTGGAAGGTGTAGAGAACGGATCTTTAAGCTCGCATAGATTAATTTTAGGGGCAGCTAAAAAGGCAAAGAGAGCAGAGGGAACTCCACCGGCAGAGTATACTGGGAGAGAGAACCAAGAATGGCTCTCTTGTGGAATTTGGTGTGAAGCTTTAGAAGTGAATGTGGTTGCAAAGTTTTGCGCCTCGACTTCCCAGTCCACCCAAGGTCCCGGACCCAATTGCTCCACCTTCAAAACTGGATTCGCGGCTGAGTCAGTAAACGTCTTTAATCCCAACTCAGGGGTTAGAGCTGACAGCGCTTTGATATCATTGAACCCATCATGTTTTGTCCAGTCCGAAAACAGTTTTGAAGCTGACGCAGGGGGAAGGGAAGGTGTAGAAGAATATACAAAATAATCATGATGATAATAGTTGGGGATGGCCTTAATACTAACATCAAGTACATTTCCCAGCATATCTAGAGCCCTTAACTTCCTAGATTTATTTCCTTGGATTACCCACTCTCGTGGTACCGGAAGCTCCCCTGACATAGTGGGCATTGCTACCTCTGGCTTTGTTGGTACCAATGATACCCACGAATCGTCTGGCCCGTATAAGAGAGGCATAGCCCCTTTTCTGATCGGGGCTTTGTCTAATGGGGGAGGATTTACGTCTGCTACTACTCGCACATTGGAAGTAGTTAGTGCCGCCGAAGTTGGCCTAGTAACAATAGTAGGTGATACAAGGGGAGTGAGCGGAGTGTGTGTCAAAGTAACGGAAGTAGCCAGAGGTCGGACAGTCGATGTTGGCGTGGGAGCTCCCAGACCAACCATAGGAGGCTCCGGTTGCTGGCCAAAAAACTTAGTTAAAGCACTTGCTAATAACCCGTCAATCTCATCCGCCGTGACAAATTGAGCAGATGAAGAACTATTAGGTGAAATATCCCTATTCTGAGAGTTATCTACGTTACCCACTTCAGAAATAATAGACCCATCATCCCCTGCCTCCGGTCCCTCCTGAGAGGATTCCGCCGAGGCTGGGGCCCCTTGCCATGTTAAGTCAGGGATGGAAGACGGTGTCTCCGCGTCCCGGTGGACTTCAGCCACTACCTGAGTTGCCTGAGACGGCAGAGAGCTGTCCCGCCATGGCTGGGAGTACTTCCAAACTCCCCGGCCTTGGTCGGAACTTACTTGTGAGCCAGGCCCCACCCCAATGACTGAGCCCTCACTCGAGCCGTCTAGCGGGTTATCACTGCTGGGAGAACCCTCTAAATCTAAAGTGAGAATATTATTTGGGGACACTATGTCCGCCGGAATCTCCCCGACCACAGTCTCTGACTCCACTTCCGACCTGTCAGATTGGACTTGAGACATGTCGGGAGTAGAGGCAGAAAGCGAGGTTCGAGGCTCCGGCGAACGCCGGGAGGACTTTCGTAAATGAGACTCTTTTTTTAGAAGACTTGTGACTCCGCCTCGACTTTGATGTATCACTAGAACTGTCCTTGGTCTTGTCTGTCTTACTCTTCTTCCGCGAAGGTGAAGTCGAGTGACTATGTGTCTGCTTTCTGAGAGGAGACCGTGACCTGGACCTAGATCTTAATTCCGAAGTTGTCGCCGGGGGAGACAGCTCTCGTGGTCTCTTAGATGTGCCGGGGGAGGGAAGAAGCTCTTTAACCCGCCCAGTCTCTGCCGGCTTAGTAACTTTACTTCGGGAAGGAGGACGTTTAATTGGGGGGGGTACTGAACCAACAAACGGTCCCACAAAATTACGTTATCACACTGCAATGCTTTATGAGCCACTGCAGTCGCATAATTAGTAAGAAATTGTCTGACCTCGCGTAATGCAACCGCCGTGGCCAGATTGTCGTGCTGTAATACTTTAATACCCAGCTGACTACAGAAGGTACAATTCTTTGTTACCCACAAACCTCTTGATCGGTCCAAGCATTTGACACAACGAATGCACAGAGTGTGCGCAAAAATAGGGATTCCGGAACATGAGGGCGTTGAGCAAAGAGCAAAAACAGGGGCTAGAGCAGCCATGGCAGAGACTGGTTAAAAGTTAACTCCCCCCAGGCCTCACCTGGTCCTCTGTGGACCCGCCGGAACTCCGCCCTGGAAAAAAGAAAATTTCCAGGAATTAATGCTCATAAGGTTACCCCAAAATGTTCTAACACAAGTGTTAATGAACCGCCGGGCAACGAGACGTAATACCCCACCATTACCTCTCGTTACCCTGTAGGTTTATATGTAAAGATTCGTAAATAACTTTACGTGTCCAAAAGATTTAAGAATATCCTCTGACATGATATAAAGATGAGCAGTTCTTTATAAGTGATGGAGTCTTCCCTGTGATATAACGTTCACCGGGAACCCATACTAAGACGCCGGCCTCCTTATTATAACGCAGTTAGCCAGGTTAAGCCCATCTTAATCATTAGATCGCCGTGAGTTGAATGTCTTGATACCTAATTGTATCCCTCAATTGTTAGGCTAATCCTACCGAATTGCAAATCCGTGATTCCCACCCTCCCGAGGTTCAACCGCCGGGTGAAAATTAATAGAAAAGTTAACCCCAATTGTTCCTATCCCCATTTCTTTGCAAAAGATCGCCGGGGTTGAAAGACTACTCAAACAACACAGCCCAGTTTTTCAACGGCTTTGCAAAACCGGGAAAAACTATAGTCAACAGGTGTCCGCATGAACCCCTAGTTGAATCGGGTAAAGCCCTTCCGCCGGGAAACACACAGTAAGCCTGAACACAGGCCCCACTACAGAGACGCAGTTCTGGAGAGCCCTCAAGCCACCACTCGCCGGGGGAAACTAGCTTATTTTAACCACGCGTGATTAAAACTCGGCAACCAGCCGGATTTTCTCGGTGCAATCGAGAAAACCCGCCGGAAAAGGCAACCCACACCCACCAGACGCAATCTGAGAACCAGCCGGATTTTCACGGAGCAATCGAGAAAACCCGCCAGAAACGGTAACCCACACCAACCAGATGCAATCGGAGGTACACAAATAGTGCCTGGAATAAGCCAATACACAACTTATCCAGAACACACATGACACAGTAGTACATATTTATACAATAAATCAATAACACTTGTACATGTAATATTATTTTTATCAATCTCACCACCACACCCCCAATGAAATTAATTAAAGTATATATGATCCACCGGGATTCGAAAAAAAAGCTACGAGAGGCTGGCTAGGCCTAAGCAGACGGAGTATCGCTTAAACATGTGGTAATAAAACAAAAAGCACTGAATATTATCACAACAGGAACAGCAGCCAACACACCTCGAAGAAATATACCCGGGAGAGGGAAGCACTGACACAGGACCTAGAAAAAACTTCACTAAGTGAAGAAAAATACGCTAGGAACGTCAGAAAACAAACAAATAAGGCAACTTCATCAGAAAGATAAAAAGAAGCCTAATCACGCGTAGTTAAAGCCAACTAAATAACTACGCTAGCTAATCCGCGAAAACGTTTCACGCGTCCACTCCGGAACCACGAAGGTACGCCTGAAATAGGCGTCCCAAACACACGACCCAAAATACACTGAACTGCGGGCAGCCCGCCCATGACACCCCTGCTACGCATATCCTAACCTTACTCGATACATCCCAGAGTAAACAAATGAGAAAAAACTCACTAGGGACGCAGCAAATGCGGAACAAGCGGAGCGTGGAGAGACACGTCAGGGCAGGTTGAGCGCAGAGCAGAGAAGGAAGAATGACGCCTGAAGTCAGCGTCTGGTTAAAGATCCACACAAGTACATCCACGAAGTTATGGAAAGCTTATGAATAGTTATTCTTATTTTCTTTTATTTGTTATTTTTTACGAAGTTTTTTCGTAGTGAGTACCCAATTTCATAATAACGAACCATGAGTGAGGTTGCGTGCGCTCATGATGAAGGCTCCTCAATTTTTTATGCTCTGCGCGGTAGATTCAAACTACAGTAAATGAGTGTTTGAAGAGGGTGCCTTATGTAATAGGCATAATCGTCAATGATGGAGGGGCCACTAATAAATTATACTCTACAATGTTTGATACCCATATTTATCTTCCACATGTTAGATCCTCCCATGAATACGTGTTACCCTAGATTTGACAAGCCTCCCCTCAACATACACACACACACACATACACTCTATCTCTCTCTTTTTTATATCAAAAACACACACACTTTCATTTATATCACATATACTCACTCTCTTCTATACATCACACACACCTTCTCGCTCTCTTTTATACATCACACACACACACACACACACACTTTCATTTATATCACATACACTCACTCTCTTCTATACATCACATACACCTTCTCGCTCTCTTTTATACATCACACACACACACTCACTCTTTTACAACACACACACACTCTCTTTTACAACACACACTCACTCTATTATATACTTCACACCCACACACACACACAGGTAAGCCATTAATCTACATATCACGATCCTTCCACACCTGTTGGACCCATGTTGTCCAGTATTTGACACACACATCCAGTTTTTCTGTCCTCTATCTGTCTCGCTCACTCTCACACTCTCTAATAAATCAAACACACACTCTCACACTATAATACATCACACACAAACACTCACACTCTAATACATCATACACACTCACTCTCTAATATACATCACACACAGACACACACACACACACACGGGAATTAACGAGCATGCTCACTCCCGCAAATACAACTAGTGTAAGTACACACTCGCTCCCTGAATCGTGTGCCAGCCTCTCTTGTTTTCCCCTCTCTCTCCCCCTTTCTCTCTCTCTCTCAATTCTTTTTCTAATTTACATCAACGACATAGATGAGGGTCTCACCTGTACAATCTCAAAACTTGCTGACGATACAAAAATTGCAAATAGCGTACTCTCAAAAGAACAAGTTGACGATATGCAACACAATCTAGATAAATTGTCATGTTGGGCCCAAATTTGGCAAATGAGTTTCAATGCGGATAAATGTAAAGTACTACATATCGGATCCCTAAATGAGAAAGCAAACTATTCGATGAATGGCACTCAGCTTAAGAATGTAAACAGAGAAACCGATCTGGGAGTAACAATATCGAGTAACCTAAAACCGAGTCAACAATGTTCAGAAGTTGTTAAGAAGGCAAACAAAATCATTGGCTTTATAGGCAGGTCATTTGAGCATAAATCTAAAGAAGTTATCCTAACCCTTTACAATTCATTAGTCCGCCCTCTTCTGGAATACTGCGTTCAATCCTGGTGCCCTTATTACCAAAAAGATATAAACAAGCTAGAACGAGTTCAACGTAGAGTTACCAAAATGATACCTAGCATAAAGAACAAACCATACGAAGAGCGTCTTAGAGAATTAAATCTATTTCCTTTAACCCAGCGCAGATTAAGAGGTGACTTAATTCATGTGTTCAAAATCATCAAAGGCATCGACAATATGAACTGTAGTAAGTACTTCACTATCGACCAATCTAATTACACGCGGGGAAACGGTTGCAAAATTATTTGTAAATCTTTTAACTCACACGAATCTAAGAATTTCTTCTTCAATCGAGTTGTCAACTTGTGGAATGGGCTTCCCCGAGACGTTATAGACTGCAGCACCGCTGATTCATTTAAACTCCGCCTAGACAAATATCTCGCATCAAACCCGCGACTGACTGCGTTTGTAAATGAATAACTTCATTTTATCCTCCCCTCAGTTACTAACCGATCTGTCCCCTACTAACTTCCTAATCCTGCCACGGACATTAGTTCCCTTTCCAATGTTCCCTTACCCACTCTAAACCACTGTTTGGACACTTGATCCTCAGTGTTTTGGAGGGTAAGCAGCCTAGAAGGGTCACTAGACTGTTGTTGCTTGATTTCCTTTGTACTCTCACTCTCACTCTCTCTCTCTCTCTCTTGTCCACATATAAAAAATCCTCTGCCACGTGTTGAACCCTCCCACTCAGACATGTAATCCTTTATTTGACACCTCTCTCTCTCTCTCTCTCTCTCTCTCTCTCTCTCTCTCTCTCTCAGATCATTGGTACTTGTTCTGTTTCGCATCATACATAATCATATTTTCCGTGTGTCTTCTGTTATCATCTATCCTATATCACAAAATCTCATTATAGCGCGTTCCAGAAATATTCCTTTTCTCTCTCTCTCTCTCTCTCTGAAACATGTTCGTCTGACCCTTTAACCCTTTCCGTACCGGTAACGTATTTTCTCAATTGATTTAGGCTATATTTAGACGATCTTATGAAGATTGGGACGGATATATGGTAGCTAAAAGGATGAATGGAGATAGTATGTAGCCTTCAATTGATGTCCTTCCTAAACTAAATGAAATCGTTTAATAGTTGCCATAAATATAATGAAAAGGACGTAAAGGGTTGCTGAAAGGTTTAATCTCCGTCTGGACCCCTTTTTCCCTCATGTTTAGCCTAATTAGTTTTGAGATTGTAAGACACTTTTCCCATTAGTTTGGCGATTAACAAACCTTTCGCCCCATCTGATTGCTAATACTAAGGCATTTCGTATCATTGAGGTGTCAATTCTTTGCTGGCGAGCGAAAGCGGGCTTGTAATATCTATCTGTCTATCACTCTATCTATATATTTATCTATCCACCTACCCACCTATCTATCACACTATCTATCAAGCTATCTATACATGGATCACAATATATCTTACCTATATATCACACTACATATCTATCTATTTATCTATCCACCTACCTACCTATCTATCCACCTACCAACCTATCTATCCACCTACTTTTTTTTTGTTTTTTTTTGTTTTTTCTATGTGATTGAGGGAGGCAAAATGCATAACTGCCTATAGCGAGTGCCTCCCCCATAGTTGAAAGAGTGACAGGGCCAAAATCAAGGGACGTTCGAGCCAAAATGCCTGGACACACGGAGTTTGAAGCAATTTAAGTCATAGGAAGAGGGAAAGACTGATTCTGGGAGAGAGTTCCAGAGCTCAGCTGTTGAGTAGAAGAAAGTTTGAGAGTAACGTTTCACTCTTGGGTTGGAGAGTTGCACAGAGTAGGGGTGGGATTGAGTTGCAAGACGGGTACCACGTGCCCTACGTAAAGGAGGTGGTATGCACTGGGATAGCTCTGAGGAACACTGATTATTATAGTAGCGATAGAATAGCGAGAGAGATGCAACACTGCGGCGAAGAGAGAGAGATTGCAGAGAGTTGGTGAGTGGACGGGACCTACCTATCTATCTATCTATCTATGGATCACAGTATCTCTTACCTATCTATCACACTATCTATCTACCTATCACAGTATCTATCAGTGACCTCCCTGTTGCTCTCTCCTCCTCCTAGGCCACTTTAAAAGCACCTATATCTATTTAATAATCACTATTTATTTATCTACCTACATTATTTAGCTATATCTATTCACGTGTCTATCTATCTATCTATCAATGACCTCCCTATTGCTCTCTCCCTCTCCTAGGTCACTTTAAAAGCATATCTCCCTTGCCACCTCTCTCTCTCTTTCCCCTCGCTCACACGACCTGTTTCGCTTCAATCAACTCTCTCTCTCTCTCTCTATATATATATATATATACACACACACACACACCCTACCAACACCTCCACCTACTCTTCATAATTGCTGAGGGGCACAGGGCCCTGAGTCGGTCTTTGGTTTCCTGGGCATTTCCGCACCCTCCTTAGCTCCCCGCCATGGAGTGGCTTCGGTCACCCAGGCTTTATTGTGGTCGGCAGGGAGGGTTCTGTGGGGGCGCTCGGTTATGGCCTTGGCCTTCAACAGGGCCTTGGGGCTGTTCGGCCAGGCAGCTTGGGGAACAACAACAACAACAGCTCTATCTTGGGGTTCTGTTATTGCCTTCCCTTTACCCCTCTTGCCCCCTTCCCCTCTTTCTTTTGACCTTTTGACACCACCTCCAATCTCACTATCTCACTCTCTAACTCTCTCTAACTCTCCCCTATTCTTCTTTCCACCTTTTCTTTACACTCCTGATATCTTTCCTATCCTGCCCCCACCCCCCTCTTTTCCATGGTACTCTCTCCCAATTTCCTTTAGAGATTTAACTCATAATACCACCATTTCACCTCCCTTCCCTTCACCTCCCCTATTCTCCCTTTTCCTTTTATGTTGACATTTCACCTTCTATCTTCCCCTTTTCCCCTCCCCATCCTCTCTCTCCCACTTTCCCTTCCCTCACCCCCCTCACGTTTCCTTTGAGATTTCCCTTTTATGACACCACCACCTACTCTCCCCTCTTCCCTTTCCCTCCCCTTTTCCTCTGAGATTTCACCCTTCTGACCCCACCACCTTACCGCCCCTTCCCCACCACCCTCCATTCCTCTCCCTCCCATCTTCCCATTTCCTCAAAGATTCCACTATCCTCTCCCCTCCCTCCTATCCCTCCACGACATCTCTATTTTCTCTTCTTATTTTGTTGCGCCTTGTTAGCGAATCTCGGAACCTCTTAGACCAAGCTCTTTAACTGGCTTGTCCTTCTCTCTTTATTAGATGGATGGATAGATAGATAGATAGATAAAGTAAGCGATAGTGTGATCCATAGATAGATAGCTTGATAGACAGGCAGATAGATAAGATAGGTAGGTAGGTAGGTGGATAGGTAGATAGATAGTGTAGTAGATATGTAGATAGATAGGGATAGATAAATAGGGATATATAGATAGATAGGTAGGTGGATAGGAAGATAGATAGTTAGTGTGATAGATAGGTGGATAGAGAGTGTCATAGATGGATAGAGATAGGTGGTAAAATAACTAGATAGCTAGATAAATAGATAGATATACTGTAGTCTTCGAACCTATTATACCCACCCACTCTCCACTCTCTTCTCCTTCTCTCTCGTGACCTTATTTCTCTCCTATTCTCTCATTCTAATCTCCTTTCTTCATTAGTTATCTCTTCTATACTCATTCTTAGTTTTTCTTTCTTTATTATGTCTCTTCTGTCATTCTACTTCATTCTTTCATTTCCTTGTTCTCCCTTTTTTATCATGTTTATTCTATCTTCTTATAATAGTTTTAATTTCTTTATAATTTATTTTTTCCTCTCTCTCTCTCTCATTTCCTTTATCTCTTCTCCTTCTTCCCTCTTTCTTCCTTCTCTCTCTCCTCTCAGATTCACCCCCGTTTCAACATTAACCGAGTTCGGACCCCCCTTTCCCCTCAGCGCTCTCTCTCTCTCTCTCCAACTCTTTCCAATTCTCCTCACTTTTTTCTTCCTATCTATCTCTTTTCTTCAATATATTTTTGTTCATCTCTCTCTCTCTCTCACTCTCATTCTCTCCCTCTCTTCGACTCTTTCCAATTCTCCTCACTTTCTTCTCCCTCTCTATTTGTCTTTTCTTCTAGACTTGTTTCCCTTCTTCCCTATCGATGTCAGGGAGAGTGGAGGGTGGGGAGAGAGCCTTATGCTTTACTGTGCTTTTCTTCCACAGTTATAATATTTGGGAATAATTCGTTTACCAGTAATGTTAAGGCCTGTATAACTTTGTCCGGATCACTTTGTCCACCTGGTGCTATTCCTCCCTCTCCACCCACCTCTCTCCTACTTATGCCTAATATCATAATCTCTTCTAAAGATGTACTTTCTACCCTCTCTGGGCTTAATACTAAGAAGGCGTACGGTCCGGACGGTCTTCCTCCTGTTGTACTAAAAAACTGTGCTTCCGTGCTGACCCCCTGCCTAGGCAAACTCTTTCGTCTCTGTCTCTCCTCTAACGTCTTTCCTTCTTGTTGGAAGTTTGCTCTCATTCAACCTGTCCCAAAGAAGGGTGACCGCTCTCAACCCTCCAACTATCGTCCAATTGCTCTTATCTCTTGTATTTCTAAAGTCTTTGAAACTATTCTTGCTTCCAAATTTCTTAAGCATTTCTCTTCTCATAATCTGATCACAGATCGCTAGTATGGCTTCCTTAAGGGTAGCTCTACTGGTAATCTTCTTTCATATCTTACTAAATCTTGGTCATCCAACTTTCGGAACTTCGGTGAGACTTTTTCTATTGCACTAGACATATCGAAGGCCTTCGATAGAGTCTGGCACAATATTTAAAATTTCCAAACTATCCTCCTTCGGTTTCTATCCCTCCATCTGTGCTTTTGTCTCTAATTTCCTTTCCGTCCATTCCATAGCTGCGGTTGTGGATGGCCATCGCTCACTTCCTCATCCTATCAACTCCGGTGTTCCTCAGGGTTCTGTCCTATCTCCTATTCTCTTTCTAATTTTCATAAATGATCTTCTCAACTGTACATCCAGTCCCATCCATTCACTACTCAATTAGTTTTCCAGAACGCCCCAGCCAGCAGTCCCTCAAAAACAAATGTAATGAAGGCATAAAACACTTATCTTCTGATCTAGCTACTATTTCCAATTGGGGTAGAGAAAACCTTGTTGCATTTAATGCCTCCAAGATCACATTTATCCATCTTACTACCCATCAGGAACCTCCAAAGGACTTTCCCTTATTCTTCTACAATACAAAAATCAATCCTTCATCTTCTCTCAATATTCTCGGTGTCTTTTTTTCTTCTGCTCTCACTTTGAAGGACCATATTACCAGTCTTGCTAAGGCAGCTTCCCAGAAGCTGGGTGTGCTCAACTGCCTCAAGGGTTTTTCTACCTCTGCGCAGCTTCTTGCTCTGTACAGGGGCACATTGCGTTCTTGTATTGAGTATTGTTCGCATGTGTGGGGAGGATACTCTCACACCCCACTCCTAGACAAAGTAGAAAGGAAAGCCTTTCGTATCATTAACTCCCGTCCACTCACCAACTCTCTGCAATCTCTTTCTCTTCGCCGCAATGTTGCATCTCTCTCGCTATTCTATCGCTACTACAATAATCAGTGTTCCTCGGAGCTTTCCCAGTGTATACCACCTCCTCTGCGTAGGGTATGTAGTACCCGCCTTGCAACAAAATTCCACCCCTACTCTGTGCAACTCTCCAACCCAAGAGTGAAACGCTATTCTCAGACTTTCTTCTATTCAACTGCTGAGCTCTGGAACTCTCTCCCAGAATCAGTCTTTCCCTCTTCCTATGACTTAAATTGCTTCAAACTCCGTGTGTCCAGGCATTTTAGCTCGAACGTCCCTTGATTTTGGCCCTGTCACTCTTTCAAATCTGGGGGAGGCACTCGCTGCAGGCAGTTATGCCTTTTGTCTCCCTCATTCACAGTAAAAAAAATAATCTGGGATATCAATCTAGTTATCTCTCTCTCTCTCTCTCTCTCTCTCTCTCTCCTTTATTCTATCTCCCCTCTCTCTCTCGCTGCACCTATATTCACATCCCTTTCATCTCCCCCCCCCCCCTTTCAAACATATACCCTTCTCGCCCCCTTTCCCCTCGTCCAGGTTAATGAGGCTAATTTGGGGAAGGGAGGGGGGGGGGGGGAGGCGTTGAAGAGGGTGGCGGCGAGGGGGGGTGAGGGAGGGGGCGGGGCTCTAGGTGTGGTGGTACGAGAAAACATAACATAAAATACAACATAATTATAGATTGAATATAATAGATAAATATGGTGTGGTATGAGGAAGATAACAAACTAGAACAAATATAGATTGGATATCATATAATAGATTACAATATATAATACAAGGAACTAGATAAAATGGGATACACAGGGTGTCCCAGGAGGAAAGGGCATAACTTTGGGAAATGATAGAACAAAGAATTCTAAGCATAAAATATTTTATAACAAAAAGTCCAAATTTCAACCGTTAAAAAGATATTGAAGGTTTTATGTAGTGTCCTCCCCCGCATCACTGTAATGGACTCTTCTGTGTCAAATAGTTTCCAACTACTCCAAAGTGAGCTAATATGTCTATAATTATTTTGCAACTTACAGAATTATAGTATCTTTAGAATAACATGGTAAAATAATTGCAGAAAGATGGAGGTGTAGGAGGCACTAGGACAGCTAGGCCAGCCTTATGGGGAAATACTGAAGAAAATGCCATTTTCAAAATGCATTATCTCTATACCGGTCTGGATGTGGACTTTTTGTTATAGAACATTTAAGGCTTAGAATATTTGTCTATAATTTCCCAAAGTTATGTCCTTTCCTCCTGGGACACCCTGTTTATAAATAATGGATGGAAGGCTTTTAACATTACATATAATTATATAGAATATAATACATAAATAAATAATTTAATGGGCTAGAATACAATAAAATGGGATATATATAAATAGATAATGGAGAAAGGGCTTTGGGTATGGCATATAATTATACATATGGGAAAGATAATATAATATAATAGAATTGACTAGAATAACACATACAATGGAATACAATAGAACAAATACCATAACGTATTAGGGTGATGGGAGAGGGCATAGGGGAATACAACAATATATATATATATATATATAATATATATATATATATATATATATATATATATATATATATATATATATATATATATTATAGAATAGAATGGAAACAAATATTAAATACTATTGCAAAAAAAAAAGAACAAGAGAAAATAATAAACCTGATAATATATAGAGATTTGGGTTTAGGGGAGGTGTGGTGGAGTGGTCATGCCACTGGATTGGTAATCCAATGGACCCGGGTTCAAATCCCGATATGTCAATGGGAAGATATTATTGGGATTGAATTTGTGCTGTACCTAGTATCAGTGCATTACCACAAAGCCCACCGAAATGCCAAAAAAATACCCTCATTGTTCCCTAATTAAATAACACTGTTTGAATATTCCCATATTCAAAATATGTTACAGGGGGACAATGCCTAGTGAGTTCACTGCTCAATAGGTGGCGTTCTGAGAGTGAGGGTCTGAGTCTGGAGGGTGGGACGGTGAAGCACTTGGGCGAAGCAACCGGCCGCTTCAGAGATGGAGCTGCTTCGAGCCATGATGGATGCTTCACATGTCTCACTCCCCAGACTGGAACAAGACCTCACGGGCTTCACCATGTTGAGCGGTGGAATGTACAGGCTCTCAGCCTATGCCCGAGAGGGAGTAGTTGGAATATAGACGGGGGAAAAAAAAAAAAAAAAAAAAAAATGTTGGAGTATGGGGAACATAATACAATAGAATAGAGAATAGACAGAATAGAATAGAATACTATACAATACAATGGAATAGAATAAAGAAACAATAGTAAAGGATGGGGGTGATGGGGGGAGGTTAGGGTGACGGGGGGAGGTGGGGGCGTGTAGGATGTGGGGAATGAGAAAGATCATAAATTAAACTAAATTATAAGTTGAATAGAAGATAATAAAATGCAACAGAATAGAATGAAAAGAAAAGCAAATCTAATGAATTAATGGGGAGGGGAATGTAAGGAATGGGACAGAACAAAGAAAGGAAACAGGTAGAATGGAATAATATAGAATGATATAAAATACGATAGAATGAAATAAAATAGGAATAAAATACGAAAATATTTAACGAAATTTGATTGGACAGAGCTTTGGGTTTGGCATATGGTAGGGTATGAGAAAGATATTAGAATATAATAAAATAGGATAGAACAAAATACAATAGATTAAGAGGAAATTATGAAAGGAGAGAGAGAGAGTGTGTGAGAATGAGAGTCAGTGTGAGTGAGTGAGTGAGTGTGAATGTGTGTGTGTTATTTGCCAAGCAGTAAACATTCCCTCTCCTCTTCTTTTCCACCACCTGTCGCACTCAGAACCCCTACGTGTAGAACATCATTTATTCAGAGGCACCAGTAGAAAGAAGGGGGGGGGGGTGAGAAGAGAGCCAGAGTAAACAGTACCAACATGGCTCACTCCATTTTCTTTCTTCCTTCTTCCTCCTACCCCTCTTCTTCGTCCTCCTCCTGTGACGCTTCTACATAGTAGCCACGTGCGGGCATGTGCGCGCGTCGGCTGCCCAGCCGTTTAGAAACCGGCTGGTGGCAGCCGGTCGGCAGGCTTTTCCTTAGTATATATCCTACGACAACGTAACTAATGTCTGGCATATTCTTATGTTGTTTCACAGCTTGAAGCTGCCCTTATTCTTAACCAACGCATCTTAGTATATTTTATTCTCGATAGTTGATTATTTCATTATAATATATAAGATGTAAGTCTAGTGAGGGCGGGAAGAGACGAGCGGGAGAGAGAGACCGGCTTGGGACGTTGCTTCGCTTGCCAGCTTGGGACGAGCCTGAAGCGTTGCCATATGCATTTGATTGCAACGTTAGGCTTAGTTTCGACTCACGCACGGGGTAGAGGATTTTGACCAGGCAACAGTGTTGAGTGTTGCCAAGCCTGGGATGTATTGTGTATGCCTAGGGTGGGGTCCAGACAGATTCAAGACTCAGAGCTCACCTCACTGTCGTACCCTTCGGACCCCCCTTGATATCTATCCCTCTCAACCTCACTTAGAAACTTTCTCTCTTACTTTGTATACCTTCTTTCCACTACTTCACCAATCTATTTAATTATCCCATCCCCTTGATAGACCTTATATCTATTATTGTATTAACGACGAGCTCTCAGATAATTAGATAGGATTTTGGGCCTTATGCAGAGATTTAATTGTTAATGAGACCTAGGAAGCTTTTTTTTTTTGTCTCATATTTGGTGGTTTCATGCTTGCTAGTGTGTTCTTGTGTCAGGTTAGCAGGGGCTAGACCGGAGGGGAGGCTTTTTGCGATCCTTTAAGTAAAGTTTGCTGGTGCGAGTCCTGTGGACCCGCACGACTTTACTAGGATACCCGTGGGAGTCTGGGGGCATTTTCTTGTCTGTGTCCCTGTGTGTCTAGTGTTGTGTTGTGTGAGGGCCCTTGCCTAGTCCACTCAGCACTGCGCTAGCACGTCTTGCTTTTGTTTTAGGGTCGCCATGAGAGAGTCAGATACTTCCGATCTGAGTCTCTCAAGAGAGCACCCTTTCAATTAGAGTAATTTGGCGCACAGACTTGGGAACGTCCCTAGGCTAGAGCAGGTGGCTCAGCCCGGGTATCCGAAGCCTATATCCTTCCGGCTAGACCTCTGCCGCCTGGCAGATTAACAGCTAGGGGTTTATTATCTCTGTATGCTTGTTATTGTGCCACAGTTTACCGTCTTTGTGAGCATTGTGAGTCAGGGTGTGGCTTAGAGACTCTGTCCGAGCAGGCTTGCCTGACTAAGAGTGAGAAGCACACCTGTATGTGGTTATGTTGCGAGTTGCTGCCTTTATTTAATTATACCTATGCCATTATACACTGTATGGCCTATCACTAGTATTTATTCCTGCTTATGAGTTAAGAGTTCTCTAAATCCGTAACATACTTTCTTTGCTAAGCATCAGATCCTACAGTAGCCGCATGCAGTTTAGAAACCTGCATCTTGTCCACCTGTACGATGTTTTGAGGACTGTTTGCTTTCACCTTCTTTCACGCAGGGGTGATTAGTTGTATTAATTAACGTAACGTTAAATGTCCTTTCTTCTAGTTTGTTATTAAATTGTTTCTGCAATTTAATTCCGTCATCTATCTTTTCCTTGAAGCTTTAAGTCAACTTAATTGTGTGATCTTTTATATAGCCTGCTTGACTATCAGCAGTCTATAGTGCGTGCACCCTGTAACCGAGTCATAGGATACCTCGTTGTCCAGGCAGGACTCTTGACGGTTTAGGGTGGTTTGTTGCCTGGGTTTATAGATAAGGGTTGGATCTAGCGTTTTCCGTTGTTGCTTGTTGCCGCATACCTAGTCCAATAGAAAGAGCCCAGTGTTTATATATCCCAGGACGTAACACTCCTACCCCTCTTCTTCGTCCTCCTCCTACCCCTCTTCTTCGTCCTCCTCCTACCCCTCTTCTTCGTCCTCCTCCTACCCCTCTTCTTCGTCCTCCTCCTACCCTTCTTCTTCGTCCTCCTCCTACCCCTCTTCTTTGTCCTCCTCCTACCCCTCTTCTTCGTCCTCCTCCTACCCCTCTTCTTCGTCCTCCTCCTACCCCTCTTCTTTGTCCTCCTCCTACCCTTCTGCTTCGTCCTCCTCCTACCCCTCTTCTTCGTCCTCCTCCTACCCCTCTTCTTCTTCCTCCTCCTACCCCTCTTCTTCGTCCTCCTCCTACCCTTCTTCATCGCCCTCCTCCTACCCCTCTTCTTCGTCTTCCTCCTACCCTTCTTCTTCGTCCTCCTCCTACCCCTCTTCTTCTTCCTCCTCCTACCCCTCTTCTTCGTCCTCCTCCTACTCCTCTTCTTCTTCCTCCTCCTACCCCTCTTCTTCTTCCTCCTCCTACCCCTCTTCTTCTTCCTCCCCCTCTTCCTCTTCTTCTTCTTATGTGCCCCTTTTTATGCTTACCTTCATTCCAATCTCCATTTATGTTTCCTCTTGTGTTGAGTGTGTGTGTGTGTGTCTTGTGCCTGTCTGTGTTGCCCCAGCCATGTCCGTCATCTCTATAAATTACATTTTTCTACCGATATTGTTTTTACATATTAATCGAGAAGGGGTATCTTGGGGATGTTTTTTTTAAGCTTGATGGAGGTCTAGGGAGGAAACTAAAACACTAATAAAATAAATATACCAATATATAACCTTCCCCCCTTAGCCAACAACCATATCCTCCTCCTCCCCCACCCCCCCCCCTTCTCATCCATGTGTCATCATATTCACGTTGGTATGGATGCTGTAGACCTTTAATTCCTTCAGTACCGGTGCGGTCCTTTTACATCTATTTCGGCTACCATTACACGATTCTATTCAGTCTAAAATCGACCTCCAGCACTTATCAGGCTTCGAAATATCTCTCTTGACCCCTTCTGTACCGGGAATGTCTTATATATTTCATTCTTGGTGTATTTAGACGATTTTGTGTAGTTTAAGAAGGATCTGTGGTAGCAAAAAGGGTTGAGTGAGATAGTTCGAAGCCTGTTCATTGGTGGAGGCCCTTTTCAAATTGAGTAAAATCGTATATTAATAGCCAGAATAAAGTAAAAAGAACGGCGCCGGTACAGAAGGGGTTAACCCTTTTGACTACCTCAAATCCTTCTCAAACTGCACACAATCGTCTAAATGTAGCTACTAATACAATGTAAAAGACGTCACCGGTACATAAGGGGTTAACAGCCAACCATATCCTCCACAATCCCCCCCCCCCCCTCCTTTCCATCCATTTTTCATCAGTTATTCTTTACATGATGTTTCCTTTATGCATAAAACCTCTGTATCATTCACTTACTCTCCCCTTTCTCTCTCTCTACCTCCCTCTAGCCTTCTACTTTGCTGCCCTATTCTTCAACTATAAACTGTTCCTGTCTAGCAGTATTAAGGCCTGACCACCTAGTAAGGATCACAAGGTCTGTGTGGTCTGAATATCTGTATAACTCTGTGTAACTGTAACTCACTCACACTCACTCTCACTCTCTTTCTCCCCGGTGTTCCTTTATGCATATACTGTAGCTTCGGTGCCACTCAAATTCCCCTCCTCCTCAAATGTCAACAGCTAGGAGGGGGATCTTTCTACTGTTTGTGATATGATATGAGTATGACATGATATGAGTGGTTGACGCAGATACCCTGTTCCAAATAAGTAGGCCAAAACTCTTGAACTTTCATCTCTGTTATTCACAAATAACTAGAGTAATCGAGCTTATATTTTTACCATTTACTAAGGATCAGCCAGGGCATAGGTGATTTACAGCCCATATGTTCTGCCCATTTTTGAGTTACAGAGATTAGAGTTCACGATTTCTGGCCTACCTATTTGGAACAGGGTATAGAGCAGCTGGAAATGCCCATGAATTCACTCTCTCTCCTCCACAATGTAGAACTTCCGCTTATCTCTAGAATTCCCTTCCTTGGAGTTGCTTTCCACAAATTATACAACCCACAACAGTTTAAGTCCAATTGTTACAAACATTTTATTAATGGAGAATGTCTTTAGGCACACGGACCTTTTTTGTTTTGTCTGTGTCTTTCCTTCCTCTATATATTATCGCTTAAAAAATGGATGACATATATACAGTATATAGGGGGTCAAGTTACTTATACCTTTCTACTGTCTGTGATAAAATATGATGACATGATAGATAGAGGTGGAAGCTATACATAAATAATCTGCAATATGATATGATGAAATGATAGATAGGAGGGTGAAGTAACTTATAAATAATCTGCTCTCTCTCTCTCTCCCTGGTGTTTCTTTATGTATACGGTCTCTGCCACTCACCCCTTGTCTCCCTATCCTATCCATATATATATATATATATATATATATACAGTATATATATATATATATATATATATATATATATACTGTATACTGTATATGTATATATATATATATATATATACGTATATATATATATATACCGGTATATATATATATATATATATATATATATATATATAAAGTATACATCACAAATACAACGTGAGCTTACTAAATTAATACTTTAATACTCTCAGCCGGACTCGAACTACCGATAATTAGCCTTTTTTTATTATGTATGGTATCCTGGAGTATGGATCCTACATCTTGTGTTTTCCTCGTTAGACCTCCGTCAAGCTTGAAAAACACTCCGTACACCTCCTTTCAAGATAAATGTGTACATTTTTTACGGCAACATTTATCCTCCTATTATTACAGGCTCGCTATCGCTCGTCAGGAAACAATCGGCCCCTAAATGTCACGAACGGTCTTAATATTGACAAAGACATGGGATAAAACGTCTCAAAATTATCAAACTAATGGAATATACGTCTTAAAATGTCAAAACTAAAGGAGCAAAACATGAGGGAGAAGGGGTCCAGTAGAAGCGAGTACTCCTACTCCTCCTCCCCCCCCCCCCCCCCCCCCCCTTAACAGAAAGATGTATTGGAATGTGAAACAAGTGGATGTTTCGAATATCGATGAGTTATAAATGTGTTAGGTTATGGTCATATGATCTCTTATACAAGCTGATAGTATGAGAGGGAGGGATATGATCTCACACACACACACACGCGCACACACCACAGAGGGTTCGAATACACCAGAATCTTAAAGTTTTTTTCGGCCATAACGACGGAGAAAATTGTATCGTGGTTCCTCCCTAACCAAGCTGCTATCAGCCTGTGTTAGCCTACACATCTTCTCACCAATACAAAGTATATCTCTTTCGTCTCTGTCAATCCTCTAACGTCTTCCCTTCATGCTGGAAGTTTGCTCACATTCAACCTGTCCCAAAGAAGACTCTCAACCCTCCAACTATCGTCCAATTGCTCTCATCTCTTGTCTTTCTAAAGTTTTTGAAACTATTCTTGCTTCCAAATTTCTTAAGCATTTCTCTTCTCATAATCTGCTCTCAGATCGCCAGTATGGCTTCCTTAACCCTTATTTAGCGGGCTAGGTGGTCTATTTGACCGTAGCGCCCAGCGGGGTGTTTTTACCCTAAATAGGGTTGTTTACGTGATCATTTTCATGCCTAAATAAGACCCAGAGCATAAAACAAGTATCTATCCCTGAAAGGGCATAAACAGAGCTTTCCAATGACACCCCAACCATCCTTGTACGACCACTGGTTCTCTTGCAACGATCGCACAACACGAGTGCAAAAACCATGTAATTAGGTACTTTCCCTACATAATTCCCTGTGTAGCGAGTGTGGGGGGGGATGGAAGGGTGGTTTTCACTTCAGTTGGTCCACCGCGGTGGTGGGCGGCGGTCATAGCCTTACTACGCTCCTCACACCGCTCAGCTCTCTCTCTCAGCAACATTACTTGCTGAAAATGGCACACAACATAAGTTGTGAACCGCCACTTAGTCCAAAGACTAAAGTTGCTGCCCCCGACATTCCCTTGTTTGCCAAGATAGTTCAGCAAACATTTGAAGACACCAAAAAGGATCCGACCAAACGCACCACTGAGGTGGTAGATGGTGGAAAGAAAAAAACTGTCTGGGACCATCAGGTCCTGGTAGTGAAGCCAAAAGACCGATCCTCCGAGCCAGTAAGCCCACCAGATACAAAGGCAATCGAGACTGCTTTGGCTTCGGTTCCGGTTAACAAGTTAACTAGAACTGATTCAGGTGTACTGGTGGTACGACTTCCATCCAAGAAAGCCAAAGAAGATGCAGGAAGGGCCATCAATCAGTGTTTGGGGGTGGACAGTGCCTTCAGTGTCTCCGAACTAAAGAAGATGATGCCAAAAATGACTCTGGTAGGCATTGCTAATGACGCTGAGGATAATGAGATCATTCCCAGCATCCTCAACAAGAACCCAAGAATAAAGTCCCTGGTCGACGATGGCTTAGCTATGAATTTGCTATTCACCAAGCAAAAGAGTGATGCACACACAAAGACTGCGGTAGTAAAAATGTCACCTGAAATATGCTCTTCCATTGTGGATGATGGCAATTCTGTGTATGATGGACTTGTGAGATGTCGTGCATACGATCGCTTCTGGGTAACACAATGTTACCATTGCCAGGGCTTTGGTCATACCAGTGACAGGTGTTATCGGAAAACTGAGGATCCAAAATGCAACTTCTGTGCCGGTACTCATAACTCAAAGGACTGCACCAACAAGACTTCCCCCAAATGTATAAATTGTATGAGCTCCACATCAGTTACGGAGCTGCCAAATCATTTCGCCTCAAGTAGAAATTGTCCTCTAATGACAGCTCAGAGAAATAAAGTTATTGAGAACACCAATTTTGTAGGTTCAAAAAACTGAAAATGCACATGGGAGCCGGTTGAAACTGGGTCTGTTGAATGTTCGTTCCTTGCGTAACAAAATGGATCATATTTGCGAGATCTTGGATGAACGTAACCTTGATGTATTATGTCTCACTGAGACCTGGTTGTTCGAGTCAGATCTGAATATTATCCAGGCGGCATTGCCTAAAACCCATTCCATAATAAATGTTCCTAGGCCTAGGGAAGATCATCCGGGTGGTGGAGTGGCAGTTGTCTACTCCACATCTCTGGTGAATATCTTGCAAATAAGCCATAACCCAGCCCCTCTTTATTATGAACTGTTGGAAGTGGAAATAAAACTCCATCAACAAATTCTAAGAATGGCAGTTGTCTATAGGCCTGGCCATCGTGGCACAGATAGGGGTTTTATGGAAGAGTTTGGGCAGTTTCTCGAGGAATTTTCTGCTAAAACCGGAAGACTTTTGATATGTGGAGATTTTAATTACTGGGTTGACAGCCCTCATCTGAAGCCATTCTCTTCTGAGTTCCTTGAGTTGACTGATCAGAACAATTTTGTAAACCATGTGTCCCACCCAACTCATATCTTAGGACACACCCTTGACTTGGTTTTCTCTCCTGTGGGTTGTGGTGGTGTTCTGGATGTTGATGTTGAGAATGCTGACCCTAATACCTCTGATCATGCTTTGATTACTTTCAGCTTTGATTTCCCTAAGCCACTCACACATGAAAAAGTAATCAGATTTAGAAATTATAAAATTGCAGACCAAAATTTGGCTAGCAGTGAAGTAAAACAGTACTTGGGAAGTATTGATACTTCCAACCTTACTTCAGATGAGCTGGTGGAGGTACATGGAAATGCACTTAAATTAGTGTTCGATCATCACTGTCCAGAAGTAGAGAAGAAAATCATAGTACGAGATGATTCACCCTGGTATAGCACTCGAGTTAAATTTCTTAGAAGAGCGCGTAGAAGAGCTGAACGTGAATGGCGGAAAAATAAAACAGACTCTACATGGTTGCAATATCTGTCAGCCAGAAGAGCTGTGGTCCACACAATCAAAGATGAAAGAAAGTGTATTATCAGGGAAAAGTTGACTCATGTGGTAACGACAAGAGGAGGTTGGCTTCAATTGTAAACAGTTTACTTGGAAAAACAAGAGTCAGCTTAAGACCTTCTGTACCCGATGCCGAGTTGGCTGCCAACTTTGTGGCATTTTTTGCTGGCAAGATAACTCGCATAAGACAGGAACTGGATGATGCTTCTGTTGGTGAAGAACTTTCAGTTGTACTCCAACCCCGACACATTCCTAATAATGTCCTCTCATCCTTTCACTCAGTAGAGGTGGACATGATCTCGTCCTACATAAGAAACCTCAATAAAACATTTGCCCGTTGGATCCCATAAATGTTTCCAAGCTACCAAGGGTCTATGATCACACAGTTGAGTTTATTTCCAAAATAATTAATAAGTGCTTCTCTGAAGGTAGCTTCCCACATTCTGAAAAGCATGCACTACTCCGACCTACTTTAAAGAAACCTGGACTTGATGTTGAGAACATGTTGAACTATCGTCCTGTCTCCAACCTGTCCTTCATATCAAAGATATTAGAGCGTGCAATACTTGACCAATTACAACCACTACTTCAGCAGAATGAAACTATCCCAATTTTTCAGTCTGCTTACCGACAGCATCATTCAACTGAAACAGCATTGATTAGAGTACATAATGATCTAGTTGAGAACATTTGCAATGGTGTGGCCTCACTATTGGTCTTGCTTGATCTCTCTGTGGCCTTTGACACAGTGGATCACGAGTTGTTATTGAGTGATCTTTATGATTGTGGTGTGCGTGACTCCGCTCTCTTGCTTCTTGGGTCGTACTTGTCAGGTAGATCCCAGAGTGTGATGGTAAATCAAATGGTCTCGGACTCGACACCCCTGCAGTATGGTGTTTCCGCAGGGATCAGTTTTAGGTCCTATCCTATTTATAATTTATATCAGCAGTTTGTCTCTTCTGCTTCGTGCACATAATATCACCTTTCACTTTTTATGCAGATGACACCCAGATTTATGTGAGAATCACAAATATAGTTGATATACGGAGTAAGATGGAATTGTTGATGTCTGATATCAAGAAGTGGATGAGAGCGAGAAAACTTAAACTAAATGATGGTAAAACTGATATTCTCATCATCCGAGGAAATAGAAGAGCTGATGATATAGTAGGTGCCCTCTCCATCAATGTGGGTGGATCTCAGCTGCGACCGGCCAACTCTGTTCGAAATCTGGGTGTATATGTGAACTCCCGATTAGATTTCAAAGAGCATGTAAACCAGATAGTTAAAAGTTGTTACTTGCACATCAGAAATCTTTATTTGGTGTGCAAGTAACAACTTTTAACTATCTGGTTTACATGCTCTTTGAAATCTAATCGGGAGTTCACATATACACCCAGATTTCGAACAGAGTTGGCCGGTCGCAGCTGAGATCCACCCACATTGATGGAGAGGGCACCTACTATATCATCAGCTCTTCTATTTCCTCGGATGATGAGAATATCAGTTTTACCATCATTTAGTTTAAGTTTTCTCACTCTCATCCACTTCTTGATATCAGACATCAACAATTCCATCTTACTCCGTATATCAACTATATTTGTGATTCTCACATAAATCTGGGTGTCATCTGCATAAAAGTGAAAGGTGACATTATGTGCACGAAGCAGAAGAGACAAACTGCTAATTTATAAAGCCGTTTATAACCAGACATTGCCTCCTGACGTTGGTTCACTCATTGGTCTTCTCTCGTGTTGATTATTGCAATGCCCTGTTGGTGGGTCTTCCAAATTATATTTTGAAGAAAGTTCAGTCTGTTCTAAACAGGGCCGCAAGACTAATTTTTGGTGTTCCACCTAGAACTCCTACTACATATCTTCACATAGAACTGCACTGGCTGCCAGTAAGAGCAAGAATAGAATTTAAGTTGTGTTTGGTGACTTTTAAGGTTCTCAAATTTGGTGAGCCTAGGTACCTTGCGGAGCTGCTCAGGCGCCCACCGGCACACCATGGTGTAGTTGTGCGTCATGACAATGACCCTTTTCGTCTTGATGAACCAAGGGCTTTCCAGCAGTCTTCTTTCTTTGAGAGGTCATTCTCCTACATGGCTCCGAGGTTGTATAACAGGTTGCCGCTGTCCATGAGACAACTGAGTTCTGTTGAATGCTTCAAGAGACAACTTAAGACTTTTCTCTTTGAGAGAAGCTATGATCTTGAGAGAGGTGTCATGACAGATGGCTATAGAGTTTAGGCTATTTTGCCACTGCTAGTGATTGTTAAATGTGTGTTGTATATAAGCCTTCTTTTGATGCATTGATTTTGTTCTTTTTTCTTTCTCTTTTCGAGCGCTAGTGAATTCTTCGGAAAAATTGGCGCTTATGAGAAATAAGTAACATGCTTATTATTATTATTATTAAATTTATTTCACACGACATAAGTTGCGCGCCGCCAATTAAGGGTTAAGGGTAGCTCTACTGGTGATCTTCCTTCATATCTTACTAACTCTTGGTCATCCTCCTTTCGGGACTTCGGTGAGACTTTTTCTATTGCACTAGACATATCGAAAGCTTTCGATAGAGTCCGGTACAAATCTTTAATTTCTAAACTACCCTCCTTCGACTTCTATCCCTCCATCTGTGCCTTTGTCTCTAATTTCCTTTCCGGCCGTTCCATAGCCGCGGTTGTGGACGGCCATTGTTCACTTCCTCACCCTTTAATCTCTGGTGTTCCTCAGGGCTCTGTCCTATCTGCTATTCTCTTTCTAATTTTTATAAATGATCTCCTTAACTGTACCTTAATTCCCATCCATTCATACTCAGACGACTCAACCTTACACTACTCCATTAGTTTTTCAGAACGCCCCAGCCAGCAATCCCTTAACGACAAACGTAATGAAGCCATAGAACTCTTAAATTCTGATCTAAATACTATTTCCAATTGGGGCAGAGAAAACCTTGTTACCTTTAATGCTTCCAAAATCCAATTTCTCCATCTATCTATATCTGCGTATGTACAGTACTTGGAGGGGAGCCAGGCACCTCACGGTCGCCAAAGGTCGCATGAAACCTCATAGTTAAAGTAGAATAACACCTCAAAATAATAACATGATTATTGTCTTATCTATAGCCAATACATATGAACTTACCTGTTTATTTTCAAATATATTGGTTGATATGAGGTCATATTATATTGGTAAAAGAATGGGAATACACTAAATGAAAATCGAAATTAAAATCAAAACTTAAAACTTACATAACAAACAAACGAAATCCAGATATTGCACAATATAAAGACAAACAAACTTATCAGAATCACTATGTGGAAATTACATATTGAAGATATAGTAAATTATAATGTAAAACTTGCAAAATAAACAAACTAAAACAAGAACGGCACAATAATATTTTGAAATAAAAAAACACAAAACCAAAACATGAAAACAAAAACCACAAAACCACAGCTAAAACGAACTACACCAAGTATGATATGGGTATTTCTCTTCACTAACAGGCCAATATAAAATAGCCCGAGCCGACTCCAAAGCACTGACAACCCAATCCAGCCAATCAACACCACTTCCCACAAAAACGTAACATGAAAACTTCCCTCTCGTTGACCCTTAGCGCGGATACATCTCCTCAATTCATATTCATCCCGCTCTGCTGTGGTCGACAAGGGTTTCGTGTTTTCCAGATAAAAATATAAGGTCAGGCACACACAATGGAAAACATGGTAGAGATGTAAATAAACGAACCAGTTGCGTGAACACAAACTCCAATATTTCCTTCCCAAATAGTTTTTACTTGCTATCTCGACAGATTTGTACGGTGTACCCTCTGCCAAGGGGATAGGGGCCCCTGCACGGGATAAAGAATACTTCCTCCGTAATCTCTGCATGTCGCAAGAGGCGACTAAACGGGATGGGTGGAAGGGATTCGTCAGCCTTGGTTGGCAACCCATCTAGGGGAGACAACCTTATACAAATCCAAGTGGATGGGACTCGCCAGCAGCTGGTGTCTAGGGAAGTACATAGTATAAAAATCTCAAGAATAGCAGCTCTCACCGAGGCTGCTAATGGACAGCTAAACCTCCACTAGACACTAGACTCGCTAGAGATGCTGATGTCGCAATTTGCTAATGACATGAAAGTATAAGGCGTCCTACCTAAAAGAAATGCGCTCTATGTATTATATATAATAGCCTACTCTAATAATGACAAACCCAGACAATACTTTATTTGTGTAACAAAAACTAACACCATCATATTTTAACCATAATGTATCCTAGCTATAATCCCTAACATGCCTGTAATACACCAAGCACTCAAGTCTCCTTACCTCTTCCTTTTGATCAGTAATGTCGCCTCTGTTGATGTAAGCTTGGGTATACTGTAGTTGGTCTTTATATTGATAGCCTCCTCCACCTACTGAAACCAAACTACCAAAACCAATCCAGGCAGGAATCGGGCTAACATTAACCCACGCCAAACTGTCCATCCTTTTAATACAAAATTCAACCCTAAGCACAAACGAACACAATCAAACGTTTAATCAAATCTAATCAACTCAGACAGACTCGCACTAGCCTTACGATATAAACACAAACCAACGCAATTAAACCTTAACCTAAACATAATTGAACCTCCAGTCTCAATGTGCAGTTGCCCACATAAGGTCTGTTCCACTTTGTGATCTTATACATGGAAATAAAATGCATATGATTGAATTACGAGTGTTGTGTCTTATGCAGTGGTTAACTCGTCTACCTAGTCAACTGGTAATTAAAAGAAACCACACTCGCAATTCATTCATACTAGTTTTACTTCATTCATAAGATCGCAACGAGGAACAGAACTTATGCGGGCAACTGTATCTATAATATATCAAATGGTGGAGCTTACCTGTTCATTTTGATGAGTATGTCGCCCCTGTTGATGTAGGCCTGGGTATAATCGGCCCTCATACTGATAGCCTGGCGGTACAGAGCGTCCGCCTCCTCCAGCCGCGTTTCATTCCGGGCTATCAGGTTGGCCAGGTTGAGGAACACGTTGAGGTGGTTCGGGGCGATGCGGGCCTGGTAGCTCTCCCCGGGTTTGGCCTTGGGTAGCAGCGACTTGGCCTGGTGGGAAAGAATATGAAGGATAAACAACTGATCATATAATGCTTTTAACCCGTACAGTACCAGTGATGTGTTATTAATTTGATTTCAGCTACTTTTAGACCATTTTATGAAACTTAAGAAGGATATATGGTAGCTAAAACGATTCATTGAGATAGTCTGTAGCCTGTCAATTGATAGACGTCATTCCTAGGCTGAATAATATCATATAATCATTGCCAGAATAAAATAAAAAGAATGTCACCGGTACAGTAGGGGTTAAAGAACTAGCGTTGATATTATTTTGTATTATTATTTACGTGAGCGCTGGTCCTTCCAGAGTTGGGTTTGGCATCCTCTACCCAACCTTAGCTGTTTCTGTCTCTCTTTTACTGTCCTACATTTCTTTCTGGGGGCAGGATGCTAGGAATCCTCCTCACCCTTTTAAAATTCACCTACTAGACAAGACAGACTAAGCTGCGAGGGAATGTGAAAGTGGTACCGGACCCTAAGAATTAGAACTTCAAATGTTGTTTCTGTTCTGGCTCTGTCTTGAGTCGGCCACCCCCAGCTATGGGGTATGTGCCTGAGTACATAAATACATATACAAAATAGGATAACTTAAATTTCAAACAATGCATTATGAAAGAGTTGTTGTTGTTGTTGTTGTTCCCCAAGCTGCCTGGCCGAACAGCCCCAAGGCCCCGAGCAAGGCCAAGGCCATAACCGAGCGCCCCCACAGAACCCTCCCTGCCGACCACAATAAAGCCTGGGTTACCGAAGCCACTCCATGGCGGGGAGCTGAGGAGGGTGCGGAAACGCCCGGGAAATCAAAGCCCCACTCAGGGCCCTGTGCCCCTCAGCAATTATGAAGAGAAAGTCGAGGGGCAAAGGAAAAATGTGACGCTTTGGCTTCCAATCTTGGTAGATTGGGAGGTCAATCCACGGAAGAGACGCCGTCACTTGAGATCCAGAAAATATAGAAGTAAAAGGAACAGTCAGAGTAAGCTATGGGTATGGCAGAGATCGCTCAATTCTCACTCTGATAGACCAGCCCATCACCATTTATGAAAGAGTACAGTTATATTATTGAAGTAAAATAGGATAACTTGTAATAAAACTACCCAACTTGAGATAAGCTTGTTCCGCATCCGAGAAGAGCTTAACCCATAAACGGCGAGCGTCCTCATATGAGTCTGAACCCTAGAAGGGCGAGCGTCCTCATATGAGCCATGGCCTAAAAATAGCCTTTCCAAACATCCCACTGTCACTCACAACAAAGGAATGTGTAAATATGTGAGACAATTCCTCTCCATACATCCTATCACTACTCCACATGTGTCAAAATTCCCCCCTTCCCCCCCCCCCCTCAATTATCACCTATTTTTATCTTATTCCTGTGATTATAGGTTTATTTATGGCACCAAAACTCCCTACCCGGTTTCAAGGTCGAAAGGGAGGGGTGTGGAGGGAGGAGAGAGAGAGACTAGCCCGCACTACCTCCAGTCTCGCTCGAGAGCTCATGAAGGGAGGATGCAGTTTTGCTCTCTGTCAACTCCATGAATGAACCGCTCGGCAATATTTCGTGTTTGTCACCCCCCAAATACTATTCCCACTTGTTTTATTGTTGTAACATGTAACTATCTTCATATTAAACATAAAATAGGTGCATATGAATAAGTAATAACAATATTTATCGGATAATGACGATTTTCGTAAGAAATTAATGCAATAGCTTAGCCCACACTACGTTTAACGAATCGGATTCTCACCATGGATAGGTTAAGGGAGCCCACCTCGCTTTTTTCCCCTTTCTCTTCCTCTCTCTTTGGCTTGTATCCATTTGGCCCCATTCAGCCTACTGTTTTAAGACGTTTACATCCATCCAGGTGTCAATATTTTCCTGGCGAGCGGTAGAGAGCAAGCATATATATTTTTGTTTTGACAGCAAGCTAAATTTGTACATATTTCGATAGAAAAATGTCTCCGGTGAAGCCAGATTTCTCCTTACAATGCAGGAAGAAATCGACACCTGGATGGGGATAAACGTCTTAAAACAGTTGGCTGAATGGGGCCGAATGGATACAAGCCAGGGAAAGAGAGAAAAGGAGAGAAAGATAAAAAAAAGCCAGTGGGCCCCCTTCAAGTTGTTCTAAGCTTTATGAAAGAGTGTCGATATATCATTGAAGTAAAATCCGACTACCCACCTTGAGATAAACCTGTTCCGCATCTGAGAAGAGCTTGAGGTTATTGTATGTCCGGCCGACGTTGATGTGCGCCCCGATGTCGTCCTCCTGCACCGTGACGGCTGCCTGGAAGTACCGCAGGGCCTCGGCAAAGCGGCCCTGGGACTCGAGGGCATGGCCGACATTGTTGAACAGCTTGGCATTCCTCTGGTTAACCTGAAGAGCGAGAAAGTGGATTAACCCCTTCTGTACCATGACTCTCTTCAAGATAAATTTGTTAATTTTTCGATAGAAAAATGCAGTGGGAAGGAAAAGGATTATTAGTATTTGTATTGTAATCATCATCATAATTATTGGCATTATTAGTATTATTGTTACTATTGAACAATTAGCAACAGGGCACCAAGGCAAGGCAAGACAAGGAGGTCACACATATACAGTATAGGGGCTCCTCCAGCTGCCCCTCCTTCAGACACCCAGATCATTAACCCCTTCAGCACCATGACGGCTTTTTACCTTTGATTCTGGCTAAAATTAGATGGTGTTAAGCAGTTTAACCCATTGAGTACGGTGCCAGAGACGTGGGTTACATTTTATTCTAGCTATAATTAGACGCTATTATGCAGCTTAGGAAGAAACTGTGGTAGTTAAAAAGGTTGGATGAGATATTTGAAAGCCTTAAAATTGCTAAAGGTCCTTCCTAAGCTGAATACAATCGTTTAATAGTTGCCAGAATATGATGAAAAGGTCATTCGTGGTACTAAGTGGGTTAAGGGGGACCTATGTTACTAATGGGGTTTATTGAGATCATATTTACCCATTTGAGTCGTACAGTTAGAATTACAACTAAAGAAAATCGTCTAATGATACCAGAATATGATGAGAATTACGTAATGGGTTTTTTTTTTTTTTTTATTATTAATGGGGGGGGGGATTGTGAACCCCGCTTCTCACTCATGTTTAACTCAATTAGTTTGGAGATATTACGACGTTTGCCACATTAGTTTGTCGATTTTAAGACCTTTCACCCCATTTATTTGTCAATAATAAGAACTTTCATGCCACTTGGATGTCGAATTTTTCTTAGCGAGCGATAGCGAGCCTGAAATTTAGGAATCGATTAATGTGGGTACCTCTTTAGCTTGTAGCTTTTTCTTATAATTTATTCTAACAACCAACATTTGAATTTGTTTGTTTTGCAAGAGCTTTTTCGAGCCTAAGAATGTAAATCCTTACTATATTTACTTTTTAATTCTAAATCTGGAATAAACCATTATGATCAAAACTGATTGCTAAATGAATTACTAAAGAAAGGGACACAAACAAAATAATAATAATAAAAATAATAATAATAATAATAATAATAATATCTATTTTCTCCATATTTCCTATTCTTGCCCCTCATCTTGTCTCCTGGGATGTTCTCTATGGCAGTTCTAAGCGAGTATCTTTTTACAAGTCCAGTGATATATACTGTATATAATTTTTACTGTATATATATAACCCCCCTGGGGGTTAGGGAATAGAATATGCCCCACGTGCCTTCTGTGTGTCGTAAGAGGCGACTAAAGAGGTTGGGTCGGTGGGCTTGCGACCCCCACCCGGAAAAAATACCTAAGCAAAGAAAAACGAACGAACAGCCTCGGATGCGGACGGAACCTATGTTGACGAACCATGACCGACTAAGGACATTCATTCGGACATTCTGAGAATGGCTACATGGAATGTTAGTGGCATGAATGATGGCACAAAAGAGAGAGAGGTTCTGGAAGTGCTAGTGAATGCCAGGCTGGATGAATGTGGAATGACAGAGACCAAATGGAAAGGTTCAGATGTGAGAGAGTGAGAGTGTGGAAAGGGTATGTGTGCTGGAGTGAGTGAAGAAACAGCGAGAGAAGGTGCGTGTTTGTTTGTAAGTAGCAAATGGAAGGAATGTGTAAGGGAGTATGGGTCTGTGGGTTTAAGGATTGTGTGGGTGAGAATGAAAGTAGGAATACAAACGTGGGTGATTGTACGTGTGTATGCCCTGACAGAGGACAAACTTGAAAGAAAGAAAGAGGAGTTCTCGATGACTGTGGAGGCGTGCCAGGAGAAGTTTGACAAGAACGAAAGAATATTTCTGATTGGGGATATGAATGGTAAGGTGGGTGATAGGAAAGTTGAGGGAGTGGTGGGAGGGTGGGGGGTACCATCAGAGGTGAATGGGAATGGTAGGGCACTTGTGGACGTACGTGTGGGGAGGAGGCTGTGGATAGCTAACACCTTCTTCCGACACAGAATGATCCACAGGTACACGTGGAAACGGGTGTGGACGATGGAGGATGAGACAGTGGTTGAACGAAAGTCATTGATTGATTATGTATGTGTGGATGAACGAAAGAAGACATCTGTGATGGATGCTAGGGTGTATAGGGGTATTGGAGAGGGTCTGTCTGATCATTATGTAGTGGTAGCTAAGGTTAGGATACAAAAGAAGTGGGTGAGGAGAGCTGGAGGGAGGCGAGAAGAGGGTGGAATGGTGAGGAGGGTGGAGAGGTTGCAGGAGGAGGAAGTCAGGGAGGAGTACAGGAGAGCAGTGGAAAGACGACTAGGTGGGTTCGACCTGGAAGTTATGGAAGAAGTGGAGGAGATGAGCAAGGTGTTTAAGGATGAGATCTGTGCAGCATGTGAGGAGGTGTGTGGAGTGAGGAGAAGAGGGAGAGGAGTGAAAGGTACAGCATGGTGGACAGAAGAGGTAAAAATAGCTGTGGAGGGAAAAGAAGAAAGCATATAGAGAGTGGTTGGGTAGTAGAGGGAATGAAGATGTCGAGAGACAGAAACGAGTGAGGTACGTGGAGAGTAAGAGGGTGGTGAAGAGAGTAGTGAAGGAAAGTAAGAGAAGAGTAGATGAGGAATTTGGAAGGAATCTGAGTGTAAAATGGAGGGATAGTAAGAAACTGTTCTGGAAAGAAGTCAATAAAGTTAGAGAAGCTAGCAAGGGAAACAGTAAGGGTGTGATAGATAAGAATGGGAGAATGCTAGCCGAGAAGCAAGAGAGAGTCGAAAGATGGAGGGAGTACTTCAATGAGTTGCTAAATGTAAGGAATGAAGAGCCAGCAAACATAGCTGGATATGGTATGGGAGGGAGAAGAAGAGAAGTAGTGGAGGAGGAGGTGGGGATCAGGTCAGAACTGTGGGAAGCCATGAAAAGAGTGAAGTTGGGGAAAGCACCAGGAACAGATGGAGTGTGTGGGGAAATGTTGAGGTATGGTGGTGAGATAGTGATAGAATGGGTATGGAAAATGTGCAAACTAGCATGGGAGAAGGGGAGTGCACCCGATGACTGGAAGACTGGCATAATAGTCCCCCTATATAAGGGCAAAGGGGAAAGAGGAGTGTGTGGTAACCACCGAGGAATATATCTTCTAAGCGTAGTAGAGAAGGTATACAGTAGGGTAGTGATTGAGAGAGTGAGAGTGAGAACGGAGAAATGGATAGGCGACGAGCAGGGAGGTTTTAGGAAGGGAAGAGGATGTGTAGATCAGATTTTTACCCTGAATTGTGTTGTGGAGAAATATCTGGAGAAGAAACAAGAGGTGTATGTTGCCTTTATGGACTTGGAGAAGGCCTATGACAGAGTGGATAGAGAAGGTTTGTGGAAAGTACTTAGAATATACGGAGTAGATGGCAAGTTGCTGAAAGCAGTGAAGAGCATGTAACTATGAGGGTGCAAAGGCAGCAGTACGTGTGGAGAGTGAGCAGAGCGAGTTCTTTGACCTGAATGTTGGTTTGAAACAGGGGTGTGTGATGTCCCCGTGGTTGTTTACTGTATATATGGATGGAGTCATGAAAGAAATACTATCAAGAGCAGTGGATGTTGGTGTATCGCTGAAAAGGGAGGGAATTGAGTGGAAGCTACCTATACTGCTGTTTGCGGATGATACAGTTCTGATGAGTGATAATGAATGGGAGTCGCAGGGTCTGGTAAATGAGTTTGGAACAGTGTGCGAAAAACGGAATTTGAAGGTAAATGCGGGGAAGAGCAAGGTTATGGTCTTCGAAAGGGGTGAAGTCACAGAGTATGAGGTAAAGCTGAACGGTCAGGCTATGGAGATCGTCAACTCTTTTAAGTATCTGGGCAGTGTGTTGAGTAAAGATGGGACTATGGATGAAGAAGTGTGGGAGAGGGTACAACAGGGAAAGAGGGTTGTAGGAACGCTGAAAGCAGTAACAAGAAATAGGGTGGTCAGTATGGAAGTGAAGAAGTCTTTGCATGACAGTGTGGTAATCCCGACACTGACTTACGGAAGCGAAGGATGGACGTTGGTTGAGAGACTCAGACCAAGAGTGAGAGCAGTGGAAATGAATTACTTAAGAAGTGCGTGCGGAGTTACATGGAGGGATAGACAGACTAATGAGGAAGTAAGAAGGAGGTGTGGTGTGGAGGTAGATGTGCTGGAAAGTGTGAAAAGGAACAACTTGAGATGGTTCGGCCATATGGAACGTATGGAAAGCGAGAGAATGACTAAGAGGGTGTACGAGAGTGAGGTGGAGGGACAGAGAGGGAGAGGTAGACCGAATGAGAGGTGGAAGGATGGAGTGAGAAAGTACATGAACGAAGGCGGTGCTGGTTGGGGGGAGGGGCGTCGACTGACTGGGGACAGAGGTGCATGGGGGTGGTTCATTCGTGGCCACCCCTTCGGGGATCACGGCGTAAGGCAATAGATAGATAAATATATATATATATATATATATATATATATATATATATATATATATATATATATATACTGCATATATATATATATATATATATATATATATACTGTATATATATATATATATATATATATATTTATATATATATATATATATATATATATATATATATATATATATATATATATATATATATATATATATATATATATATATATATATATATATATATATATATATATATATATATATATATATATATATATATATATATATATATATATATATATATATATATATATATATATATATATATATATATATATATATAGTTCAGTACCTTTTATTAATTTTCTTATAGCAGAAAATCTGTTATTAGAGAATAGCCGGGGTGTCAGATAATTACCAATATATCATATAACTTTTATACTTTATGATGATGATGATGATGATTACTATTATTATTACTATTATTATTATTTAAAATAGCCAAATTAGTAATCACCACCATGCCAGTTCGACAAGAGAAAAGAAAAGGAACAGAAAGAGGGGAGACTCAAACAGCAGAACCAAGGAGTCACACACACCAGGGAAAACGAAGAAAGACCAACGAAGGAGAGACTAAGATAAAACGAACAAAGGCGAAAGAAGAAGACACAAAGATAAAAGGAACGAAGAGCCCAGGAATACCAACATTCAACAAACACTCAACAGACAGAAACAAACCCAGGAACAAGGACCAGAAGGCAAATGCAGAGAATTAAAATTAACCACCACCAAAGAAACCAAATGCATCAAAACCACAGAAGACAACAAAAACCACAACAAAATCATCAACACATGGCCACCCCGAGTCTACCTTCACACCATTATAACATAGTAAATGAGACGCCAGGATTGCCACCATAAATCCTCCTACACCACCCACATCAGGCAAGACAATTCAGATCACCAGCAATAACCACGAGGCTACAAAGAAAAATATTGTGTACAGTCAGAAACGGAAGGACCAACACAGACACACAACAAAGGAGCAGTTGCGCCGTTCTTCCGCGCAGAGGCCTACCCACCAGCCCGCGAACTTCTAGGGGGTCCACTTAATCCCCCCAGTACTTATGACCTTCTGACTTCCGCACACTTGACCTGGGAAATATCAGCCAAAGTCGTCACTACCCCGACGAAAACCAAGGTAAAGCAAGCAATTCTAGGTCTTGATTTATTTACATGTAAGCTATCAAGTCCTAAAATTAAACCTCCCATTCAAGTAAAGATTGAAACCATGGTGAATATCTTTCAAGGTCTGAGGAGTTCTTTTCCCTATTAAGGAATTGATATCATCACATGCCATGGTACAGTGCTTAATATTAAGATCTCTAATAGGCTGCACCTTTGGTATTAGAAGCATAACCGCAAGGACATGACCCCACCTTACTTCTTTTGCCAAAACCGCACTCTTAAACTATAGAAAGATACTTGCCATGGTAAAGGTCATTCCAATAGTTCGGGCTTTGTGAGATACCGTCTCAATAACGGAACTCTACATATAGAAGTCCATACTGCATCTGTCTAACACCATGGTCAAAGACATATACAGTCTATCTATCTATCTATTGCCGGACGCCTCACTCCTCTTTACGAGGGTGGCCATACACAAAATGCCCCCAAGCAGACCTAACCTCTGTGAGAAGGACAACCCGTGCCAGTTTACTGAAGGACTTACAGGATTGACCACTCAACTTAGGGTCCGTCTGACTGCAAGGCCCTCTATGTATATTTTTAGCACTATTTTTCTACAGTGGTGCGCGGCTAGTCCATCCACTAACCTGCTTCACCCTTAGGTGAGCAGTACGGATTTGTATAAGGTTTACTCCCCTAGACAGGTTGCCGACCAAGGCTGACGAGTCTCATCCACCCGGATTTGTATAAGGTTGTCTCCCCTAGATGGGTTGCCGACCAAGGCTGACGAGTCCCATCCACCCAATGCAGTAAAAAGCTTTAAACACCGAACTTGGGTTCTTTGAACACTCTTAAAACGGTCAGTGGCAGATCGAGTGAAATTAGTAAGTTCATGATCTTACTATCTCCTCGCATTAGCCCGATACCTTGTCACTGTGTCATGACACTAGCGACAGTGTATGAACCCTCTCCGACATATGACGCGATTTTGAGCCTATTGGGGATACTTTAAAGCCTTTGTTACCATCAGGGGTATTTATAAACCTTTAGTTTAGTTACTTCAACCTCTGCAGTTGTCTTTGAGTTAGCTGTGGGCAGAAAACTAATTTTGGAGAGGTAATTATAAGAGTGAGAGAACTCTATTTCTTATTGCTAATCTGGCAACCTCTGCGTCATAAATGCGTGAAAGGGTTAAAGACCCTAAGTCAAGAGTACCGAAACAGAACTTCACCACCGACTAGTATAAAGGTCAGGATAGACGAGCACTAGTAACTCAGGACATGTCCTCGTTCAAGCTTGCGTTAGTCCGATGGTACGTACCCTATGTCATGACATAAATGAGCTACCATTCAAGACAAAAAACCAACTAGTCCATCTGTATCCCAATCCAAGCCCCATCCACATGGCAGGACCGCCTAAGCGGCTCGGCGGAAACTAGACGACCGGACTTGACAACTCTCATCTCTACCCAGACTGTGCTCATCACTCAAGCCCTTCAAAGTGCTATATTAGGAGTGTTACTTAAAATCTCTTTAACTCATACACCAGTGCAACCCCAGTGTAACACTTAGGAAAATAGAGCGACTTGTACGACTCTGTTTATATCTTACACCAGTGCGACCCAGGTGAAATACTTAGGAAAATAGAGCCACTCACAAGACTGTTTTATTTTCACACCGGTGCGATCCAGGTGAAATACTTAGGAAAAGTAGAGTAACTCCTATGACTTTATTTTATTTCTACACCAGTGGGACCAGGTGTCTTGTGTCATTTCTATAGTATATAATAAAAGTGATAAACCCTGAATACGCTGAGAAACCTAAGTATATCTCTTATAGTTAATACAATATATGAGATAAAGTATAAAAGAGTACCAATGTAAAGTATATCCTACACCAGTGAATGAAGGTGTATAGTGCATAGTAGAAGAGAGAGAGAGAGACAAGTATATGCCTAGTTCCCTTGTGGATCCTCGTCCGTGCTAGGCTCATATATGTATATAACCATTGTTCTAGCATAAATAAGTATTGTTGTTCTACCTAGTGAATTATTAATTAAAGTTGTTAACGAGATGTAGGCTACTCAATGCTATGTTTTACCCTTTACTCCTTCTGTGCATGTGTTGTATGATTTTGACTTCTCCAGTCGAGTAGAACCTACCAAATACCAATACAAACCCGGTAAACACCCTGGCATAACATTATTATTAATTATATGTACAGTACTGCATACCTTTCTTGCCCCGTCACGTCTCCTGGGATTTCTTGTTGGCAGTTGTAATAAGTGGGCTGCTTTTTATCTTAGAGGTCTTGTGATCTTTTGTGTTTACGTCCTACTATTCTTTACTTTATTAACAGATTTATGTTAGTTTACATTACAAAAATTAAATATATAAAACTATGAAAATAATCACGATTTCTTGTGTACTTATCTACATATATACTATGTTGAATGAAATAAAATACGTAAAAACACACGCGCAGACAAATAATTAAACACACGCATAATTATATACTGTAAGCACAACACACTCTTTCTCTCACAAACACACACACTCTCTCATATCAATATATCTGTAGTTATCTGTCTGCATGTATATCTATCTATCCATCCACCCATCTATCTAATTATTTTGGGCTTAGCTATCCGTCGTGAACATCTAATCTCGAAAATGAATAAGAACTAAAAACTCATACACAATTTATGTTCCATCTCAACCACAAAGCTTTGTTATAAACGTTTTTGATGCCTAGGGAAGCTTAAACATTTTTTTTTATTATTTTTATATATTTTTTTTAGAATGTTCAAAGGCGGAAAATTATAAAGAAAATACTAAAGGGCCCAAATTACGAGGTTTTCCCGAGTGAGATTGTGTATGTGTCTTTGAAGATGGAGGCCTAGAAGGGGGTTGTCCTACCATAATCACTCTACCTCTCTTTATTCTCTCTTTCTCTCTCTCTCTCTCTCTCTCTCTCTCTCTCTCTCTCTCTCTCTCTCTCTCTCTCGCCTTCTTTTCCATTTCCTCTCTTATCTTGACTCATATGCACCCCCTCTCTCTCTCTCTCTCTCTCTCTGTATGTGTCTGGCTTTACTCCCTACAGTGTTTATTCCTTAATTATATAATGTGTTTCATATTTAGTCATCAGATGTAACTGTTGTCCTCCTTCCTTATATCCAAATCCTTAACCTTACTCAATCCACTTCAAGAGAAATAAATGTGTTAACACTCTTCTATATTCAATGCGACAGGTGATATATACAGTATATACATATATCGAGAGAGAGAGAGAGAGAGAGAGAGAGAGAGAGAGAGAGAGAGAGAGAGAGAGAGAGATAGAGAGAGAGAGAGAGAGAGAGAGAGAGAGAGAGAGAGAGAGAGAGAGAGAGAGAGAGAGAGAGAGAGAGAGAGAGAGAGAGAGAGAGAGAGAGAGAGAGAGAGAGAGAGAGAGAGAGAGAGAGGAGTAGGGGGGATGGTGGGTGGTGGATGAACAGCGTGTCTCCCGATACGAAGTTGTTGGTAATTTTAGAGAAGGTCCACTGGGAGCTAGACATTATTTGGTGTGTGTGTGTGTGTGTGTGTGTGTGTGTGTGTGTGTGTGAGAGAGAGAGAGAGCGCGTGTGTGACTATGAGACTGAGTGTGTGTGTGAGAGAGAGAGAGAGAGAGAGAGTGTGAGTGTGTGTCAGAGAGTACAAAGGAGTACAAAGGAAATCAAGCAACAACAGGTCTAGTGACCCTTCTAGGTTGCTTGTCCTCCAAAACACTGAGGATCAAGTGTCCAAACAGTGGTTTAGAGTGGGTAAGGGAACATTGGAAAGGGAATTACTGCCCTGGAACTAATGTCCTTGGCAGGATTAGGAAGTTAGTAGAGGACATAAGGGTTAGTAACTGAGGGGGGGATAAAATAAAGTTATTCATTTACAAACGCAGTCAGTCGCGGGTTTGATGAGAGATATTTGTCTAGGCGGAGTTTAAATGAATCAACGGTGATGCAGTCTATAACGTTTCGGGGAAGCCCATTCCACAAGTTGACAACTCGATTGAAGAAGAAATTCTTAGATTCGTGCGAGTTAAAAGATTTACCAATAATTTTGCAACCGTTTCCCCGCGTGTAATTAGATTGGTCGATAGTGAAGTACTTACTACAGTTCATATTGTCGATGCCTTTGATGATTTTGAACACTTGAATTAAGTCACCTCTTAATCTGCGCTGGGTTAAAGGAAATAGATTTAATTCTCTAAGACGCTCTTCGTATGGTTTGTTCTTTAGGTTAGGTATCATTTTGGTAACTCTACGTTGAACTCGTTCTAGCTTGTTTATATCTTTTTGGTAATAAGGGCACCAGGATTGAACGCAGTATTCCAGAAGAGGGCGGACTAAGGAATTGTAAAGGGTTAGGATAACGTCTTTGGATTTATGCTCAAATGACCTGCCTATAAAGCCAATTATTTTGTTTGCCTTCTTAACAACTTCTGAACATTGTTGACTCGGTTTTAGGTTACTCGATATTGTTACTCCCAGATCGGTTTCTCTGTTTACATTCTTAAGCTGAGTGCCATTCATCGAATAGTTTGCTTTCTCATTTAGGTATCCGACATGTAGTACTTTACATTTATCCGCATTGAAACTCATTTGCCAAATTTGGGCCCAACATGACAATTTATCTAGATTGTGTTGCATATCGTCAACTTGTTCTTTTGAGAGTACGCTATTTGCAATTTTTGTATCGTCAGCAAATTTTGAGATTGTACAGGTGAGACCCTCATCTATGTCGTTGATGTAAATTAGAAAGAGAATTGGTCCTAGTACCGATCCCTGGGGTACCCCGCTACTTACATTGGTCCATTTAGATGCCTTACCGTTTATGACTACCCTTTGCTTTCTGTTGCTGAGCCAATTTTCTATCCATTTCAACACACCGTCTTGTATTCCATGCGCTTTTAGTTTTAGCAATAAACGTTTGTGGGGAACTTTGTCAAAGGCCTTTTGAAAATCAAGGTATATAATATCTACAGCTTTACTCTCATCGTAGAGGTTGAGGATATCGTGGAAGAAGTCTAAGAGGTTTGTTAAACAGGAACGTTTTTTACGAAAGCCGTGTTGAGTATCTTTAAGTATGTTATTTTCCTCTAAGTGATTTACGAGTCTGTCTCGTATGACCGTTTCTAGCATTTTACATACAACTGAGGTTAAGCTAATTGGACGATAGTTACTGGGTAGGGATTTGCTGCCTTTTTTGAATATCGGTGTTACGTTGGCTAGCTTCCACTGATCGGGCATAGTTCCAGACTGCAAGGATTTATTGAATAGTAATGTCAGTGGTTTGGAGAGCTCATTCTTAGCTTCCTTTAGAACTCTAGGCGAGATTGTATCAGGTCCTGGCGTTTTATTTACCTTGAGTTTATCTAAACAATTCAATACTTCTCTCTCTGTAACGGTGATATTGCTTAGAACATCTGAATTATCAATCTGAATCGGCGATGGTGTAGGGATATCACTGAGGTCTTCTGTTGTAAAAACTGATGCAAAGAAGGTATTGAGGGCATTACTCATTTGTACTTCGTCTTTGGTGTATTCTCCATTTTCATCGACTAACGGTCCAACAGTTGAAGTAACTACTTTTTTCTTTCTGATGTAACTATAGAATTCTTTCAGGTTTGTTTTACTTTGATTCGCAATATGTAACTCTAAGGTCTTTTTACTCTGCTTAATTAACTTTTTGGCTTTGCGTCGTAGCTCTACAAATTTCACCCGTTCTTCGTCATTTTGTGAGGATTTTAATCTATCATTAGCAAATTTTTTAGCAAGCAGGCAGTTTGAAATATCTTTATTCCACCATTTGGGCTTATTATTATGGCCTGGACGCCGTATTTTCGATGGTATGCAGTCTTGCACTGCTTTTAGGTAAGTGGTTTCGAATAACTTCCAAGATGTATTTTTGTCGTTATTGTTAATTAAAAAGCTCCAGTCAGTTTCTTTAAACATAGCTCTAAGTTTATGGAAGTTTGCTTTCTTGAAATTAGGGACTTTTTCGATGCTACTATTTGGTTCGTTACTAGTAAACTTTAAAGTGAAAGTTATCGTACGATGGTCGCTGTTACTGAATTCATCACCAACATTCAAATTCTCTATCAATTCTTCTTTTGTTGCAAGTACAATGTCAAGAACGTTATTACCACGGGTCGGCGTTCGAACAAGTTGATAAAGAGAACTCTCTTGCAAGTTCGTATACAAGTCATGTCCGGAGTGTGAAGTAAGAGTATCGCCCCACTTGGTCACAGGTAAATTAAAGTCGCCAAAAATTACGGTATCTTGTGAGTTACTTACATCTGCAATTTGTTCGTAAATTTCTCGGTCAGTTTGCACTGGTTGAGCTGGAGGTCTGTATATTAACGCAAGTATTATTTTTGTATCTTTATTATTCTTTATTAGCACAAAAGATGTGTCGACGTTCACAATTTGAGGTTTTGACACGAGGGTCGGGTTAAGACTTTCTTTGATATAAAATAAAACGCCACCTCCATTTTTATTTATTCGGCTGTTCTCAAACATTACATAACCGGGAAGTGAATACTCTGCTAAAAAGTCTCTATCTTCTGTATTGAGCCAAGATTCTGTTATGCCAATCACATCATAATTTTCTGTAAACACTAGTTCCTCTAAATCTGAAAATTTATTGCGTATGCTACGAGCGTTTGCATAGAAAACCTTTAAAGTTGCGGTTTTAGAACTCACAGAACGTTCTTTCATCGAATTTTTGGTTCTGGTCGGATCTACATTTACATTCATGGCTGTCCTCGGTCCTCGGTCGTTATCCCTGGCGGTTTTGAATTTGGGTCGTGTTGGTGGAGCTTTATCCAAATTCGCGGTTCTTGACGGATTAGTATTTAATTCCTTTGTAGGTTGCCGTCCTCGCTGTCTTCGGTCCTCCTTCCTAGTTGTCCTGTGCTGAGTCGATTTCTTCTCCGAAAATCCGTCACAGCATCGTGAGAGAGAGAGAGAGTGTGTGTGTGTGAGAATAAGTGTATGAGTGAGAGAGAGACAACTTTTCCTATTTCGGGGGCGGGTGGCTAGGAATCCTCCTCCCCTTGTAAAATTCACTTACTAGACGAGGCGGAGAAAGGGGCGAGGGAACGCGAAAGTGGTCCCGAACTCTAAGAATTGAAACTTTAAATGTTGTTTCCGTTCGGGCCCTGTTCGGCCACCCTCAGCTATGGGATATGTGCCTGAGTATATACATACAGACATACTGTACAATGTACAGTTGGGGAACTAAAAAACGAGGCAGAGGTTTATGGTGGTACCTGGCAACACGTGTTAGTAAACAGTGTTGTAAAACATTTTTTTATGAATGAACTAGAGGTGTTGCCTGCCTTATGTAAGGAGAAAGTTGATTGGTTGGCAAGTTGTCAGTTGTCTTTTTGTGAAAAGTGTCTATAGCTCTTATTTTCGGATCATTACATACCAAATGTGCCTTCTTATTACAATAATGCATTGTGCAGATTTATGTGATACAGTTGATAGGAATACAAATATTATTTAACACCTGTGAATAACTTGATGTAATTAAAGGACACGAGCTATGTGGGTAGCACGGCTTCTACAGGGTGAGGGAAGATCATAGCAACTGCACGGAAGTGGTAGATAAACTATTTCAGACATTGCATATATCTTTTATAAAATTATATTTACAGTTAATAAAATGCCGATTTATTCTGATAGTGTAAACAGTAGATTGTGAGTTAAATGTAAAACATGACAACCTTATGGAGAATTCATAAAGGATCGGTTTGCGCAACTGTAGAATGCGTCCGAAACTAACTGGAATTAATCTCTCTCTCTCTCTCTCTCTCTCTCTCTCTCTCTCTCTCTCTCACACACACACACACACACACAACCAACACCCAGGCCTAGGACATCTGGGTGCAGGAGTGTTATTTAATTATCATATCAAACAGGTTCCACCTCAAGTTTGATCCCAAGCATATTCAGTAGAGACCACATACTTGCATTAATAACCTGTCGGCCTACTAAGCCGTTATTTATAATCTGTCTGCACACATATTTCTTAATATATGCTTGCAAGAAGAATTATATGACACACCTGTACCCAAATACCCTCGGCCTAAGTTAAAACAAATATGCTTTAAGGGATGCTTTGGTTTTGAAGGGTGGTGGTGCAGTAAATATAAAACAAAACCTAAGGCAAACACTCCTATTGGTCCAGGTTTGATCCCAAGCATCAAGAGAACACAAAATTCCTTTATCAACCTGTCGCTTTATATACACTTAGGACCAAGTTGGATCGCAGGCATATGCTGTAGAGAACACATAGACCTAATGTTACTGTATTAACCCGTCGGCTTTCCAAGCCATTGATCCTTGCACTAAGTCATCACAAATTTATGAATAATGTTTAATAATCCATAAGCTTTGAATAATAATAACTTAATATAGTGACCTGAAACCATTGTGTATTAGAAATCGTCATTTGCCAAGGAAATTACCTAGAACACAATACAATACATAAATAACAACGTCGGCTTGTGTTCTATGATCGAAAGAAAAACGGATATATACAGGTTTTAAAGCAGTCTATTAAAGCCAGACGGGTTCGGGTTTTTTTAATGTTTTTATTATGTAATTTCGTCAGAATTCCATTTACATATTAACACGTAAACCCCATGACCGATAGACAACTTATTAGATAACAACATATTTCTGTAAAGTAGCTATATTTCTTCCGAATCGGACAATGATTGGTTCACCTAGTGTCAACATCATAATACACACATTAGTTTCACAGTCGCTATACTGTATAATACATATATATATATTTTTTTTTTCTAGATTGAGGGAGGCAAAAGGCAGAACTGCCTATAGCGAGTGCCTCCCCCATAGTTGAAATAGTGACAGGGCCAAAATCAAGGGACGATCGAGCTAAAATGCCTGGACACACGGAGTTTGAAGCAATTTAAGTCATAGGAAGAGGGAAAGACTGATTCTGGGAGAGAGTTCCAGAGCTCAGCTGTTGAGTAGAAGAAAGTTTGAGAGTAACGTTTCACTCTTGGGTTGGAGAGTTGCACAGAGTAGGGGTGGGATTGAGTTGCAAGACGGGTACCACATGCCCTACGTAAAGGAGGTGGTATACACTGGGAAAGCTCTGAGGAACACTGATTATTATAGTAGCGATAGAATAGCGAGGGAGATGCAACATTGCGGCGGAGAGAGAGAGATTGCAGAGAGTTGGTGAGTGGACGGGAGTTAATGATACGAAAGGCCTTCCTTTCAACTTTGTCTAGGAGAGCGGTGTGAGAGGAACCTCCCCACACATGTGAACAATACTCAATACAATACAATTAAATTAAATTAAATTCAAATATATTTATTTAGCCATCAGATATACAATAAGTTCAGAATTTACAAGGACGCACTAAGCCCCTGTACAGAGCAAGAAGCTGTGCAGGGGAAAAGAACCCCCTAAGGCGGTTGAGCACACCTAGCTTCTGGGAGGCTGCCTTAGCAAGACTGGTAATATGGTCCTTCCAAATGAGAGCAGAAGAAAAGGAGACACCAAGAATATTGAGAGAAGATGAAAGATTGATTTTTGTATTGTTGAAGAATAAGGGATAGTCCTTACGGGTAGATAGATGGAGAAATTGGGTTTTGGAAGCATTAAAGGTAACAAGGTTTTCTCTGCCCCAATTGGAGATAGTATTTAGATCAGAATTTAAGAGTTCTATGGCTTCATTACGTTTGTCGTTGAGGGATTGCTGGCTGGGGCGTTCTGAAACACTAATGGAGTAGTGTAAGGTTGAGTCGTCTGCCTATGAATGGATGGGAATTGAGGTACAGTTGAGGAGATCATTATTTTATAAAAATTAGAAAGAGAATAGGAGATAGGACAGAGCCCTGAGGAACACCGGAGTTTATAGGGTGAGGAAGTGAACAATGGCCGTCCACAACCGCGGCTATGGAACGGCCGGAAAGGAAATTAGAGACAAAGGCACAGATGGAGGGATAGAAACTGAAGGAGGGTAGTTTAGAAATTAAAGATTTGTGCCAGACTCTATGTTACTTATCCAGCATATTATGTGTGCCACAGATGTAACGTGCGTCATTCAAACTCCGGAGGACCTGGGATTAGTCCTCTCTGTATACACAGTATATTTCAACACTCAACCCTAGTCTGCAATGGCGGACATCAGAGGTGGCTTAGACCTATTTTGTATGTAAATGTTAGGACCTGATCAACATGACCGATCTCATCACACCGGTCACGATTACTTCCACAACCACAGCCACTCCAACAATACATTGAATACCACAGGAGCAAGTGATTATGTTACATAATAACAACAGCGGAGAACACGCTATATTATTTCTTTCATCTTCAACTTCCTTCATATCTTCTAATTCTTCAGCTCTAGATCTCTAGTATCCCCTTACCCTCACCAATCGTGCACATACCCACTCCACCCCACCCCTAACTATTTAATATCTATAAAGGATGTGAAGCTAATTATGTCAGATTTTATAGATAAGACAATGGCTTATTGTCTCTATATTAAGGTTAATATAAAGTCAATTATATGCTACTGATTTTACAGAATTTAAAGCAACTGGCAACTGTTATCTTATTTCATACCATATTCCTCTCTATTGATGGTAATATAAAGTCGACAGTCCTGTTTCCCCTGGCAAACTACTCACTTACACCCCCTCCTCCCCCACTGCATATTTAGAGACGATTTTAGCCTCTATTGCTCTATGACACTAGGTTGAGATCTGAATGTTTCTTTATAAAGACCCCTTTAACGTCAGCTTCTCCACTGCAGCAAAATGCACAAACATAGCTCTTCATTGGCTGCCAATCAAATTCCGGTAACAATAATGACCTTAACTTTTCAGTAAAAATAACAATACAATGATGTCTGATTAACTTGCCCTAAACATAAGGGCTAATAACAAATATTTGGGAACTTGGAAATACTAAAAAAAAGAATTACAAAACTAAACAATAAATTAATTTATGTTGGTATGCCTGGAGATCCAAGCCCACTGGATACATAGCCTTCTTCAGAGAGAGAGAGAGAGAGAGAGAGAGAGAGAGAGAGAGAGAGAGAGAGTTTACAAATAGTTAAGCAGTGCATTATAATATTGTGATGCCTGCTGTATCCATATTGACATTATATATTATATTGCCAAAAATTGGCTCATTGAGGCCATTCAAAAACCATTGTTCTGAAATTACTTAACCTCTCAAACCATATTAGTGTAATCACATCGGTCATACTGATCAGGTGCAAACATTTACATGCAACATTAGTATACGGCACCTCTGATGTCCACCATTGCAGACAAAGGAGTACAAAGGAGTACAAAGGAAATCAAGCAACAACAGATCTAGTGACCCTTCTAGGTTGCTTGTCCTCCAAAACACTGAGGATCAAGTGTCCAAACAGTGGTTTAGAGTGGGTAAGGGAACATTGGAAAGGGAACTACTGCCCTGCCACTAACGTGGCAGGACTAGGAAGTTAGTAGGGGACATATGGGTTAGTAACTGAGGGGAGGATAAAGTTATTCATTTACAAACGCAGTCAGTCGCGGGTTTGATGCGAGATATTTGTCTAGGCGGAATTTAAATGAATCAACGGTGCTGCAGTCTATAACGTCTCGGGGAAGCCCATTCCACAAGTTGACAACTCGATTGAAGAAGAAATTCTTAGATTCGTGCGAGTTAAAAGATTTACCAATAATTTTGCAACCGTTTCCCAGCGTGTAATTAGATTGGTCGATAGTGAAGTACTTACTACAGTTCATATTGTCGATGCCTTTGATGATTTTGAACACTTGAATTAAGTCGCCTCTTAATCTGCGCTGGGTTAAAGGAAATAGATTTAATTCTCTAAGACGCTCTTCGTATGGTTTGTTCTTTAGGCTAGGTATCATTTTGGTAACTCTACGTTGAACTCGTTCTAGCTTGTTTATATCTTTTTGGTAATAAGGGCACCAGGATTGAACACAGTAGGAGGTAGGAGGCCATGGATGTGACCATAATCCTTTTACACAGCAGGGATCGATCCCGGGTCCTCCCACATGCGAATCATGCTCGCTACCCCTAATACACGCAGGCTTATATGTTGAGTAAGTAACTATATATCGACTAAGAACCTAATGTGTGTACGGTATAATTATGATGCTGTCACTTGGTGAACCATTCCTAATTTGATTAGGAAATACAAATACATAAACTTTGCAGCAATGTTTTTGCTATGGTATTACGGAAAACAAACTTCCCTTAAAGCTAATGAATTTTATGTTTAGCTTAGGCCGAGGGCATTTGCATACAGGTGTGTCATTTATTTTTTGTCTCACAAGCATATAATCAGAACACTATGTGGAGACATACTATAAGCAACGGCTTAGTAAGCCGACAGGCTATGAATAAAAAGGTATGTCCTTTCTACTGTATATGTTTGGGATTTAACCTGACATGGAACTTGCTTGATAGAAGAACTAAATACAATCCTTTACCCTGTTACCCTCGGTCTAAGTGCATCATAAGGGATACTTTGGTTTTTGAAAGATAGTGGTGTAGCAGTAGAAATTAGGCCCGAAACATTGGCTCAAGTTCGATTATTAGGCTATATAAGTAAACAATCAATTTGTGTTCGTTCGTAGTTAACTAATATAAAAATTAATTACTAGTGGAATTATGAAAATAATATATTTGTGCTTGGTCAATCAGTAAGTAAGAGCATAAGATTTTCTGTACAACCTGACAACACGTAATGCAACTTGCTGTATATATAGTACTGTACTGTATATAGAATATAGTGCATACTATTTTAAATCACAGTATTAAATGTGGGATGTTATGGAAGTAATTTTAGTTATTTGTTTGAATCTATTCAGACAGATAACACCTGTTTCATTATATTCTTACTACCTCAATATGATTCTATATTGATTTGAAAGATCCTTGAGGAATCAAAGGGTTAACAAACTGATTCACTGTTATTAATCTTGCGACTTGAAGAAACCAGTGCTAAAAGTGAATCAGACACTATGGATGTAACGGAAAAATATAATAAATATAAGGCGTCAAATATTGCAGGGGTTAATAAACAGTGTCTCAAGTGTCACCCTTACCATTATCGGTCATCATGGTTATCAATCTAGACTCCATACCACAGTCATGACTAAGCTTACGGGCACATTGTGGAGGGTGGCAAATCCGTAATTATTGAGGATACCACATTTATATATTTATTTTTATCATACTGCTATATGAGAAATGTAGAGTGAGAGAGAGAGAGGGGTTGACCTGGTGAATGTGAGTGTGTGTGTTAAAAGACTAGGGGGTAAGAAAGAGTGTGTATGAATAATTAAAGACTTTATAACGTGATCAACTTGAAATAACAAAAGAGTTGACATGCCTATTAGACCTCTGTAGATCTAAATGCGGTAATCGCTAATCAGAGGCATGATAAACAAAAGGATAGGACACTCTGTTGTCTCCGTCTCAAGCCGCAAATATATGATAATTACCGATGGGTATAATCTTCTGTAGCTGGTGGGTGAGGGGATGGACGACGTGAGGGTCGAAGGGAAAATGAAGGAGGGTTTGGAAGGGCTTGGGTGGCTCGGCCTGAGATACCAAGAATTTAATTACGTGCAAGGCTTCTTGTTTAACACAATTAGTCCTACACCCAATTCCCTTGCATCTTGAATTCGCAGACTATAATATATATGCTTATGAAGACAAGTCACATTGTGCAAGTGAAGAGGAGCCTGGGTGTTGGTTGTTTGTGTATGAGAGAGAGAGAGAGAGAGAGAGAGAGAGAGAGAGAGAGAGAGAGAGAGAGAGAGAGAGAGAGAGAGAGGGGAGGAGGGGGTAATTTCAGTGGGTTTCGGACGCATTCTACAGTTGCGCAAACCGATCCTTTATGAATTCTCCATAAGGTTGTCATGTTTTACAATTAACACACAATCTACTGTTTACACTATCAGAATAAATCGGCATTTTATTAACTGTAAATATAATATTATAAACCAATATATGCAATGTCTGAAATAGTATATCTACCACTTCCGTGCAGTTGCTATGATCTTCCCTCACCCTGTAGAAGCCGTGCTACCCACATAGCTCGTGTCCTTTAATTACATCAAGTTATTCACAGGTGTTAAATAATATTTGTATTCGTATCAACTGTATCACATAAATCTGCACAATGCATTAGTGTAATAAGAAGGCACATTTGGTATGTGATGTTACGAAAATAAGAGCTATAGATACTTTTCACAAAAAGACAACTGACAACTTGCCAACCAATCAACTTTCTCCTTACATAAGGCAGGCAACACCTCTAGTTCATTCATAATTTTGTTTTTACTACACTGTTTACTAACACGTGTTGCCAGGTACCACTATAAGCCTCTGCCTCGTTTTTTTAGTTCCCCAACTGTACATACATACATAAATACATACATACATGTTCATCCTTTAACTAGAAGAGGTCCACCATAATTTGAACACATTCATATTTCTATCTATCTATCTATTGCCTGACGGCGTGATCCCCGAAGGGGTGGCCACGAACGAACCGCCCCCATGCACCTCTGTCCCCAGTCAGTCGACGCCCCTCCTCCCAACCAGCACCGCCTTCATTCATATACTTCCTCACTCCATCCTTCCACCTCTCCTTCGGTGCACCTCTCCCTCTCTGTCCTTCCACCTCGCTCTCGTACACCCTCTTAGTCATTCTCTCGCTTTCCATACGTTCCATGTAGCCGAACCATCTCAAGTTGTTCCTTTTCACACTTTCCAGCACATTTACCTCCACACCACACCTCCTTCTTACTTCCTCATTCGTCTGTCTATCCCTCCATGTAACTCTGCACGCATTTCTCAAGTAACTCATTCCCACCGCTCTCACTCTTGGTCTGAGTCTCTTCCCGAACGTCCATGCTTCGCTTCCGTAAGTTAGTGTCGGGATTACCACACTGTCATGCAAGGACTTCTTCACTTCTATACTGACCACACTATTTCTTGTTACTGCTTTCAACGTTCCTACAACCCTCTTCCCCTGTTGCACCCTCTCCCGCACCTCTTCCTCCAGTCCCATCTTTACTCAACAAACTGGCCAGATGCTTAAAAGAGCTGACGATCTCCATAGCCTGACCGTTCAACTTCACCTCACACTCTGTGACTTCACTTCATATTGAGGTTGCTTAAAAAAAAGGTTTCTTAAGATAAATATATATAAAGTAGGTGTGCAGTTTTCGCATTACCAAAAAAAAAAAAAAAAATGCATACGCAACTCTGCGGCTTATAATTCTGCAAGTAGTATTGAATCTCTTAGGTAAAATAGGTTTATATACAGTATATATATATATATATATATATATATATATATATACAGTATATCACAATATGTAAAATATATATAAGAAAGAATTTGTGACCATAATCTGTGACCTTTACCATTTACCTTGACCTTTGAATAACAAAAACACAAAATTTGGACAATCTTTGCATTGACCAACCAAATTTGCCAGCAAAATTTGGTGACGATACGTAACCCGTTCAGTACAGTTCTGTCGGTTTCATTTCATACTTGATACTAAGACAATTTTATTAAGCTTATGAAGGGCCTCCATAAAATTCGCAGGCTTTCAACTATCTTAACCCTTTTTACTATCACAGATCCTTCGTAAGCTTCACAAAATCGTCTAATTATAGCTAGAATACAATAAAAAAACGTCACCGGTACACAAAGGGTTTAAAGACAATTATCAACACTCTTCTTTTGTTCTTTGACCTTGACCTTTAACCTTAAGTATTATAAAAAAAAAAAAAAAAAAAAAAAAAAAAATATATATATATATATATATATATATATACCGGTATATATATATATATATATATATACTGTATATGATTGAAATATATGTTATTTAAGTAAAATGCAGCTAACAGTTGTCAGCTTATCGAAAACAAAAAAAATTTATGATGAAGGTTAACTTATGACCTTGGCTTGTGACCTTGACCTTTATGTAGGACTAGCAGGGGTACCCGGCGTTGCCCGGGTAATCACCATAATCACCATCACTACTACTACCATAATCACCATCATCAATCACTACTACTACAATCATCACAATACTACTACTACCATAATCACCGGCCTCGACCTCCTTGTGCCTCATTAAACGGCGACCTCGATCTCGGCCGCTAAATGACCTCCGATTTAGGATCTGACCTCATCCGTACCCCCATTTTGGGGGGTTGCGAACAACTTTCGTTCCATACACCTTTTCGATCGGAGGCCTCCTTCTGCCCCAAACGGCAATTTTTTTCGCATTTTTTCGCTCCCGTATACTACATAAGTTCTGCCGAAAAATGTATTAAACAAAAGTGTCTCTGATTTCCACTAAACTCGCCTAAGACCATCTCCAAAGCCTCGGCTTTCCAACGGTGCCCCACACTCCCACCTGGCACCAAAACTGTGGGAGGAGTTTAGTAACAAAGGTCGGGTAACTGATCGGGTAACTGACAAACATTGACCTTTATTTATTAAGGTTATATTTTTGTTTGCTTTGTTGTAACTCTAGAAAATCAAATAAGTGTGTCAAATTTCATTAAAGATCATCAGTTACTTACAGAGGTATTAAAGGAATATTTGACCTTGACCTTTGACCTTCATCTTGACCTTCATGACGTCTGAAAATTTAACATTTTAATTTTCCCTTAACCCTTGTCTAGCGGGGGGTTTTGGGCTTATTTGGGCATATTCAGGCCCTCCTGAATGATAAATCAAGTATCTGCATGAAAAGAAATTTATTCAGCAAAAAAACTAGGCGCTAAAAGCTTCAAAATGAGACCAGAACGAGCTACGTAGCACTCGTGGTTCTCATACAGTGATACCAGTAACATGGGAGTTTAGCGTATAGCGGCATATTTTTCCCAGCTATGCTCACTACTGGCTACACTGCCGGCCTCTCGAGAACACAGGGAACATGAGTTAATGGGCGGCGGTAAGCCCTGGGAGTCGGCTGTCTGGCCCGCTGCGCTCCCGGCCATTTGCACTCTATTTTAACCCTTTAAAAGCCTTAATAATACTCCTAACTTGCTGCAAATTGGAGGCGGACTTAAGTCCGCCCCCGATCTTTAAGGGTTAATGCACAACTGTCTCAACAAATTTTGTGAAGTTTACATGAATAGTAAAGAAATTAGCATAACGACCTTACATATGACGTTGACCTGTGAACTTGACCTATCAAATGGAATTATGTTTATTCTTGTATGACCTTGCTCTAGGCATTCCGAATATGCATGATATGCCTAATGAGAATCTTACATTAAATAAGAAATACTAGTAAAAATCATATATCGACCTTTAACCCTGACCTTTGACCTTGACCTTCGACCTTAGAATTTCTTATCAAGGATTTAGTTAACTTAACAGCATTGTTCATATTAACTAACATTATTGTTGTGCCGGGTTCTGGTCGTTTAGTTCCCTTGATACAGTCCGTAAAACAATCCACTTCTGGTTTGATGGACGTAAATATACTTGACAGGAACGTCCCGAGTAGGTTCTATGTGCAGTAAAAATGGTATTCAAAGGTTGAATATAATACTCAATAACAACACAAGGAAGAACATATACAAAGGTTTTATTTAATAAGCATGATATTTGGGTAAGAATAAGAATCATAAAGGAAAATCCCACAATAGTAGCAAAGATATAGATTGTCCTTACTTCAGAACAATGTTACTGATACCAGAAGAACTCAATAGTGAGAGTCTAGTATTAAATCAGATCATGTGGAATACATACATAGGGGCATAATGTACAAGAATCAATTTTAACCTTCAATGCGATAATAAATGAGAGTCAAATATCTTCCGCTTTCAAAGAGACTTCAATGCCCTAGATAATGATCCTAGGGTGACAATGAGGAGAGTTGAGGTTATAAAGATACTGTCACAGAAGGCAAGGTGAGTCACACGTAGGGCTCAGCTAACCCTTTGAAACTGACCGTGTGAGCTTGCCCTCAGGTCAGGTCACTGGGAAGGTCACCAGGTGAACTGAGATGATAAATAATACTTTTTCTAGTTACTGCAACTATGAACTTAGCTGCAGTGCGATGTTACTTTACTTTGTACGAAAGGGCTGAGATTATTATTTATAATTAATGAGAAGTATCAAAATCGCTCTCAAGGAAGTTATATCTTAGTACGGAATTATATTACTTGAACATATGCTACGATAACAAACCGAACTTAGGAATTCGTGTTTCTATATTTTTCTTAGGCAAAGTAGAGTGATCACGCGAATTTAATAAGAGCGAAAAGGTAAGTTATTAGGTCTTACTTGTTAATATTAATTAGATCAAGATGTAATCTTCAATATTCGTAATTAAGACTATACACGAAGATAAGCAAAATAACTAACTGAGTTCCAAAAGACTCAGACTTGAATGAATACTATAGTTTTAATCTCACACAGTGAGAACTGACTGATTAACAGATATCGATCGGTAGATCGTACGTAATAATTAGATTATCGCTAATGACGAAGTTTAGCTCATTGATACTTAACGCAATATCAGATTCGCTTCTGAACGTGTTAACAGGGCGAGGGAAATCAAATGTACAGGCACAATTAGTACATGGGCGTAGGTGACGAAGTCCTACTCATTGATACTTAAAACAGGCAGTACCAGGCTCGGGCCTGAACGGGTTAACAGGGCGAGGTGAATAAAATACACAGATACAATTAGTGTATGGTAGATGCAAATGACACGAAACACGGAGGAAAGAATTCCTAAACACGGTATTCGAAATATCACAACATCAAGATTTACAAGAACATAAAAGCACGTCTATAAGATATATTTCATATGCGATTACTGAATAGAGAATTTAGTAATTACACTGAGCACTCGTTGGAAAATTGGGCGTAGGTTCTAGGTAAAAAGCAATTATATAAATGGATTGATCACGGAATATATTGGGACTTCAACTCACAAATAATAAATCAACATACACGTAGTCAGTAAATCTGCGAGCGTGGGGCCCTGAAGATATGTTAAAGACACTGAGATGTAACGTATGCGTAAGTTATGAATTAAATAAAGTCTTGAACAAGAGTCAAGGAATGAAGGCAAGACTAACACAGGTTCAGAAGGATGAAACTTATTACGCAAGTACAGGATCTTGGGAACAGATCGCAAGTAAATCAGGGCTCAACACGGTTCACATATTTACATAATCAATACCTCACAACAATAACCAACAGAAACACTTAAGTATTTGGGAGGGCAGGGGGACGAGACTGCTGGTCTGGCCGGCGTAGAGGGTAATAGCCAATCTTGCACAGCTGGTTACCTCCTCGAGCAGGGGTCCTCGATCTAGGCCTGGTTACGTAATTCGAACAGGGGTCCTAGGTCCAGGCCTGTTTACGTAATTCGGGCAGGGGTCCTAGGTCCAGGCCTACGTCCACAGCTCGAGCAGGGGTCCTCGGTTCAGGGCGCCAGGCAACAGACAGGTGGCCCTTCCGCAATCCGGAAGGAGGAGAGGGGGGCCAACGTCCAGGGGGCACTCTCGAGGGCCAGGGGCGAGGGGGGGGGGGGGGGGCACCGTAGCAACACTGTCCTTAACTGGCCCGTTCCAGAGGTCAAGCCCAGTCAGTTGGTGAGGTGGTGTGCTGGGGCAAACCGTACTTATCACTGTCCCAAAGAGCCATATCCAGAAGGGGGTCAAACTAGTCAGTAGGTGATGGTTTGCATACTTTCCTCAGGTTTTCCTGAGGTCCTATACAAATATTTTCTCGCTTCAGGGGTCAATGAACTCGGGGGGGGGGGGGAAAGGGGTGTTGAGGTAAGAGGACAAATGGTTGTTGTGAGGTACATATACATCCTAGCCTTGAAACTCAGGTATTATCATATGGGCCTGGTTCCAAGGTAATATTATAATACTTAATGGGGTGGCTGGAAGGTCCAGGGCTGCTGTGAAAAATAAAGAACACTTAAAGCTAAAAATGGAGCAACTGTCTTGCAGGTCTTCTAATTATTCTAGGGTATACACATAGAGGATTGTAGTTGTATCTTCGGGGGCATGGAGTTGTCAGGACTTATCAGGTCCATTTGTTCCTGACATGTTCAGGATGCTGGTGAGTAGATTGCATAAGGGAGTGTTCATCGTATGCTAAATCTGGCGGAACAATACAGGGGGCGTCACTTCTGGTGGAGGCTACATAAAAGGAGGGTTCTAATTGGTGGTCCCAGGGCGGTTGTGGTTGGCTGAGAAATACGGCTTGTGACTGGTTGAGAGAGTACTCCGTTCTCTTAGATGGCTGAGGGCGTGAAAGAGAACTGTGGCTGGGCATGGTCAACTCAGGTAGATTCTGGTAGGCTCGTAGGGGGGACTCAGGTAAACGTCTATGTCGTCTGGTTGCCTGAGTGGTAATGCTGGCCACTCGGTGTACCGTTGGTTTGGGGCCCGTCATCTCAATTATGAATATGGTGTAGCCTAATTCGTATAAAAACTTATTGATTACAAATAGTGACCATATACTGTGACCTTGACCTTTGACCTTTGATAAAAGTAAAATAAATATATTTGGATTATTGTCGCATTGACCAACTGAATTTGCCTGTAAAATGTTATGACAATACAGTAAACATTCAAGGAGGAGTTTAGGGAAAATTACAAATACTCTTATTTTGACCTTGCCCTCTGACCTTAACTATTACAATATTTATGTGAAATTTGATATATATTAGGCTATATTTAAGTAATAAGCCATAACACAGCCAGTTTTCTAAAATGTGAGTAATCTTGTTTAATAAATAATAAAAGTTGACCTTTGACCTTGACCTCTGACCTATATGTAAGAGTAAATTTTTGTTTGCATTGACATTGCTCATGAAAATCAAATAAACATGCCTAATTTCATTAAAACACATCAGTTAGTTTCATATATATTAATAGAATAGTTGACCTTGACCTATGACCTTTATCTTGACCTTTATATGTCTCAACATTTATTATTTTCCTTTTCACTTAAAGTGCAGCTATCTCACCAAATTTTGTGAAGTTTGCATGAAGAGTAAAGAAAATAGCATATTGACCTTTTATTTGACCTTGACCTGTGACCTTGACCTTTCATATGTAATATAATAGTTTATTGTGTGCCCTTGGCCTAGGTATTCCGAGTATACATGGTAAGCTTAGTGAGAATCTAACAGTTAGTATAAGAGATACTAGTAAAAATACTATTTTGACCTTTGACCTTGATTTTTTACCTTACCCTTCAGAATATGAATCTAAAATTTGTGCAATACGATATCAATGTTACCAGTAACTTGTAAAGTGAAAATGAAGACATTTGAATACAAACTAAAAATAAATAGTATAAGTTGACCTTTCACCATGAACTGTGACCTTGACCTTTTTGTAAGAGAAAAACATTGTTTTCATTAACAATGCCCAGGAAAATCAAAATAAGCATGACTAATTTCATTAAAGCCCATCAGTTAGTTTCATATATATTTATAGAATAGTTGACCTTGACCTTTGACCTTGACCTTCATGATGTCTCAAAATGTATTATTTTCCTTTCCATTTAAAGTGCAACTATATCGCCAAAGTTTGTGAAGTTTGCATGAAAAGTAATGAAATTAGCATATTGACCTTTCATTTGACCTTGACCTGTGAACTTGACCTTTCATATGGAATTGTATAGTTTCTTGTATGACCTTGTCCTAAGTATTCCGAATATACATGGTAAGTTTAGTGAGAATCAAACAGTTAATATAAGAAATACTAGTAAAACAAATATTTTGACCTTTGACCTTGACCTTTGACCTTACCCTTCAGAATATGTATCTTAAATTTGGTCAATAAGATATCGAGGTTACCAGTAACTTGTATAGTGAAAATGAAGAAATTTGAGTAAAAACTTAAACACATGAAATATTGACCATATTTTTTACCTTGACCTTTGACCTTAACCTTTAAGTTAAGTTAAAAAATTATTTTTGATTTACCTTCGCATTGACCAAATGAATATGTCTGTGAAATTTGGTAAAAATCCATCGAACGGTCTAGGAGGAGTTACCGGACGGACGACGGACGACGACGACCGACGACGACGGACAAGCTGAATTGTGGTGCACAGTATACGGGCGGGACCTGTGTGTGCGATACCACTCTGCTTCGCAGAGTTGATAAAACACTTTTTTTAATATAAACATATATATAAAAAGGGGTTTCCTGAGGATAAAAAGATGTAAAAAAGAGGGTTCTTAAGCTAAAAAGCTCCCCTGATTACCACTACGAACAAGAACCTCCCAGGAGACAGGAGGCCAGGGAAGGAAGGAAATATGGTGGGAAATTATTATTTTACTGCCCTGTTACTTTATTAGTAATTGTGAATAGAACACATCTTGTAAGTGTTGACGTACTTGCCCGGGAAGGAACGAAATATGGTCGGAAAATATTATATTAATGTCCTGACACTTTTTATAGTCATAGTAAACAGTACACCTCTTGCAATTGTTGACATACTTGACCCTCCAGTCAAACTGAGTGCCTTATTATTTTATAGCTAAATCTATTTTGCAAATAATATAAACAGACCGATGAAACGAAAGATGAGACAATTGTAATTCGTGTATTTTTACTATTAATATTAATGGACTGATATACATACAAGTCTCGCAGTGAAAAACCATCAGTCTGATTTAAATGTATACTGTATACAATATATAATTAACACCCCGTTCTTAACATTAATCATCCATACAAATCCCAATGTACTTGAATAAACTAATGAAAGCATATCGTCCTCCCGGGATTCGAACTCGGGACACCACATCCATAACATAAACATCTAAACCATTACACCACCAACACAGTTATATATACTGTATATAATATACTGTAATATAAAATGTATATAATTAGTTTATACGTAATATAATTATACTGTATGTATTTTGTACATAATACTAAAAGACCTTAATAGCCAATTTCCTGAAAGGATATCTACTGCAGATCATAATAGCTAAAGTACTAAACTACCTCTATCCCCTGAAGAGCCTACATAACCTATACACTGAAGGCCCTACCCAGTGGCGGATTAAGGGGGGGGGGGGGGGGCTTTAGGGTGCCCTGGGCCCAAGCCTCAGGAGGGGCCCATGAATATTGAGTTTTTTTTTAACCTCAGGGTAAGTTGCCCCTTGAAAGTGGTTTTCTATTATATCGTCAAAATCTGGGAATGGTCAGCAAACGTTTTGACATTACCCTCATAGTCCTTTGTCAATGCTATTATGTTAATGTCTATACAAATATTTATGCCGTTTTACGTTAATACCAAAACGAACACAATCTTTATTAAATGAAATCTTTATTTTCTCATCAACTTTAAGCTAAATATTTTTAGTCACGTCGCCACCGCCAACGTTGGTGATCATATCAGCTAACAGGCTAGTCCCGCTAGTGCTTCGTGCCAGTACCACCTCTTATTGTTTTTGGCCAGGCTATATTGAATTTTGTACAACTATTAAGTTCTCTTGGCTTCATGATATTTATTAAGGTAGGTTGAGACAATATATGTTTGTGAAATATATGATATATATGTGATGCATTGAAGCCTATTGCGATCAAAAGTAGGCTAAACATCAGACATATTGACAATAAATGTTACAAATATGAGCAGATCGGAAATATAAATTGAGATTATTTAGTGTATGAAGTCTGGCAAAAATGAAGACAAAATTGGGATATATGTATATTTTATATTCATATTAATTTTTATAATAATCTTGGGATCATGTAGCATATTTCAATCAATCAATCAATCAATTTTATTTCGTAGATAAACTATATTTAGAGGATAGGCCTAGCCTAGGCTGCTGCTGCCTGACCTTTTCATAATTCAGATCGTTTGAGTTAGACTTGAGGCAGGCTAGACAACAGCCTAGACAACTCTATAAAGAGCAGGTTTAGTTTAGTATGTACAATTTAAAAATTTAGCCTGATTCTTTTTTGTCTACACAGTTCCAATGGCCCAGTCATCCAGTGTACATTTAACCTACTTTTTTCCCTGCAGCCTGTTCGTCATGTAGAGCATTGTAGGCTGTAGAATTATTCCAATGAATGAACACTTTTTTTTTTTTAAGGCTAAATTAAGATTTTCTTTTATGTTATCTTTTGATAAAATCATCCATGCTAATAAATATAACAGGCTGCATTATTGTCAAGCTTCCTGATTGTAAAGGATCAAATGAATCTGCTTTTTTAGTGTTTGTGCCTCCACTGATCCAAGGGGATCAGTGGAGGCAGGGTGAGGGTCAGGGGGGCCCAGTCCATCTCACAGCCCTGGGCCCAATACACCCTTAATCCGCCACTGGCCCTACCGAATAAAGGTCTTTCAATGATAATTTCTTGGAGGGTCTTTCTCTATGTAACGAGAGGCTTATACCGGACAATTTATAACGTAAACAAAACTCACTACCTTAATTAATGAAGGCCCTAATCAAGCTTAAAAAAAACACCACCCCAAGATAAATTTGTACATTATTTTATAGAAAAAATTCCAGCCCGGAGGCTGGTTCCTCTACAATTACAGGTTCGCTATAGATCGCCAGGTAAAAATCAACACCTAAGTGATACGAAGTCTAAATATTGACAAAGAAATGGGGTGAAAGGTCTCAAAATCGCCAAACTAATGGGTCAAACGTAATAAAATGTGAAAACTAATGGGACTAAACATGAGGAAGAAGAGGGACGAGAAAAACGACCCATGTCCTCTTAAACATTGAGTTTACCGTCAGATGGGAAAAAACAAAAACACGACTGCTGGTCCCCTTCTCCCTCATGTTAGTTTTCAGATTATACAACATTTGGTCCATTAGTTTGGCGATTTTAACCCTTTTTGCCCCATTTCGTTGTCAATTTTAAGACTGTTTGTGCCATTTAGGCGCCGATTTTTACCAGGCGAGTGATAGTGAGCCTGTAATTTTAAGTAGAATCGGCCTTTGGCCGGGACATTTTTCTAGCAAAAATTTTACAAATTTTCCTTAAAGGGGGGTCTAGGGGGAGTTTTTTATAGCTTGATGGAGGTCTAGGGAGGGAAATAAAAAATAACAAAAAGATACATAAACACGCAAAATAATTCACCCATTAAATTTACCAGAAAAAAGTAAAAAAATTGTTTACGTACCTTGAGTCCCGCAGTAAAGATGGTATACTCGTCCCGCCAGTCGGAGTTCCTGACGTGGGTCTTGACGGCGTGTACGGCTAGTAGCCCCAACACACACACCCACAGGTATTTCTTGGCTTGACTGTACAACAAGAGAGAGAAAAGTTAGATTACAGTTCTTTGCAATATTTAGAATGTATATAATAATGAAAAAGTAGATATCAGAAAGTAAATATATACCATAAACCCAACCACGCCTACCCAGAGGTACTTCTTCAATTGCCTGTAGAAGAGATGATGGAGGTTAGATTAGAATGTTTTCATATGCTTAGGGTATTGTATAGTCACTAGGAAAAGTAGATCATTATTAAAGCATTAGCCCAACCACGCCCACCCAGAGGTACTTCTTTGTTTGCCTGTAGAAGAAGAGATAGGAGATAGATTACAGTTATTCGATATATTGAGAATAATTAGAAGAATTAGACAATACCCTAAAACAAGCAGATATAGAACATAAAACCCAACACACACACACACACACACAGGTAATTCTTCACTTGCCTGTAGAAGAAGAGATAGAGGTTAGACTAAGTTGTTTCCATATATTTAAGGGATATAATATAGTAATTCAATAAATAGATTACATATTAGATAGGAGATGTGCAGCATAACCTCACCACATACACATACAGGTATTCCTTGGCTTGCCTGTATTAATAGATCATGCTTAGAGAGATTACAGTCCAAACTACACAAATAGCATAGACATTAAGGGGAGGTATTTAGTTTGTTCCCTAGACCTCCAGCAAGCTTAAAATTACACCCCCTTGAGTCCCTTTCAAGATTAATTTGTACATTTTTCGGTAGAAAAATTTCCCGGCCGAAGGCCGTTTCCTCTTAAATTACAGGCTCGCTATCGCTCGCCAGGATAAAATCGACACCTGAATAGCACGAAAGGTTTTAATATGGGGTGAAAGTTCTTAAAATCACCAAACTAATAGGGCGAACATCTTAAAATCTCAATAGCAATGGGGCTAAACATGAGAGAGAAAGGAGTCCAGAAAAAATCCCCCAAGTGGAGATCTCCCCTTAAGTACAGAGTGTAGCTTTAACGGGGGATGATTGGCTTTTCTGACCCAGCTTCTCCCTCATGCTTAGCACCATTAGTTTTCTGACCCAGCTTCTCCTTCATGCTTAGCACCATTAGTTTTCTGACCCAGCTTCTCCCTCATGCTTAGCACCATTAGTTTTCTGACCCAGCTTCTCCCTCATGCTTAGCACCATTAGTTTTCTGACCCAGCTTCTCCCTCATGCTTAGCACCATTAGTTTTCTGACCCAGCTTCTCCCTCATGCTGAGCACCATTAGTTTTCTGAACTCCCTTCTCCCTCATGCTGAGCACCATTAGTTTTTCTGAACTCCCTTCTCCCTCATGCTGAGCACCATTAGTTTTCTGACCCAGCTTCTCCCTCATGCTTAGCACCATTAGTTTTCTGACCCAGCTTCTCCCTCATGCTTAGCACCATTAGTTTTCTGACCCAGCTTCTCCCTCATGCTTAGCACCATTAGTTTTCTGACCCAGCTTCTCCCTCATGCTTCTCCCTCATGCTTAGCACCATTAGTTTTCTGACCCAGCTTCTCCCTCATGCTTAGCACCATTAGTTTTCTGACCCAGCTTCTCCCTCATGCTTAGCACCATTAGTTTTCTGACCCAGCTTCTCCCTCATGCTTAGCACCATTAGTTTTCAGATTCTAAGACATTCGAGCCAATAGCTAAGCGATTTTGAGACATTTCGCCCCATTCTTTGTGAAGACTTTTCGTGCCATTTAGGTGTCGATTTTTTTCTGGCGAGAAATTTATCTTGAAAGGGTTTTTTTTTTAATCCTTGATGGAGGTTTAGAGAGGAAAGTCAACAAAATATTAATAGATTTATAAACAGGCCCCCCCCCCCCTAAACAAATTGCACTACCCCCCTACCTACCCTTAAAACAGACCTCCGGACTTTCTTAGTATATGTAGTCAATGTATATGTAAAATAAATATAATTTCAAAATACATAGAACACAAAAAGGATATGTATAATTGACGTGTGTGGTACGGTATATTTTAGTCCAATCAGTATATGTAGGTCAGAAATCGTGACCCCTAGCCTCTGTAACTCAAGAAGGGCTAGAGCAAATGGGCTGGAAATTTCGATACCTATTCCCTGGCTGACTGTTCCTAAATGGTAAAACAAGGAGCTATATTACCGTATTCGCTTCATTTTTTTTAGTTATAGAGGTTAAAGATCAATTTGTTTGGCCTACTTATTATGAATTGAGCATATTATACAATGGTAGCTATAAATCCACAAACAACTAACAAGAAAATACAATATAAACATACATATCCCCTTCCCTCCACACACATACACTCATACTAACCCACAAACAAGTCATACACAAACAGACAGACACACACTATGATAAACACAGCCCCCAAAAAGTAAATTAAGGGGATATGGGCGTATTTATTTGCTCATTATGTATTTGTTTTTATTATTTTATTAGTTTCCTCCCTAGACTTCCATCAAGCTTCAAAAACACCCACCCAAGACTCACCTTCAAGATAAATTTTGAAACATTTCGATAGAAAAACGTCCCGGCCGAAGGCCACTTTATCTTAAATTACAGGTTCGCTTTCGCTCGCCAGGAAAAAAATCGACACCTAAATGACACGAAAAGTCTTATAATTGACAAAGAAATGGGGCAAAAGGTCTTAAAATCGCCAAACTAATGGGCCGAACGTCTTATAATCTGAAAACTAATGGAGCTAAACACGAGGAAGAAGGGGGACCAGAAAAACGGCCCATCTCCACTTAACCGTGCTCATTATCGGCACCTCATTATACAAGCTTGCCTGTTTACTGTGATTTGAACCAACACAACGATATTAGGGGGATTAATTCTGATGAGAGGTGAGGTGGTTGTTCAGATTAGTTACTTTCATTATCTAACTTGTTTTTTTAATGCTTTCAACCTTACTCATTTCTCACTCACTCACTCACTTACACATACACACACACACACACACACACACAATCATAACTCCCCCACACATACGTACAGTTGGTCAGAGTTCCAGCTTACCCACCCTCGCTCTAGGGCTCGCAGAATTATCTGGCAATACTGGTGTAGGAAGGAGGTGTGTCTTACAAAGATTGGGATTGGTAATCTGATTTCGGCTATATCATTGTTAGAACATATACTAAACAAGGGAAAATAAGCCTATCTCAAATAAAACTGCATACATCGCTATGTATGATCCCGAACATTCACCCAAAGTTCGTAGATATGCTTAAATATTCAAGTTATTATATCCACTGATTGGCAACGCATATAAAACCTGCTGGCTGCCACAACATACTTTACTCGATTTTATAGGAATACATATTTCTGTTTTATTGGTGGCTGCTTAATGAAGGAGCATTTAGTCTTCACAACGTGAATATTACATAGTCTAATTTGCAGTAATATACAGGACAGACACAGGTAACACATTAATGGCAAGTGGTATTCCTGCACCACTACACCAGTATTGCCAGCTAATTCTGCGAGCTCCAGAGCGAGGGTGGGTCAGCTGGAACTTTGACCAACTGTACATACAATAACCTTACACATACTGTGTATATACACACACCCATACTCCTACACACATACACACCGAATTCCCCCACGCATACACGCACACACACCATATCCCCTAACTCCCCCCCCCCCCTCCCACACACACACAAACAAACAAACACACATTGCAAAACACACACTCTGATAAACACAGCCACTACATGTGTAAATTAACCCTGCCAATTAGATACCGCATTATACAAGCTGGCCTGTTTACTGTGATATGAACCAACACACAAGACATTCGGGGGATAAATCATGAGGGGTGAAGTGGTCGCTAGGATTGATGCCCACCACCACACCCAACCCCGCCCTCCCCTACCCACACAACCACTCATACCACCGCAACCACCCAAATATATCATCCCCCACCACCACCACCACACCAAAACCAACCCACCCCCGCCTACCACCACACCCAACCCAACCCCGCCCTCTCCTACCCACACAATCACCCCTACCACCGCCCACCACCACACCCAACCCCGCCCTCCCCTACCATCGCACACCCACTCAATTACTCATAACCCCGCCCACCACCACACCCGCACCTATCCAAATACCTCCTCCTCCACCACCACTACGACACCAAACCCAACCTAACTCCACTCACCACACCCAACCAACACTCACCCCTACCCCCGCCCACCACCACACCAGACCAAACACACCCCCAGCCCCACCCAGCCGCCCGTGTACAATCCCATTAACCATATGAAACGCCCAGATCACCGCCAATCTCATTTACGCCCACGCCAACAAATGGAGTTCATAAGTAGCTACAATTACTGTGATGTGTGTATGTGTGTGAGCTGTGGACAACATTGACAAGAACCCAAAATAATTTTTTAAGTATGCCAAGAAAAAAGCAAGCATGCGAACAACCATAGGACCACTTAAGTACAATGGATACCTCACCAGTGATCCACAAAAAATGAGCGAAGCCCTTAACCACCAGTATGTGTCTGCATTTAGTACACCAAAACTAGATACAGTGACTCAGTGGCATACAACAACACCGCCCGCAGAATCACAATTGAGCGATGTAGAGTTCGATAGGACAGATATAGAGACATCCATACGAGAAATCAACACATATGCCGCTGCAGGACCAGACTGTATACCAGCAATACTCATGAAGCAGTGTGCCTCCATTATATCCAAACCACTGCACATGATATGGAGAAAGTCGCTGGATACTGGGGAAATACCTAGTCTCTTAAAACACGGACAAATATCACCCATCTATAAAAGTGGGCCGAGAACGGAACCAAAAAATTATAGACCGGTGGCTCTTACTTCACACGTAATTAAAATATTTGAGAGGATAGTTGTAAAAAAAGTAACCAAATATCTGGAGGAACAATCGCTTTATAACAAAGGTCAACACGGATTTAGAAGCGGAAGATCGTGCGTGTCGCAGCTTCTTCAACACAGGATGGATATTTTGAGTGCTCTAGAGGATGGAGATGGTGCAGATGCAATCTACCTGGACTTCTCTAAAGCTTTCGACAAGGTTGACCACTCGATCTTATTGCAAAAACTGGAACATATTGGGATTAGAGGTAGGCTACACAAGTGGATCGGGAGCTTTATCACTAATAGAAGTCAATCGGTGATGGTCGAAGGAAGCGAATCCAAGAAGTCGGAAGTGAGAAGTGGTGTGGCACAGGGGTCGGTGATTGGCCCCTTGCTTATCCTCATATATATCAGTGATGTCGACCAGAGTATACAGTACTAAAAAACAACCTCATTCGCAGACGACACTCGACTCCTGGGCATTGTGAGAAGGGAGGATGATTATAAAATGATACAAGATGACCTGAAGACGATATATAACTGGGCAGAAATGAATAATATGATATTCAATAGCACAAAATTCGAGTTATTGAGATATCGACACCCGAAGCAGGAAGTGGCCGACAAGGACTATACAACACCAGAAGGAGGAATTATAATCCAAAGCAACCACTTGCGGGATCTGGGAATAACAATAAGCGACGACGCTAGCTTCGACCGTCATATTGATAATACTGTAGCGAAGGCCAGAAAGAATATGGGATGGATTTTTAGAACATTCAAAACAAGAGAACCACGTGCATTAATAGTATTATTCAGGGCCCTGATACTACCATTGGTTGAATACTGCTGCCAGTTATGGAACCCCACAAACATCGGCCAAATCAGAAAACTGGAGGCAGTACAACGAACGTACACGGCCCGAATCGAAGGACTGAACAACATGGACTACTGGCAGAGACTACAACATTTAGACATGTACTCATTGGAGAGAAGAAGGGAGAGATATATAGCAATGTACGTGTGGAAAATAATTAACGAAATGATACCAAATCTGGAAAACGAAGATGAAATTAGGACGACATACAGCAGTAGAAGAGGAAAATTGTGCACTATTCCGCGTTTAGTGAGAACAAGGATGAGCTTACAAACCTTGAAAGAGAATTCAATGGCTGTACACGGTCCAAGGATATATAACTGTCTCCCCAAGAAGCTAAGAGAACACACAGGCTCTCTCTTAAGTTTCAAGCCTGGATTGGACAAATTCCTACGAACAATACCCGACAAACCATCGCTGCTACACTATTACCAAACGTCCGACGGAAACAGCCTGCTACATCAACCCAGAGCGAGGAACTACTAAGGGCGGCGCACCAGGACTTCGGTCCTAAACTACAATCCAGGAAGTAAGTAAGTAAGTAAGTAAGTAAGTAAGTAAGTAAGTAAGTAAGTAAGTAAGTAAGTAAGTAAGTAAGTAAGTAAGTAAGTAAGTAAGTAAGTAAGTAAGTAAGTAAGTAAGTAAGTAAGTAGTAAGTAAGTAAGTAAGTAAGTAAGTAAGTAAGTAAGTAAGAAAGATAGTAAGTAAGTAAGAAAGATAGTAAGTAAGTAAGTAAGAAAGATAGTAAGTAAGTAAGTAAGTAAGTAAGTAAGTAAGTAAGTAAGTAAGTAAGTGTGTGTGTGTGTGTGTGTGTGTGTGTGTGTGTGTGTGTGTGTGTGTGTGTGTGTGTGTGTGTGTGTGTGTGTGTGTGTGTGTGTGTGTAGTTCATAAGCAGTTACAATTCCCACAACAGATGTGGGTGTATCTGTGAGAGAGTGAAAGTGAGTGTTGTGTCTGTGAGTGAAAGAGCGTGTGTATAAGATTATGTGAGTTGGTGGTGTGTGTGTGTGTGTGTGTGTGTGTGAAAAGGGGGTGGAGGGGAGAGATGGCTGAGGTGGGTAGGGGGGAGTGGGCTTATAAACAGATACAATAACGGCAATAGATGAACTCCCTCAGGTGAAAACTGCTAGTTAACAGAGTAAAAATTAGTACAGTGGAAGTCAAGCAACAACTGGTCTTGTGACCCCTCGAGGTTGCTTGCCCTCTAAATCACTGCTGTTCAAACTGTCCAACAGTGGTTCAGAGTTGGTAAGGGACAATAGGAAAGGGAAGCACTGCCCTAAGACCAATGTCCTTAGCAGGGTTAGGAGATGTTAGTATGGGAAAATTTGGGTTAAAATCATAACACAGCTACAAGTGATCCTCGATGTATCTGAGAAAAAAGTAATTCATTTACAAATGCAATCAATCGTGAGATTAACTCCCAATGAGCGGGCTGTCTTGTTTACATCACCGTAGCGCCTGGCGGGTATATTTACATATAATTAGCTTAATTCCATGCTCTATTTCATGCATAAGCAAGAGCCAGATCGTAATACAATTATATATCCGTGAAAGGGCGATAATAGAGCTTTCCAATGACACCTGAATCATCCTTGTAGGACCACGGGTTCTCTTGCAACGATCGTGCAACCGGAGGTGAAAATACCCTAAAATTAGGTATTTTTCACAATTTTATCCTTGTTGAGAGCAGTAGGGAGGCGGTTATGAGATACAGCATGTCTCCTTGACAGCCACGTAGCGGTGGCGAGCGGTCAGAGGTCGCCTATCATCCCCCCACTGCTCGGTTTCTCTCATAGCTCATAATGGCCTCAAAATGGCACCCGTCATATGACTGGCGCCGTAGGGGTGGCCAATATTCTCTCTCCCGTCATATGACGGGCACCGCGAAATTGAGGGTTAAGGCGAGGTGCTTGTCTAGGCGGTGTTTTAAGGAATCAGCGGTGCTGCAGTCTATAAAATCTCGGGAAGCCCATTCCACACGTTCACAACTCGATTGAAGAAGAAATTCGTAGACTTGTGTGAGTTACAAGATTTACCAATCATTTTGCAACCATTTCCCCATGTTTAGTTTGATTGGTCGATCATAAAGTACTTATTACAGTTCATATTGTAAATGCCTTTGATGAAGTTGAAGACTTGAATTAGGTCACCTCTTAATCTGCACTGGGTAAAAGGAAATAAACATAATTCTCTAAGATGCTCCTCGTATGGTTTGTTTCTTAGATTAGGTATTATTTTGGTAGCTCTACGTTGAACTCATTCAAGTTTATTAATATCTTTTTGGCAATAGGGGCACCAGGATTGATTGCAATATTCCAGAAGAGAACGGACTAGGGAATTGTAAAGTGTCTCTAAGTTTGAAATAAGCAAGATTTTGATGAATTTAGATCCGGTTTTCGTCAATAATACTCCACAGCTGTATAAATGAATGTTGAGTAGAGTTATTTTTAGGAGGATGCTTGCTCCCCATTAAATATAACATTCTCTCTCTCTCTCTCTCTCTCTCTCTCTCTCTCTCTCTCTCTCTCTCTCTCTCTCTCTCTCTCTCTCTCCAAATACAGACCTGGAACCGTCAAACATTTTTACAATCTCCTCCAGCCGGGATTGAAACCATAGAGCTTTCCCCAGGACTAAAGACCAGGACTAAAGTGGGGGCGTTTCGTGCTTCGCTGGGTGTAAAGGGTACTTCACACAGTCAGGAATGCAAGCTAGAATCACTAGGAGTAATGACTCCTGTTGATTCCTGGGAATACGACCGCGAGTGTCTGAAATTCCCTGTGCACTCACAACACCGTAGGAGCCAGTGGGAGTGTACCTACGAATCACTGGTAGTCACCAGGAATCACCAGGATAAAACCGGGAATGAAGTGCGAGTTATTGAAAAGTTGAATAGTAAAAGTTACTTCACACAGTCAAGAATGCGAGCTAGAATCACTAGGAGTAGCTGCAAATTCAGATTCCTGGGCCTATTCGCGGTGAAAATCGATGACTCCTAGTGATTCTAGCGATATCCTATAGTGACTCCTGTTAGACTCCCAGTGACTCCAAACCAGTCCCGGGCGATTGGCCCTGTCCGACAAAATGTCCACCGTGTTTAAAGTTCTCGCCGCGAGTCGAACCACTCCCAGTGACTCCCAGTGATTCCTGGTGACTCCCAGTGATTCCCCAGTGACTCCCAGTGTGTCCTGGTGATTCTGGTGAGAACAGAAACTGAAACCGAAACCTGTCCGCGAATCAGATATGTATCACCGAGAATCACCAGGACTCACTGGGAGTCACTGGGGAATCACTGGGAGTGACCAGGAATCACTGGGAATGGTCCGACTCGCGGCGAGAACTTTAAACACGGTGAACATTTTGTCGGACAGGGCTAATCGCCCGCGACTGGTTTGGAGTCACTGGGTGTCTAACAGGAGTCACTAGGATATTGCTAGAGTCACTAGGAGTCGTCAATTTTCAACGCAAATAGGCCCAGGAATCAGAATTTTCAGCTACTCCTAGTGATTCTAGCTCGCATTCCTGACTGTGTGAAGTACCCTTAAGTGTTGGGGCTTCGAATCCTGGCTGACGAAATGATAAAATGTTCCGCGGGTGTGCAGGATTACGAGAACAAATACACTATAAACTCCGGTGTTCCTCAGGGCTCTGTCCTATCTCCTATTCTCTTTCTAATTTTTATAAATTATCTCCTTAACTGTACCTTAATTCCCATCCATTCATATGTAGACGACTCAACCTTACACTACTCCATTAGTTTTTCAGAACGCCCCAGCCAGCAATCCATCAACGACAAACGTAATGAAGCCATAGAACTCTTAAATTCTGATCTAAATACTATCTCCAATTGGGGCAGAGAAAACCTTGTTAACTTTAATGCTTCCAAAACCCAATTTCTCCATCTATCTACCCGTCAGGATCTCCCAGCGGACTATCCCTTATTCTTCAACAATACAAAAATCAACCCTTCATCTTCTCTCAATATTCTTGGTGTCTCTTTTTCTTCTGCTCTCATTTGGAAGGACCATATTACCAGTCTTGCTAAGGCAGCCTCCCAGAACCTGGGTGTGCTCAACCGCCTTAGGGGATTCTTTTCCCCTGCACAGCTTCTTGCTCTGTACAGGGGCATAGTGCGCCCTTGTATTGAGTATTGTTCACATGTGTGGGGAGGTTTCTCTCACACCGCTCTCCTAGACAAAGTTGAAAGGAAGGCCTTTCGTATCATTAACTCCTGTCCACTCACCAACTCTCTGCAATCTTTCTCTCTCCGCCGCAATGTTGCATCTCTCTCGCTATTCTATCGCTACTATAATAATCAGTGTTCCTCAGAGCTATCCCAGTGCATACCACCTCCTTTACCTAGGGCACGTGGTACCCGTCTTGCAACTCAATCCCACCCCTACTCTGTGCAACTCTCCAACCCAAGAGTGAAACGTTACTCTCAAACTTTCTTCTACTCAACAGCTGAGCTCTGGAACTCTCTCCCAGAATCAGTCTTTCCCTCTTCCTATGGCTTAATTGCTTCAAACTCCGTATGTCCAGGCATTTTGGCTCGAACGTCCCTTGATTTTGGCCCTGTCACTCTTTCAACTATGGGGAGGCACTCCCTATAGGCAGTTATGCCTTTTGCCTCCCTCAATCACATAGAAAAAACAAAAACAAAAAAAACACACACACACAGTATAGAAACACACACATACAGTATACACACACACACACACACACAGTATAAAAACGCTAAACAAAATGTATTCAATGTAACAAGACCGTCATCCTTAACCCCTTCAGTACCAGAGACGTATATTTTAATGTTATTCTAGTTACTATTAGATGATAATATTCAGTGTTTTATTTTCCCTTCTCTTCGGAAATCTATAAAGAAACTTATTTTCTGCTCTCTCTCTCTCTCTCTCTATCTCAGGACTTCCTTTAATTTCTCATCCACCCACCCCACCCTCTTTTTATCTTCTATCTCCCCCAGAGGATTTTTTTTAATTTATAACCTCTCTCTCTATCTATATCTTCTTGATCTCCCTCTGAGGTTTTCTTTCATTTCTAATCCTGGGCCACCTCTCTCTCTCTCTCTCTCTCTCTCTCTCTCTCTCTCTCTCTCTCTCTCTCCTATTACATCTAACTATTCAATCATTTACTCTATTAAGGATTCACTATATCCATCTCTCAGATAATTTTAAGATGCTTTAGTCACAGTGTCCATATATTTAGGTGGGAGACTGTACATGGCGATCATTCATTGTAACTCTTTGTAACTTCCCCCTTCTAAAACCATTGACTCGGGTTCCTTTCCCACACAAATAAAGCTTACTCTGGAACCTTCATGTCGCCCAAGCATCTGATTGTATGACCAATGACGATCACGTGTTGTAAAGGTGTTTCGAGGTGACCAGTGGAGGTGTGAGGTGGAGAGAGGTATTGAGAGGTTAGGTAAACATTAGCCACGAGCGAGAGAACTTAGCTCAGAGATTCCTCTCAATATAGGGAATTATCTTTTACTTATATATTTAGTACTTCTGTACACTATTTCAGTTGATACTTGAATAAATATCAAAGTTGGTTTTGAATACCAAAAATGCTTTCCTCTTACCTATAAGTATTCAATCTAATATTTATATGGCAATTGGTGGTGGCGGCGATACAATTATCTACTTAATATATCTATCAAACTACGAGAGCAGTGAACGAGAGTTTAGATCAACCTACACTACATTTTCTACAATCAACCTATAACTACAACCTATAATATATTAACTCCTAAGGACATCGACACCTTAAGTCATCCTTACTAAGAGTTCATAACTTAACCCTTAAAAGATAGGAGCGTATCTCAAAACGTCTTCCTAATCTTAACCCATACTTACAGTGACTGTCAAAAGTCCATTCGTAACACTCCTCCATCTTTGCGCTATCCTTTCCTTCCACTTGCCCTTACTCTTAGGGTTACAATCTCTACTAGGAGCAAGTCATGGCCACCTCACAGAGATCGTAAGATCTCTGTGACCGGTGTATGTATATACTGTATAATTATCTACTTTAATATCTTTCTCTTTTTCATTATATTCATGTTAATAACGCCTTCAGGATTTATATCCATAGCTAATTTCTATCTTTCTTATTAATAGGCCCTCAAAGGATTTCTGGCATTCCTAATCCTGCGACTCACGCTCTCGCTCTCTCTCCCGTGTCTCACCCCCCCCCCCCCCCCCCCCGGTACCGTCACTACAACTAATTACGGCCTCCATAAGATGCCGGAATTACAGGGTGGGGGCCGTAACGCCCAAGACAGTAGCGGCCGTAACACACATAAGACTCCACCACTAATTAGAAGGTAAGGTAGTACAATTAAGGAGGGTCACCGTTTTTTTTTATCGTTCTCTCCTTTTCTCTCTTTCCCTGGCTTGTATCCATTCGGCCCCATTCAGCCAACTGTTTTAAGACGTTTATCCCCATCCAGGTGTTGATTTCTTCCTGGCGAGCGATAGCGAGCCAGTATTGTATGGAGAAATCCGGCTTGGCCGGAGAAATTTTTCTATCGAAATTTTTTACAAATTTAGCTTGCTGTCAAAACAAATATACAGTATATACTGTATATGCTGGCTCGCTACCGCTCGCCAGGAAAATAATGACACCTGGACGGGAGTAAACGTCTTAAAACAGTAGGCTGAATGGGGCCGAATGGATACAAGCCAAAGAGAGAGGGAGAGGAGAAAGATAAAAAAAAAGCGAGGTGGGCTCCCTTAATATACAGGTAATTATTAGAGAGGGGTGTGTTGTGTTTTGTGTTGCAATGTGTTATATGGATTTTGTTTTGTGGTGTTGAGGATAGTTTATATAGTGTTGTGTATTAGTCTGCTTTCAGAGTCTAATTTTCGTGTATTGTGTGTGTGTGTGTGAGTTTAATTATAGTGAGTGTGTGTGTGCGCGTGTGTCTCTGTTATTAGCATTGTGTTTCATAATGAGCTTTAAAGATTGAAATAATGTTCTGAGTTATGTTGTGTGTGTGTGTGTGTAGAAGTGAACAAGACGGGTAATACTATGGTGAAAAAAGTGAATGTGATGGAGAGACTAGACAGACGCTCATGACAGCTTCCTTCTCTTTATACACTCTCACACTCTCTCTCTCTCTCTCTCTCTCTCTCTCTCTCTCTCTATATATATATATATATATATATATATATATATATATATATATATATATACTGTATATATACCCGGTATACAGTATATACCGTATGTATATATATATATATTTTTCCTCACATCATCTCTCTCTAACACTCTTTCTCTTTATCTATCTATCAATCACTTGTCTCATCACTCCATCTCTCTCTCTCTCTCTCTCTCTCTCTCTCTCTCTCTCACTCTCACTCTCTCGTATAACCTCCCAACTTGTTTCAGAAGGAGCACATGTACACATCATCAATATTTAGCACCAATGTTATTCTCATATGTGACTAATCTATATAATTTCGTGATTGAAGGCCGTGGGGATGGTCGTTTGCGTTGTACAGTCGCGCTAATAAGTGACGTCTCGTCACCAAGTATGTTTTTATCAATAATTGGTATCTGCAATATCTAAGCTTCATTTTTTAATATCGCGTGAAATATACAAACATGTTCTTACACTTACCTACCCTATTCAACATCTAACAGATATTAATACAGCACAGTACGAGCCAAACGTGATGCCAGCTGAGACATGACTTATTAGCGCCACCGTACTTGTTAAAATTTAGTATGAATTTTGTATTATATGTGCGTGAGGTTGTTACCTTGTATGAGTGTGTGTGTGTGTGTGTGTGCGTGCGAGTGTGTGTGTGTGTGTGTGTGTAGAAGATAGACAGAAACATAGCCTAGAACAAATTAAGACCAGATGTAGGGAAGAACTGAAAATGAGAGTTGAGATGGCACAAGACACGGGGGCTTCAAATTGGCTCACATCATTACCACTAAAGGAAAAAGGCTTCAGCTTAAATAAACAAGAATTCAATGATGCCGTAGCCTTGAGGTATGGGTGGCCAGTTTCGAACCTGCCGCTGAAATGTGCATGCGGTGAAATAAACAACCCAGACCATTGTATGACCTGTAAGAAAGGAGGATTCATCTGTATCCGGCATGATGAAGTACGAGACATCACTGCACAAATGCTGGACGAGGTGTGCCATGATGTCAGAATCGAACTGGAACTTCTGCCTATGGACGGACAGCGCTTTGCCCACAATACTGCAAATACTTCAAATGAAGCAAGAGTGGACGAAAGTGCTCGAGGTTTTTGGACGAGGGGACAACGGGCTTTTTTCGACATCAGAATCTTCAACCCAAGAGCACAAACATATCGTGAGCGAGGACACAAGGCGGCATACTTGAGAAACGAAAGTGAGAAAAAACGCGCTTATGAAGAAAGAATTTTGAACAGGGATCAAGGAAGCTTTACTCCTCTGGTCTTCTCATCGTCGGGAGGAATGGGACCTTCTGCAAGTGTCTTCTATGCCAGATTAGCTGAACAAATATCGGAGAAAAAGCGCCAGCATAGAAGCCAAGTCATAACTTGGATGAGATGCCGGCTCTCTTTCTCTCTTCTCAGGTCTGCACTCCTATGTCTCAGGGGTACAAGGTCCTCCCCGCTACAGAGGACAAGAGTGAGAGACTTGGACTTTGAAATGGTCGTGGCGGAGGGACGAATTGGGAAACAACTAGGTTGATTGTAGGGAGGTACTGGTACAATAAGATAAACTACAATGTAACTAGAATAAGATAGATTGTACACCACTTTGTAACTGTCACCTTAATAAAAAAAAAAAATGTATGTAGAGGAATGCGTGTAGTTTTGTGTATGCGCTCTTTAATCTACTTTACAACCACGTCAGACCACCTCCCTATGGCCGTAAGACCTGTGCCGTCATCTTATAACTCTATGTAACTCCACGTAGGTCTAACTGTATTATTTCCTTGGCCTTCCCCTCACCCTAGTGCATGTAATTATGAGTTACACATACAAGGCTACCGAGAAAGAGAGAGAGAGAGTGAGAGCATGAGAGAGAGAGTGTGTGTGTGAGTGTGAGTGTGTGTGTGTGTGGAAGGGGAAGGGGGGGGGGCTTTAAACAAGCAGCTACCGAGGTAAGTTGGTAGTAGGGTAAAGATATGTGTGAGTTTTATAGATAAATAAAGAGAAAGAGAGAGAGAGAGAGAGGATGCAGGCCCACTATGACGCGCTAACAAATGATACCGATTCTGCCACTCCTTCCATTTTGACGCAAGTGAGAGTGAGTGAACGTGTGTGTGAGAGTGAGACTGGTAGATACATAGGTAGGAAGGTATATGAGATGACGGGTCTGAAGACGAGCCACCCAAATAACAGCTACAGGATAGCCAATCTGCAACTCCAAGACCCCATCATCAAGCCAAGAAAATTGCAGAGACACCCCAATTCTCCCATGCTCTAGCCCTGGACAAGTACCTAAGCGACCCCTGTTTTCACCGTTTTCTACGACGAGACAAAGGTATGGGAGGTCCCCCAAACTCATTAGCTACCTGCTCGGGTCACGCCCCCTTGCAGCCCGTTACCTGCACGGGCTACATGTACTCAAGGTTAAGAGATACAACAGGTTGGCGCACGCGCAGCCTGCTGACGTCACAATGCTGGACGAGAGAAAGAAAGGTAGAAAAACGCTCGCCTGCCAGCCAATCTGCTGCCACTAGACCCAGGGGTGTCGAACTCCAATATGCGGGCCTCATGCGGCCCCACTCCCTCTAGCATGAGGCCCGTGAACCAGTTTGGCCAAGTAGTGTCAAATATTGCATTTTTTCTAGAAATCTAGACATAATTATTATTTCTTAAAAATATTATATATTGGTACTATATTAACTTAAGTACTAATTCTAGGAAGTATTTGTGAGAGTAAGAAGCTTTTAAAGTAGATAGGCCATATGCAGCTTCACGTGATCTTATGTTCTTATGTAATTGGGGTGGGGTGTGACAGGGATCTGCCTTGTGAGGGCCGATCGGCTTTTTGCAGACTCCCATTTTCTTAGGTTCTTATGTTCATTCATTAGAGAGACGCAGAGTTAGAGGGGATTTGATAGAGGTGTTCAAGTGGGTTAGTGGGATTAATAGAGGGGACATGAAAAATGTACTAAAGCCCAGTGATAGCGAAAGAACTATAACAATTGTTTTCAAGATAGATACATTTCGTTTCAGAAAAGATATAGGCCAATAGTGGTTTGTTAACAGAGTTGTAGATAGGTGGAATAGGCTACCAAGTGCTATAGTGGGATCAAGAATGATAAGAGAGCTTTAAGATAAAATTAGATAGGCATTTGGACGAGATGGGTCTCTGTAACGAGTGCAAGACTAATTTATTCAACCTTTCTATATGGAAGATATATAATATTATGGATAATTTTGGTCATTCTTCGTGGTACTGACTCCAAATAAACTATATATGTCCATTCTGTAATGAGGACATCAAATTTGAACAGCATAATCTGAACCTGGTATATACCGGTATACACACATACATACAAATAATTACATTCCGTAAAACCAAGTCGCTTCGGACTGGGTCGTAACTTCGGACATTGGCGATAATAAGTAATAGCCACTTTTCAAGATGACTTCGGACACCATTTAGGATAAGGATAGCTCTCTTATTATGGGGGATAATTTTAGGAGGCTTCCTGGATTACCGCGCACTATCACCACGCATCACTTTACCTAGTTATATCTCTATAATGTGTTTACAGTCAGATATTGTTAAAAACTTCGACAAATTTCCGAAGTTACACGGTTTTACGGTTCATAGCCTACATACTACACACACACATATACTGTATATATATATATATATATATATATATATATATATATATATATATATATATATATATAAATAATGCATCCAAAATGCATCCAACAACTTGACAATATAAAGGCATTTTGTTCAGTTAAAATAGAAGAGCTGCACTTTCACAGGGCATTATACAGTAGTTATAGCATCACGGTATGAAGTAAAAGAAAACGGAGGATGATGCTGGCTCGGCTGCTCCTTTGAGAATGAATGGTAAACAGTCGAGTGACCTCCGACCCTTCCTTCCTCGTGACGTCATGCGCGAGCGGGTACGAGTTTGAGTGACCCCATGCTCCAACCTGTTGTATCTCTTAACCTTGCATGTACTCAGCTCCTGGATATGGAGGACACGAATGAAAAGTAGTTATGCAAATAAAACATCAACGGCCTGGATTCTACCGACAGAAATGGATGTAAACGAGACCACACATTGTAGCGGATCGGGAGATCCAATAAACCTCGACCAAGAGCAAATATTAAGCGAGCTATATCAATGTGAAGAGGTAACTAGGATTAAGGGCCTATCCTAGTTTAGGTAAGATTGCACCAGCCTTAAGCCAAGTTGGCAAGTATTATATAAGTAAGATTATACCTTGGAAGTATGCCATTCTATTAATACCTCACTTCCAAGGCTAGGTTAAGTATGTACCTCACAATGATCCCATAACCTTTTTCTCCATAGCCTTGTGACTCCGAAACCAGAACACCAAGGGTCAAAGATAATCTTGCATAGGACCTCCAAGAAATAGTAGAGGAGTATGCAAATCACACCTCGCTTGAATTCACTATCCCCACGTCGGGACAGAATCGAGCATACCTGTGGTGTGTACCAGTCCCCCCTCCCCCGGAGAGTATGTGATCCTGAAGTGCCCCCTGGGGTCCTGTAGGAGGCACACCCCACCTTCCTGAAGCCTAGAGCCGGAAGTGCTGCCCGAGGACGCCTTACACCCCGGAAGTGCTGCTCGAGACGCCCTGCCCCCGGAAGTGCTGCCCCAGGACACCTTGCCCCTAGGACCTACGATCTTCGTTGGCCAGCCCTGCACTCTCTTCACCAGCCCTCCAAACCTTTCCTAAAGTTATGTGTGTCTTTTCGTTGTGTTTAATTGTTGTTGAGGTATAGGTAAAAATATGTGAATCGTGTTGTGATAATTAATTCTGAGATCTGTGCCCAAGATCTTGATTTACGTATTACATTCATCCTTCAGAATCATTATATAAAGACTTAGTTAAGGTCTGTGCTAAGACCTAGTGTTCATAATTTATTTATTCTCTCTAGAACGTCCTACGCCTACGTTATATACATTTGTTTTAATTAACTTACCTTGCACACTTCACAGATTTTCCTAATATATGTATTCTGTTGTGTATTTTGCAAGTTGAGGTCGATGTGTATTTCGTGTGTAACTACCCTTCTTGAGTCATCACTGATTACCTAGAACCTTCGCCCAATTTAATAATTAATTTACCACAGTACCCTCATTGAGAAGTGTTGTTATTTTATCAATACTGTTACGACTGAGGTTTAAATATATCAGGGTTCTTATTCATTGGACTAGTAATGGCATAAATGCTACAACGGAAAGCGCTAGATCCAACCTCTGATGTATATTCCCAGTGAACAAAGAACACAAATACTCTCCAGAGTTCTATATGCAATAATAGGTTACTAAACTCTCAATAAATGTGCGTCTACTCTAGGCTTAATGTTATGTGAAAACAGCCTATTACTACCTATAACCGAAGGTGCTTGGTTATGGTATGCAATGTAAGGTGGTAAGAGAAGTTACAGCTTACGTTACTTTAATCAATAAATGTCAGGCACTCCTGCATGAAAGAAAGTGCACTAACGTCCTTCAACACCAATAAGGAATCTTCTTTAAATGTTAGATGCTATCAAGATGCTCGAATCGGTAATGGAACCCAAAAAGGCAGGCAGCGGAACAATGCTCGTGCAGGCTATGCACACAAAAAGGCAGGAGATATAATGCAGTCGGAGCCAAGAATATCCTAAACGCCACAACAATAATAATAATCGCCACGACAATGCAGTATTCCTATCAACAAAAAGAGCCTAAGTCGTTTGTGTCTCAATACATCAAACTAGGCTGCGAAATGCTTGTGTAATCATAAACGGGTATGCATAAAAATAGTAATTGGGTTAATATACTTAATGTCTACTATGACTGATAAAGTCTAGCTAGAGTCAATGATACGAGATACTGGTGCGCATGGCATGCCGCATAGCCTAGTGCAAATCTCAAGTCTGTGCGTCAAATATTACGTTATAGGGAAGGGTAGCTCTCTTGAGAAACCTTAATACCGAAGTATTAAGCGTTCTCCTGGCGTACCTCAAAGACAAACAACGAGCTTAGAACAGTGCAGAATGGTATAGGCAAAAAGCCCTCATTCGTGCATACTCTACTCTCAATGGCACACAGACTAGAATTTACCCAATCAACTCCAGTTCTCAGGTATGTCGTGCAGCTTTTAACTAAAGCCAACACCCATCGGAAACAATACCTTATAGTATCAGACTCCTAGTCTAGCATTATCTAATCCAGCAGAACACTAATAATTATAGGAAGCGGTACTGAACAATATGAATGCCAACCAATGCTTCGTGATCAACTTATCTTAACAACTAACATACATGGGTTATATCAGACCTTAATGCACAATACAACTGGCCAGCATAAAGCTGATTTTGCAGAGTTAACCAGGGGGGGGGGGTATAATATTAATAAAAGGTGGTGAAAGATATGGAAAATGAGGGAGATAGGCAGAGGAAAAGGTTCTCAGGTGCAGAGAGGGGAACAGGTATCAAAGGGATAAGAGGGATGCGTTCTAGAAACCAGATCTGAGGGAGAGAGTAGCGAGGGAGCTGTATATATACTAGCACTAGCTCGAACCGCGTAGAAAAGCGGTAACAAGTCCTCTAGCCAATGCTAAAGAAGCTAAAGAAGCTAACGTCACCAAGCATGGTAAAAAACTCCTCCAACGAATCCCCATGAGGCCAGCCAGCTATGACGTCATTGAGTATAGCAAAACACTGCGCGCCTCCCCACACTCTGTTCTACTCTCTCTCTCTCTTAAATCCTATCATTACTACTTAATGATAAAACATATACTTTGCAATTAAATATATAAAGCCTTGACATGGGTGAATACAAATAGCCTTTCTGGACTGCCCATGACACGAGCTTTCATATGAAAAAAAGCACACAACAATAAACCAACTGTAGCCACATCCACTGCCCTGGCAATCCTAGAGAGTCACTGTAGGACAAGCCATGCGGTTCTAACGGAGTGGTTAACGTCACACCCCCCCCCAAGATTTTTTTCAGAGGCCCAAGGCTCACAAAAATCTGATTGTTAGAACCCATGCTATATCTCTACTTCCCATCACCCAGCGGCAGTAAAATATCTGGCACAGTTCTCAACAAAACATTTTACAAAATTATAACCTTCCCCAACACAATAGGTTAAATCTTATGTAGTTATGCCCCTCAAGAGCGAGCTTCTCTAGCCCATCATTCTGAGAGGAGTGCAACTCAGAATTACTGCTGTAACATACTGAAAAAATTCAACTATCAAAGAAAGAGTTTTTATTTGATTTTTATGTTTTTAATTTGTTTATTTCGGCTGCACTATAGGGGCAAGCCTAGTTTTTTTTCTTCTATACCAAATGCTCAACTCCTGCTTTACGACCCAATATGCTGGGCTACAACCGCGAGCCAACAAGCACCAAGCACAAAATACTATTCAAACTAAAGCAGGAGGCTACCCATGTGTCAATCTACCCAGGATCATATACCCTTGAAAGACAATCTGCAACCACATTGTCACAACCGGCAATATGGCGTATGTCCAGGTTATATACCAATAACCTTAGTGACCACCTGGTCAGCCTCATATTCCAATTGTGAAACTGGTCCAAGAACTTGAGAGGGTGATGATCTGTGTAAATTACAACGACTGGACCATAGGCTGGAACATAGACCTCGAAATGCCTCAGTGCAAGCACAACTGCCAGCAGCTCCCTCTCAACAACAGAGCAGCTTCCCTGGGCTGAATTGAACTTCTCCGAGCAGAAACTAACAGGATGTTCCAGCCCATCATCGTCCTTTTTCATAAGCATGGCACCAGCCCCCACACCACTAGCATCCATTGCTAGTTGGAAAGGTAGGCTAAAGTCAGGGGCCCTGAGGATCGGGTGAGTGCACAACAGGTGTTTTACTACTCTAAACGCCTTCTTATACTCAGGCGCCCATTTGACTTTCTTATCCTTCCAGTTATCCTCCACCGGAGCTTGACTGTCCCATTCTCCTTCTCCACCTTGACTGCTAAACGTCATCACAGGCACAGTGAGAGGCTCAGGGGGGTGCCTCACATACTCCTTCATGAGATTAACGTGACATAACTGATTGCGCTTACGTCTGTCTGGAGCGGCCACCAAGCAATCCAGGTCCGATAGCCTCTCAACCACCCTATAAGGACCAGTGTACTTCGCGGATAAGGGATGACCTACAAGGGGCAGTAGAATCAACACCTCCTGACCCACGTGAAACTCCCTGAGTTTAACCCTGAGGTCGTACCTGTCCTTCATGAGGGCCTGAGAGCTAGACAAATTACGGCCAGCCAACTCCAGACTGCGCAACATCCGTTCTCGACTGCCGAGGACATACTTGAGCATAGAACAAGGTTTTCCTGCACCCTCCCATATATCTTCAACCATATGGAGAGGCCCTCTGACACGGTGTCCAAAGACGAGCTCATTAGGGCTGAATCCCAAACCTTCCCCAGGTACCTCCCGTGCAGCAAATAAGACACATGGCAGGCCAAGATCCCAACCATTCCCACTCTCAAAGCAACAACAACGAAGCACAGATTCCAAGGCTGAGTGCCATCGCTCTAACACACCCTGGCTCTCCGGATGATAGGCAGATGACACAACCGTAACAATCCCATGCTGCGGCATTGCTTGAACAAAGAGGCTAGAAGTGAAGTTGGATACTTGGTCTGACTGAATTACCTGCGGGTAACCATACCGGGAAAAATACACTAGCAAGTTTCGGACCACCGTTTTCGCTGACCCATTTCTCATAGGGTACGCGTCAGGGTACCTTGTTGCTACCTCCATGATGGTCAGGGGATACTTGTAAAAATCTCCCGACTGTGCATCACTGTCCTCCTTCAACTCGACAGCACCGGTACCACATTCAAGAACCTCCGGGTCTTCTAATTGCAATTTACGAATGTCCGAAGGAGCAAGCTTATCTAAGTGTTTGCGAAACAACTCATGCCCCCCTCCTACACTGAATTTAGCCTCCCGTTGCTCTCTCTCTGTGTATCGTTGCTGTCTCTTCGTCTTTTTAAGCCCATCCGCTGCCTTCTTACTAACAGTTAATGGGTCTTCTCCAGACTCGAAAATTGGTCCGAATAATGAGTCCCCGAGAATGTCCGTTGATACTAAACTCTCAACCGCATCAACCTTCAACCCCTTCTCGGTACCTTTCCTCCGCTTGTCTAAAGACTGTTGACCAGAATGTGACTCTCTGGATGCAAGAGATCTAGTGACAACACACGCCATAGGTTGCACCGGACACTTCTCAACCCACTCCTGCTCCTCCCTACTCACGTCGGCCGGCTTCTCGGCAACGACTAAGGGTGGAGCCTCAGAAGTAGGCCCCGCAAAGTCGTTGCCGAGAAGGAGGTCGATGCCCCCAACAGGCAACTTCTCCACAATTCCTACATCCAGGTCACGAGTCACACCATCAACTTCCATCTTCATTCTTACAAGCGGGTATGACCTTGTTGCATTAACTCCCTGAACCACAACCACCCGCGCCGTATTTACAGGTTTACCAGTGAAATTCCTCAACAATGTTTGCGATGCCCCAGTGTCACGCAAAATTCTCACCTTATGTCTTCTACCCCCCCCACTCCACACAACCGAGTCCCCTGTGGTCACTAAAGGCATCACGGACAGGGAATAAGCCTTCCGGATCCTTCTGCACTGGCAGTGTATTTACCTCGGAAGAATTGCCTCTAACAAACTCCGATGTCCTCTTGAACACTCCAATGCCGTGAGCAAAAGACACGGCTGCCGGAGGAGGTCGACTAGGGCACTCATTTGCCTTATGACCCTCCTGGTGGCACTTAAAACACATAAATTTCGGTTTCGGCTTATACTGTGATGTAAAAAGCCCCTGACTTTTCTTATACGGCGTGGTGTCAGGTTTGGATTCAGTTTTAGTTTCATTGCTCTTTTGTTTAAATCTGTCATTGCTACGGGGAGGGGGAGGATAACGGTCCCTAGCACTTGCATCGTACTTCTGTGAGGACCCGCAACCCCGAATCAACGACAGCCGTAGATCAGCCATTTCTGCTGCTTCGACTAGAGTTCTTGGTTTTTTTTCCTTTAACCCGTGGAGCCCCGGCTAGTTTTGTAATGTTTGTTCACCAGAACCCGGCCGGTTTTCATAAAATGGTTTTATTCCAGAAACAATAGCGAATGGGTTAGGAATGAAGGAAAAACCACGAAAAACCGCTCAAAAAGCTTAAAAAATGGTCCTACAGAGCCCCCGAAAACGTATTTTACAAGAGTAAAAAATTGAAGGCAATTACCCCCAAAAAACAGGTTATTGCACGCTCACGCGCACGCACGTGGACTTTGAGAGTTTTCAACCATCGGCACGGTTGCGTGGGATACGTACACAGTTCCCATACAAATCTGAGCCCTCTTGAGTGGCTACACCTGAGGTTACGGTCGGCGCAATTAGGGTGACGCGTCAGGCGCGTCTCTGGGGCTGTGCATTACATACATCGCCGACGCGTCAGACGCGTCGCTGGGGCTGTACGGGTTAAGTTCAAAGTTAGATCACCGCCCGTGCTCTTAAAGAACTGCTCCAACATCATTAACTGCTTAATTCCATCAAATGTTGTTACCTTCTCAGATCGGAGCCAGTTCCCCAAAGCATCGGACAAGTCCCGGGCGTGTTCCAAAAAGGTGCTATCTCTTCCCTTAGTTACACCCCGGAACTTCAAACGGTACGTTTCTGGTTGCAGTTCGTAAGCCCTCAGGACAGCCTCCTTGAGATCCTCATACACAATACATGACTCCAAAGGTAACGCATCGTAGGCTTTAAGACCCTTGCCTATTAATCTAGAGGATACAAGTGCTGCCCATTTATTCTCTGGCCACTGGTGTTCCTGGCACTTCTTCTCAAAGCGTGCGAAAAATTCTGTTACCCCACTCTCATCAAACACCGGAACCAGTTTCAATAAGTGCGAGAGAGATTGATCATGAGCACGGTTACCAGCCCCAAGTCGCTGTCCTGTTGTCTCTACTCGCGACTTCTCTACGTCCATGTCGGCACAGTACCTAGTCAACTCTAAATCAGCTTGGATTTTTGCTAGCTCTATGTGCTGCTGACTGATAGTTTTTCTCTCTTCTATCTTGGCTCTCTCATCTATCTTGGCTAATTCTAATTGCTGCTGAAGCTGAAGCTCAGATACCCTGATAGCCTTTCTCTCTTCGATCTTAGCTAATTCGAGCCGATACAATAATTCTGGAGTTAACCCTGGAGGAGGTGAAGGTGCTACAATGTTTGAAATTACCGGTGGTCCCCCCAGGGGCAACCCACCCTGCCAGTCACCACCCGACTGTGGAAGCGTACCCGGGGTCGGCAAACCACTGGGATGGCTGGGAGTCGAGTGTAGGGGAAGCATGGCCGAAGGGCTCTGAGCACTCAACCCATCTCGCTCACCAGTCACCCTGCCCAGTACACCCGTTATCAAGTTATCCCTGGTCATGCTGCTAGTACCCGCATGACCGATAGCTGTGGCCAGGCATTGAAGACCGTACCGATCCATACCCTCCAACCGCTCGGCAGTAACAGGCCATTGCAAAAATATCCTAGCATCCTCCTCACAGTTCACCTGATTAACCATTTCATCATACTGCTGTTCCTCAGTTTCGACATTACGTACTGTGTCTCCATTCTCCTCTGATCCGGTATAAGACATGATGCTCACAAGAATTTCCCACCTCAATATTCAGAAAAGAAGCACCCCAAACTCTTATACCTCAATATACACACAAAAATTCTCGGAAATACTCAAGGGCTATACTATGTTGCACATTTTTTTTATTCTTGCTGATCCCCGCAAAATATTCCCCAAAACAACAAATGTTCCCTGCTAATAAATGTAGGTTCACGAAATCCTAGGTAAGGTCGCCATTTGTTACGACTGAGGTTTAAATATATCAGGGTTCTTATTCATTGGACTAGTAATGGCATAAATGCTACAACGGAAAGCGCTAGATCCAACCTCTGATGTATATTCCCAGTGAACAAAGAACACAAATACTCTCCAGAGTTCTATATGCAATAATAGGTTACTAAACTCTCAATAAATGTGCGTCTACTCTAGGTTTAATGTTATGTGAAAACAGCCTATTAATACCTATAACCGAAGGTGCTTGGTTGTGGTATGCAAAGTAAGGTGGTAAGAGAAGTTACAGCTTACGTTACTTTAATCAATAAATGTCAGGCACTCCTGCATGAAAGAAAGTGCACTAACGTCCTTCAACACCAACAAGGAATCTTCATTAAATGTTAGATGCTATCAAGATGCTCGAATCGGAAATGGAACCCAAAAAGGCAGGCAGCGGAACAATGCTCGTGCAGGCTATGCACACAAAAAGGCAGGAGATATAATGCAGTCGGAGCCAAGAATATCCTAAACGCCACAACAATAATAATAATCGCCACGACAATGCAGTATTCCTATCAACAAAAAGAGCCTAAGTCGTTTGTGTCTCAATACATCAAACTAGGCTGCAAAATGCTTGTGTAATCATAAACGGGTATGCATAAAAATAGTAATTGGGTTAATATACTTAATGTCTACTATGACTGATAAAGTCTAGCTAGAGTCAATGATATGAGATACTGGTGCGCATGGCATGCCGCATAGCCTAGTGCAAATCTCAAGTCTGTGCATCAAATATTACGTTATAGGGAAGGGTAGCTCTCTTGAGAAACCTTAATACCGAAGTATTAAGCGTTCTCCTGGCGTACCTCAAAGACAAACAACGAGCTTAGAACAGTGTAGAATGGTATAGGCAAAAAGCCCTCATTCGTGCATACTCTACTCTCAATGGCACACAGACTAGATTTTACCCAATCAACTCCAGTTCTCAGGTATGTCGTGGAGCTTTTAACTAAAGCCAACACCCATCGGAAACAATACCTTATAGTATCAGACTCCTAGTCTAGCATTATCTAATCCAGCAGAACACTAATAATTATAGGAAGCGGTACTGAACAATATGAATGCCAACCAATGCTTTGTGATCAACTTATCTTAACAACTAACATACATGGGTTATATCAGACCTTAACGCACAATACAACTGGCCAGCATGAAGCTGATTTTGCAGAGTTAACCAGAGGGGGTATAATATTAATAAAAGGTGATGAAAGATATGGAAAATAAGGGAGATAGGCAGAGGAAAAGGTTCTCAGGTGCAGAGAGGGAGAGGGGGACAGGTATCAAAGGGATAAGAGGGATGCGTTCTAGAAACCAGATCTGAGGGAGAGAGTAGCGAGGGAGCTGTATATATACTAGCACTAGCTCGAACCGCGTAGAAAAGCGGTAACAAGTCCTCTAGCCAATGCTAAAGAAGCTAGCTAAACATGACGTCACCAAGCATGGTAAAAAACTCCTCCAACGAATCCCCACGAGGCCAGCCAGCTATGACGTCATCGAGTATAGCAAAACACTGCGTGCCTCCCCACACTCTGTTCTACTCTCTCTCTCTCTCTCTCTCGCAAATCCTATCATTACTACTTAATGATAAAACATATACTTTGCAATTAAATATATAAAGCCTTGACATGGGTGAAAACAAAGAGCCTTTCTGGACTGCCCATGACACAAGCTTTCATATGAAATAAAGCACACAACAATAAACCAACTGTAGCCACATCCACTGGCCTGGCAATCCTAGCGAGTCACTGTAGGACAAGCCATGCGGTTCTAACGGAGTGGTTAACGTCACAATACATGTATTCCCCGAGTTCCCCCATTTTTACTCTCTTACTTAAACTCCATTGTAATTATTTAATGAACTAATATTTACGTTAATTTGATTACTGATGTAAGTAATTCTGATTCTTCATGCTTGGGAATTCCGGTATTGCATAGAATCTGTTGCTTAGTTCAACATTACTTACCTTACACCCGTATTTTGGTGTAGGTTTATTTTAAGACTCTGTTAACTCGTTCAGACGTCTTGGTAATACTTCTTGAGTATTACCTTAGCACAACTTAGTCGTGTGCGTCACCTTCCTGTTAATTCATTCAGGCCTTTTGGGTACACTATTGTGAGTGTTACCTTAGTACAACTTTGTCGTGTACACCCCCTTCTATTCATAATTAATATTGAATTAGATAATTACTTATATTTTCATTCCTTGATAGTTTCAGAGCTTTCGTTATCCAAGCTCATTTAATCAATTATAATCTATTCTTAAATCCAATTAATAGATATTCCCCTATATCCCATTCCTAATTATATATTCAATTTATATCCAAATTACTCAGCTCGTTTCGTTATTCTTACATACGATCGTTGATGTGAATATAAGATATTCATTAGAAATTACATAATTTAATCCACCCACTTAATCTTTTGTGAAATATATTAAATCTTCTCTTGCCCCCCATTCCAGATTAATATTATATAAATTACCATTCTAGTTGCATTAACTTTGAAATTACTTTCAGCCACCTCAGTCCAGTAGGTGACCTGACCTCCACAGGTTAATTAGGATGGTCACTTGAGTATACCGCGACTACCTAGCCGGCCCGCCACTACCAGTCGTCTGACTCATCGAAAAAGTTCCTAATTTCAAGAAAGCAAACTTCCATAAACTTAGAGCTATGTTTAAAGAAACTGACTGGAGCTTTTTAATTAACAATAACGACATAAATACATCTTGGAAGTTATTCGAAACCACTTACCTAAAAGCAGTGCAAGACTGCATACCATCGAAAATACGGCGTCCAGGCCAAAATAATAAGCCCAAATGGTGGAATAAAGATATTTCAAACTGCCTGCTTGCTAAAAAATTTGCTAATGATAGATTAAAATCCTCACAAAATGACGAAGAACGGGTGAAATTTGTAGAGCTACGACGCAAAGCCAAAAAGTTAATTAAGCAAAGTAAAAAGACCTTAGAGTTACATATTGCGAATCAAAGTAAAACAAACCCGAAAGAATTCTATAGTTATATCAGAAAGAAAAAAGTAGTTACTTCAACTGTTGGACCGTTAGTCGATGAAAAAGGAGAATACACCAAAGACGAAGTACAAATGAGTAATGCCCTCAATACCTTCTTTGCATCAGTTTTTACAACAGAAGACCTCAGTGATATCCCTACACCATCGCCGATTCAGATTGATAATTCAGATGTTCTAAGCAATATCACCGTTACAGAGAGAGAAGTATTGAATTGTTTAGATAAACTCAAGGTAAATAAAACGCCAGGACCTGATACAATCTCGCCTAGAGTTCTAAAGGAAGCTAAGAATGAGCTCTCCAAACCACTGACATTACTATTCAATAAATCCTTGCAGTCTGGAACTATGCCTGATCAGTGGAAGCTAGCCAACGTAACACCGATATTCAAAAAAGGCAGCAAATCCCTACCCAGTAACTATCGTCCAATTAGCTTAACCTCAGTTGTATGTAAAATGCTAGAAACGGTCATACGAGACAGACTCGTAAATCACTTAGAGGAAAATAACATACTTAAAGATACTCAACACGGCTTTCGTAAAAAACGTTCCTGTTTAACAAACCTCTTAGACTTCTTCCACGATATCCTCAACCTCTACGATGAGAGTAAAGCTGTAGATATTATATACCTTGATTTTCAAAAGGCCTTTGACAAAGTTCCCCACAAACGTTTACTGCTAAAACTAAAAGCGCATGGAATACAAGACGGTGTGTTGAAATGGATAGAAAATTGGCTCAGCAACAGAAAGCATAGGGTAGTCATAAACGGTAAGGCATCTAAATGGACCAATGTAAGTAGCGGGGTACCCCAGGGATCGGTACTAGGACCAATTCTCTTTCTAATTTACATCAACGACATAGATGAGGGTCTCACCTGCACAATCTCAAAATTTGCTGACGATACAAAAATTGCAAATAGCGTACTCTCAAAAGAACAAGTTGACGATATGCAACACAATCTAGATAAATTGTCATGTTGGGCCCAAATTTGGCAAATGAGTTTCAATGCGGATAAATGTAAAGTACTACATGTCGGATACCTAAATGAGAAAGCAAACTATTCGATGAATGGCACTCAGCTTAAGAATGTAAACAGAGAAACTGATCTGGGAGTAACAATATCGAGTAACCTAAAACCGAGTCAACAATGTTCAGAAGTTGTTAAGAAGGCAAACAAAATAATTGGCTTTATAGGCAGGTCATTTGAGCATAAATCCAAAGAAGTTATCCTAACCCTTTACAATTCCTTAGTCCGCCCTCTTCTGGAATACTGCGTTCAATCCTGGTGCCCTTATTACCAAAAAGATATAAACAAGCTAGAACGAGTTCAACGTAGAGTTACCAAAATGATACCTAGCCTAAAGAACAAACCATACGAAGAGCGTCTTAGAGAATTAAATCTATTTCCTTTAACCCAGCGCAGATTAAGAGGCGACTTAATTCAAGTGTTCAAAATCATCAAAGGCATCGACAATATGAACTGTAGTAAGTACTTCACTATCGACCAATCTAATTACACGCGGGGAAACGGTTGCAAAATTATTGGTAAATCTTTTAACTCGCACGAATCTAAGAATTTCTTCTTCAATCGAGTTGTCAACTTGTGGAATGGGCTTCCCCGAGACGTTATAGACTGCAGCACCGTTGATTCATTTAAATTCCGCCTAGACAAATATCTCGCATCAAACCCGCGACTGACTGCGTTTGTAAATGAATAACTTTATCCTCCCCTCAGTTACTAACCCATATGTCCCCTACTAACTTCCTAGTCCTGCCACGTTAGTGGCAGGGCAGTAGTTCCCTTTCCAATGTTCCCTTACCCACTCTAAACCACTGTTTGGTCACTTGATCCTCAGTGTTTTGGAGGACAAGCAACCTAGAAGGGTCACTAGACCTGTTGTTGCTTGATTTCCTTTGTACTCCTTTGTACTACTCAGTCTCCAAACTTGTTTGCTTAGGTGGGCATGTATAACCTTGCAATATTATATCCCAAACATCAACACCACCACTATCGTAAACAACAACAACGGTACGGTAACCACTATTAATGTTAGTGTGCAAGATAATCTATACACGTGATAAAATATATTACACGTGGAAAATTATATGACCATTAACCCGTACAGCCCCAGCGACGCACCTGACGCGTCGGCGATGTATGTAACGCACAGCCCCAGAGACGCGCCTGGCGCGTCACCCTAATTTCGCCGACCGTAACCTCAGGTCTAGCCACTCAAGAGGGCTCAGATTTGTATGGGAACTGTGTACGTATCCCACGCAACCGTGCTGATGGTTGAAAACTCTCAAAGTCCACGTGCGTGCGCGTGAGCGTGTAATAACCTGGTTTTTTGGGGTAATTGCCTTCAATTTTTTACTCTTGTAAAATACGTTTTCGGGGGCTCTGTAGGACCATTCTTTAAGCTTTTTGAGCGGTTTTTCGTGGTTTTTCCTTCATTCCTAACCCATTCGCTATTGTTTCTGGAATAAAACCATTTTTTGAAAACCGGCCGGGTTCTGGTGAACAAACATTACAAAACTAGCCGGGGCTTGACGGGTTAAGGGGACATGGGTCGTTTTTTCTAGATCCCTTTCTCCCTCATGTTTAGCCCCATTAGTATTCCGATTTTGAGATGTTTGTCCCATTAGTTTGTCGATTTTAAGACCTTTCGCCCCATTTTGTTGTCAATATTCAGACCTTTAGTGCTATTTAGGTGTCGTCGATATGTTTTTCCTGGCGAACGATAGTGAGCCTGTAATTTTGGAAGAAAAATTTGCAAATTAATCTAGAAGGGGGATCTAATGGATGCCTCATTTAAGCTTGATGGAGGTCTATGGAGGAAACTAATAAAATAATGCAAATAAGTAAATGATCAAATAAATACGTCCATCTCCCGTTAAAATATAATTTAATAAACCTAATATTGAACACGATGACTACAAAGTAAACTACTAAGAAATATACACTAATATATAAATGCTAACACAAATATAACATCGGTGCATAATATAATAGCTAAACAAATCAAAATATAATCAAAATAAATCAATGTAAGAAAAACTACTTAGGAACAAACAGTAATATATATACCGGTATATATATACAGTATATATATATACCGATATATATATATATATAATATATATCTATATATATATATATATATATATATATATATATATCGGTATATATATATATATATATATATATATATATATATATATATATACCGGTATATATATATATATTTATATATATATATTAACAAAAATATATCATCCATGTATAGCTTAATATAGTTGAAGATATATAAACAACACATCATAATTAAATAATACAAGAGTTGAAAATTGAGACAATTATTAAGTAATAAACACATATATATATATATAATATATATTTTAACAAAATAAATAAAATCTGCATATAATAAAGTTGAAAATATATACTAAACACAAACGATAAAGCAAAACTACATAATAATCAAATATAATATATAATTGTTTTAATCAGACTCAGAGTCAGGCAGGAGCTAAGCAAAACACTATTAATACATTAATAATAAGATCAAAGACAAAATTAGTATGAATCTGACCCTACCAGTGTGTGTGTGTTACTCAGTTACTCAGTTACTCAGTTACTTGTTCGTCAAGGGGAATCCACGCAATGCGAGCTAAGCTCATTATTATCGCGCCTCCTTAACTGGGAATGTATTGCGTGAAATGCATGTTAAGTGCTTTATGTACTGTTGGAATGGCTGTGGATGTGTGTGTAGTCTGTATTTTAGCCAATTGGCGACATTGGAAACGAAGGCTTAGGGTGGATCTGTATGGTACCATTCTCACTATACACGGTACCGTCTCGCCCGAAGGATTAGGTAGCCATCAGCTTAGGTGAACCATATGATACCCATCTCGCCTTGTACCATTTTTGCCAACCCCAGATGGGACGTCACAACGTCGTCCACTTATTCCAGGTACCTATTTACAGCTAGGTGAACTGAGGCTAACACATGAAAGGAGACAAGCCCAATTTGTCTCCGCCCGGCCGGGGATTGAACCCCCGACCCCTCGTGTGAGACGAGAGCTCTACCTACTAGGCTACGGGCTGTGTGTGTGTGTGTGTGTGTGTGTGTGTGTGTGTGTGTGTGTGTGTTTGCGTGCGTACGTGCGGGATAATATTGTTCTTTCCTTTAATAAATACATACGCAAATACATTTAAATTGAGTATAATTTATTAGGAAGCTTATAAAAAGCAAACACATCACAAAGAGAGAGATAATGAAAAGAGAATAATACTCATACTCTAATCTAATAATAAGTTAAATATAGCTAAAATACGGTAAAAATAAAACTATCGAAAAATGTACACATTTATCTTGAAGGGGGGTCTTGGGTGTTTTTTAAGCTTGATGAAGGTCTAGGGAGGAAACTAAAATAAAAGTAAACAGATAAATAAAAAAAAAAATAAAAACAAAAAATACGCCCCTCGCCCCTTAATCAGAAACCAAGCCTCTAGCGAGGTTGAGCAAAACAGAGTCATTACGCGGCTTCAGCTGAATCTCGTAAAATGTGAGATATGGCGAGAGCTGGGCGACACACACAGGACTGGCCGACGGTTTCAAAAATACATGGACAGGAATTGATTTGGTCAATTTTATATTATTTTTGTTGTCTTCGTTTGCATAATCTATGGCCAGGGATTTTTTTTTCTTATTATATTTATCTTTATTTTTAGACTAATTCTATTTTGCTTTTCTTAATTTGATTTAAATTCATGATATATTCATGTATTTATTTACTTTCTATATAATTGTAGTTATTTATTTATATAGTGTACTAATACATATTTTTCTGGGGAGAGGTGGCAAGGTTTGGCTATGACGCCTGTGCTGCATTTTCCACATATATTACTTTTCATCCACTGTGGGGAAAAAATAAGTCCATGAACGCAATTTTTCGAAAAACAATTAATATAATATATATGAATATTTCCTATACTGGACACAAAATGCTACCAAAATGTATCTCTTAATTATTATGACGAATTTTTACAGTTTATTCTGGCTATTATTAGACGATTGTATTCAGCTTAAGAGGGATCTGTGCGAGTCAAATGGTTAATGGAGATCGACGTACTTATTTGATTGCTAGAGGTCTTTTCTAAGCTGTATAAAATCGTCTAATTATAGCCAGAAAGAACTGTTAAGGGGGGGGGGGGGCTTTTTTGTTCTCCTTTTCTTCCTTTCTCTGGCTTGTAACCATTCGGCCCCATTCAGCCTACTGTTTTAAGACGTTTATCCCCATCCAGGTGTCGATTTCTTCCTGGCGAGCGATAGCGAGCCAGCATTGTATTGAGCAATCCGGCTTCGCCAGAGACATTTTTCTATAACAAAATGTACAAATTTAGCCTGCTGTCAAA
>CM064483.1:54654937-54737437 GCA_032716605.1 Paralithodes platypus | reverse complement strand
TTTATTATCCAGATACAATAACTAATATCTTGCTTAAAAAATAGTAATTTTCATGAAAACAGGTATATAGAATAATTTTGTCTAAATACCCATATTATGTAATATGTTCATACCATCGATATTGTTGTATAGCCACAAACTGTCAATTTGGGCATTATTAACATTATTGATATTATATTATATATATGCACAACAATCATGAATGTAGAAACTTGTGTAATTAAACACAATGTGCCTCTTAAGAGAGTCCCGTGCTCTCAAAAGACTCTTACCATAATAATCCCATTGGGTTATATCTATAATTTTGAATCACAACATATGTATATATTTATTGGCTAAATAAAATAAAAAAAAATCAATGAAATTTCAATTTCAATTTCAATTAAATTTCAATTTCAAATTTTCTCTGCCTCACCCCCTTTTTTCTTATATTCAATCTCTTTTCCTTACTATTCCATTCTCGTTGGTGCTGTCTGTATAATTATGCCTCTCTGCCTCTCTCTCTCTCTCTCTCTCTCTCTCTCTCTCTCTCTCTCTCTCTCTCTCTCTCTCTCTCTCGGAAGTTATTCGAAACCACTTACCTAAAAGCAGTGCAAGACTGTATACCATCGAAAATACGGCGTCCAGGCCATAATAATTAGCCCAAATGGTGGAATAAAGATATTTCAAACTGCCTGCTTGCTAAAAAATTTGCTAATGATAGATTAAAATCCTCACAAAATGACGAAGAACGGGTGAAATTTGTAGAGCTACGACGCAAAGCCAAAAAGTTAATTAAGCAAAGTAAAAAGACCCTAGAGTTACATATTGCGAATCAAAGTAAAACAAACCCGAAAGAATTCTATAGTTATATCAGAAAGAAAAAAGTAGTTACTTCAACTGTTGGACCGTTAGTCGATGAAAACGGAGAATACACCAAAGACGAAGTACAAATGAGTAATGCCCTCAATACCTTCTTTGCATCAGTTTTTACAACAGAAGACCTCAGTGATATCCCTACACCATCGCCGATTCAGATTGATAATTCAGATGTTCTAAGCAATATCACCGTTACAGAGAGAGAAGTATGAATTGTTTAGATAAACTCAAGGTAAATAAAACGCCTGGACCTGATACAATCTCACCTAGAGTTCTAAAGGAAGCTAAGGATGAGCTCTCCAAACCACTGACATTACTATTCAATAAATCCTTGCAGTCTGGAACTATGCCTGATCAGTGGAAGCTAGCCAACGTAACACCGATATTCAAAAAAAGGCAGCAAATCTCTACCCAGTAACTATCGTCCAATTAGCTTAACCTCAGTTGTATGTAAAATGCTAGAAACGGTCATACGAGACAGACTCGTAAATCACTTAGAGGAAAATAACATACTTAAAGATACTCAACACGGCTTTCGTAAAAAACGTTCCTGTTTAACAAACCTCTTAGACTTCTTCCACGATATCCTCAACTTCTACGATGAGAGTGAAGCTGTAGATATTATATACCTTGATTTTCAAAAGGCCTTTGACAAAGTTCCCCACAAACGTTTACTGCTAAAACTAAAAGCGCATGGAATACAAGACGGTGTGTTGAAATGGATAGAAAATTGGCTCAGCGACAGAAAGCAAAGAGTAGTCATAAACGGTAAGGCATCTAAATGGACCAATGTAAGTAGCGGGGTACCCCAGGGATCGGTACTAGGACCAATTCTCTTTCTAATTTACATCAACGACATAGATGAGGGTCTCACCTCTTATGCTCTTATCTCTTGTCTTTCTAAAGTTTTTGAAACTATTCTTGCTTCCAAATTTCTTAAGCATTTCTCTTCTCATAATCTGCTCTCAGATCGCCAGTATGGCTTCCTTAAGGGTCGCTCTACTGGTGATCTTCTTTCATATCTTACTAACTCTTGGTCATCCTCCTTTCGGGACTTCGGTGAGACTTTTTCTATTGCACTAGACATATCGAAAGCCTTCGATAGAGTCTGGCATAAATCTTTAATTTCTAAACTACCCTCCTTCGGTTTCTATCCCTCCATCTGTGCCTTTGTCTCTAATTTCCTTTCCGGCCGTTCCATAGCCGCGGTTGTGGACGGCCATTGCTCACTTCCTCACTCTATAAACTCCGGTGTTCCTCAGGGCTCTGTCCTATCTCCTATTCTCTTTCTAATTTTTATAAATGATCTCCTTAACTGTACCTTAATTCCCATCCATTCATACGCAGACGACTCAACCTTGCACTACTCCATTAGTTTTTCAGAACGCCCCAGCCAGCAATCCCTCAACGACAAACGTAATGAAGCCATAGAACTCTTAAATTCTGATCTAAATACTATTTCCAATTGGGGCAGAGAAAACCTTGTTAACTTTAATGCTTCCAAAACCCAATTTCTCCATCTATCTACCCGTCAGGATCTCCCAGCGGACTATCCCTTATTCTTCAACAATACAAAAATCAACCCTTCATCTTCTCTCAATATTCTTGGTGTCTCTTTTTCTTCTGCTCTCATTTGGAAGGACCATATTACCAGTCTTGCTAAGGCAGCATCCCAGAAGCTGGGTGTGCTCAACCGCCTTAGGGGGTTCTTTTCCCCTGCACAGCTTCTTGCTCTGTACAGGGGCATAGTGCGCCCTTGTATTGAGTATTGTTCACATGTGTGGGGAGGTTCCTCTCACACTGCTCTCCTAGACAAAGTTGAAAGGAAGGCCTTTCGTATCATTAACTCCCGTCCACTCACCAACTCTCTGCAATCTCTCTCTCTCCGCCGCAATGTTGCATCTCTCTCGCTATTCTATCGCTACTATAATAATCAGTGTTCCTCAGAGCTATCCCAGTGCATACCACCTCCTTTACGTAGGGCACGTGGTACCCGTCTGGCAACTCAATCCCACCCCTACTCTGTGCAACTCTCCAACCCAAGAGTGAAACGTTACTCTCAAACTTTCTTCTACTCAACAGCTGAGCTCTGGAACTCTCTCCCAGAATCAGTCTTTCCCTCTTCCTATGACTTAAATTGCTTCAAACTCCGTGTGTCCAGGCATTTTGGCTCGAACGTCCCTTGATTTTGGCCCTGTCACTCTTTCAACTATGGGGGAGGCACTCGCTATAGGCAGTTATGCCTTTTGCCTCCCTCAATCACATAGAAAAAAAAAAAAAAAAAAAAAACCTGCACAATCTCAAAATTTGCTGACGATACAAAAATTGCAAATAGCGTACTGTCAAAAGAACAAGTTGACGATATGCAACACAATCTAGATAAATTGTCATGTTGGGCCCAAATTTGGCAAATAAGTTTCAATGCGGATAAATGTAAAGTACTACATGTCGGATACCTAAATGAGAAAGCAAACTATTCGATGAATGGCACTCAGCTTAAGAATGTAAACAGAGAAACTGATCTGGGAGTAACAATATCGAGTAACCTAAAACCGAGTCAACAATGTTCAGAAGTTGTTAAGAAGGCAAACAAAATAATTGGCTTTATAGGCAGGTCATTTGAGCATAAATCCAAAGAAGTTATCCTAACCCTTTACAATTCCTTAGTCCGCCCTCTTCTGGAATACTGCGTTCAATCCTGGTGCCCTTATTACCAAAAAGATATAAACAAGCTAGAACGAGTTCAACGTAGAGTTACCAAAATGATACCTAGCCTAAAGAACAAACCATACGAAGGGCGTCTTAGAGAATTAAATCTATTTCCTTTAACCCAGCGCAGATTAAGAGGCGACTTAATTCAAGTGTTCAAAATCATCAAAGGCATCGACAATATGAACTGTAGTAAGTACTTCACTATCGACCAATCTAATTACACGCGGGGAAACGGTTGCAAAATTATTGGTAAATCTTTTAACTCGCACGAATCTAAGAATTTCTTCTTCAATCGAGTTGTCAACTTGTGGAATGGGCTTCCCCGAGACGTTATAGACTGCAGCACCGTTGATTCATTTAAATTCCGCTTAGACAAATATCTCGCATCAAACCCGCGACTGACTGCGTTTGTAAATGAATAACTTTATCCTCCCCTCAGTTACTAACCCATATGTCCCCTACTAACTTCCTAGTCCTGCCACGTTAGTGGCAGGGCAGTAGTTCCCTTTCCAATGTTCCCTTACCCACTCTAAACCACTGTTTGGACACTTGATCCTCAGTGTTTTGGAGGACAAGCAGCCTAGAAGGGTCACTAGATCTGTTGTTGCTTGATTTCCTTTGTACTCCTTTGTACTCTCTCTCTCTCTCTCTCTCTCTCTCATACGTTCCTGGAGCACGGGTGCCTAGAATTCCATTAGTTCCTGAATGTAGGGTGACAGTCATGGCGAAGAATGTTTTAGTGTCCCCTCCTTCATTATCTTCTCCATTTTCTTCCTCCCTATAGTATAATGTTCTATTCTTGTGACTGTCTCCTTATTAAATAATTCTTTCTTGTCCTTGTACAGTTGCCCACATGCGTTCTGTTCCTCGTTGTGAACTTTTGTATAAAAGTAAAATGTGTATGAATGAATTTCGATGGTGTTTTCTTTTAATTATCAGTGGACTAGTCAGATAAGTTAACCAATGCATTAGAAACTACACTCATACTTCAATCATGCACACTATACTTCCATGTAAAAGATCACGAAGAGGAACAGATTTTATGAGGGCAACTGTACCTCACTCTCTGATATATATATATATATATATATATATATATATTGCCCGACGCCGTGATCCCCGAAGGGGTGGCCACGAACGAACCGCCCCCATGCACCTCTGTCCCCAGTCAGTCGACGCCCCTCCCCCCAACCAGCACCGCCTTCGTTCATATACTTCCTCACTCCATCCTTCCACCTCTCTTTCGGTCTACCTCTCCCTCTCTGTCCCTCCACCTCGCTCTCATACACCCTCTTAGTCATTCTCTCGCTTTCCATACGTTCCATATGGCCGAACCATCTCAAGTTGTTCCTTTTCACACTTTCCAGCACATCTACCTCCACACCACACCTCCTTCTTACTTCCTCATTAGTCTGTCTATCCCTCCATGTAACTCCGCACGTACTTCTTAATTCATTTCCACTGCTCTCACTCTTGGTCTGAGTCTCTCAACCAACATCCATGCTTCGCTTCAGTAAGTTAGTGTCGGGATTACCACACTGTCATGCAAGGACTTCTTCACTTCCATACTGACCACCCTATTTCTTGTTACTGCTTTCAGCGTTCCTACAACCCTCTTCCCCTGTTGTACCCAGTCCCGCACTTGTTTATCCATAGTCCCATCTTTACTCAACACACTGCCCAGATACTTAAAAGAGTTGACGATCTCCATAGCCTGACCGTTCAGCTTCACCTCACACTCTGTGACTTCACCCCTTTCGAAGACCATAACCTTGCTCTTCCCCGCATTTACCTTCAAATTCCGTTTTTTGCACACTGTTCCAAACTCATTTACCAGACCCTGCGACTCCCATTTATTATCACTCATCAGAACTGTATCATCCGCAAACAGCAGTATAGGTAGCTTCCACTCAATTCCCTCCCTTTTCAGCGATACACCAACATCCACTGCTCTTGATAGTATTTCTTTCATGACTCCATCCATATATACAGTAAACAACCACGGGGACATCACACACCCCTGTTTCAAACCAACATTCAGGTCAAAGAACTCGCTCTGCTCACTCTCCACATGTACTGCCGCCTTCGCACCCTCATACATGCTCTTCACTGCTTTCAGCAACTTGCCATCTACTCCGTATATTCTAAGTACTTTCCACAAACCTTCTCTATCCACTCTGTCATAGGCCTTCTCCAAGTCCATGAAGGCAACATACACCTTTTGTTTCTTCTCCAGATATTTCTCCACAACACAATTCAGGGTAAAAATCTGATCTACACATCCTCTTCCCTTCCTAAAACCTCCCTGCTCGTCGCCTATCCATATCTCCGTTCTCACTTTCACTCTCTCAATCACTACCCTACTGTATACCTTCCCTACTACGCTTAGAAGACATATTCCTCGGTGGTTACCACACACTCCTCTTTCCCCTTTGCCCTTATATAGGGGGACTATTATGCCAGTCTTCCAGTCATCAGGTGCACTCCCCTTCTCCCATGCTAGTTTGCACATTTTCCATACCCATTCTATCACTATCTCACCACCATACCTCAACATTTCCCCACACACTCCATCTGTTCCTGGTGCTTTACCCAACTTCACTCTTTTCATGGCTTCCTACACTTCTGACCTCCTGATCCCCACCTCCTTCTCCACGACTTCTCTTCTTCTCCCTCCCATACCATATCTAGCTATGTTTGCTGGCTCTTCATTCCTTACATTTAGCAACTCATTGAAGTACTCCCTCCATCTTTCGACTCTCTCTTGCTTCTCGGCTAGCATTCTCCCATTCTTATCTTTCACACCCTTACTGTTTCCCTTGCTACCTTCCCTAACTTTCTTGACTTCTTTCCAGAACAGTTTCTTACTCTCCCTCCATTTTACACTCAGATATATATACTGTATATATACAGTATATATATATTTGATATATATATATATATATATATATATATATATATATATATATATATATATATATATATATATATATATATATATACATATATATATATATATATACATATATATATGTGGTGGAGTGGTCATGCCACTGGATTGGTAATCCAATGGACCCGGGTTCAAATCCCGATATGTCAATGGGAGATATTATTGGGATTGAATTTGTGCTGTACCTAGTATCAGTGCATTACCACAAAGCCCACCGAAATGCCAAAAAAATACCCTCGTTGTTCCCTGATTAAATAACACTGTATGAATATTCCCATATTCAAAATATGTTACAGGGGGACAATGCCTAGTGAGTTCACTGCTCAATAGGTGGCGTTCTGAGAGTGAGGGTCTGAGTCTGGAGGGTGAGACGGTGAAGCACTTGAGCGAAGCAACCGGCCGCTTCAGAGATGGAGCTGCTTCGAGCCATGATGGATGCTTCGCATGTCTCACTCCCCAGACTGGAACAAGACCTCACGGGCTTCACCGTGTTGGGCGGTGGAATGTACAGGCTCTCAGCCTATGCCCGAGAGGGAGTAGTTGGAATATAGAAAAAAAAAAAAAAAAAAAAAAAAAATATATATATATACAGTATATACCGGTATATATATATATATATATATATATATATATATATATATATATATATATATATATATATAACAAATAACAATCACAATAATAGTCGAATGAATATTAATGAAAGGCAAATTTAATCCACTAATACAAGAATATATAATACCGTCATTATAATTAATTCTTTTCTGAATAACGCGCCCTCGAAAATCCTTCACTAAATACAACGCCGAATCCGAATTAAAACAATAATAAAATAAAAAATTGAATGTAAAAATCCAGATCTCGTACATAAAAACTTGATTTAATTAAAGCCGATTTTTTTTCTCTAAGGATTTTTGTTTGCCCTGGATTTTCTTTTTTGGAGAGAGAGAGAGAGAGAGAGAGAGAGAGAGAGAGAGAGAGAGAGAGAGAGAGAGAGAGAGAGAGAGAGAGAGAGAGACAGAGAGAAATATTGACGAAAAAATAGCCACTAACCCCTTGAAGATTTGTACTACCACAGATCCTTCTTAAACTGCCCAAAATCGTCTAATTATAGCCAAAATAAAATGAAAAGGACGTCGTCAGTACATAAGGGGTTAATGTTACAGGTGAAGGCATAAGTATTAACAGAGACAATAATAGGGAATGAAAATATTGATATAATTAGTCTGACCTTTGGTAACCTCTCGCCTCTCTCTCTCCCTGTGTGTTTATAGAAGGTAGGGCATAATAATATAACTCCTGCAAAATCTACTTATTGTAAGCAAAATACAACACACACATACCCACACATAAGAACGAACACACACACAGACACACACACACACACACACACACATAAACTCTCACACACACAAGCCCTGTTCCTACTAACTTCCTTCCTCCATGTATATAAATATTGTAGGTAATTTCTGCATTTTCTCTCTTGAAGATTATATTTTTGTATTATGCTATTCGCGTTTTCATTCTCTCCTGCTTGCTAATGATCCATCTCTCTCTCTCTCTCTTGACCATTTTATTTATACGTTCATTCCTCCCTCCCTTTCTCTCTATGAAACAATTCTTCAGTAAAACAGTTCAAGAAGAGAGTAGATGGTATTTTTCACACACTGCAATGAGTGTAGTGCACTATACACAATCTCTCTCTTTCCAATTAGAGTTATCTCCCCGGCATGAATCGCAACGTATGTGAAATACAAACTATTCCATGTACCACACACACACATACTCACTCATTTCCTACTCACCTGATTTCCCCCCCCCCCCTCTCTCTCTCTCTCTGTTTTATGTTTTACATTCAATCAGCATTTTTTTTATTACAACGTACGAGCTACAAACACATTTTGTTTTCTTTTATCCCTCCTTTGCCGGCGAAGTTGCAAATGTGAGCGGGCTTTTTATTTGATTTTATGCTTTTTCTTTCTCTCCTGTGAATCGATGACATTTTGTATTCTTGTATTCGCATTTTTGTCGTCCTGCCTGGCTTGCTAATGCGCTTGTATTTCTTGAGTTTGGTTCTGGCTGGCTGGCTGGCTGGCTGGCTCTCTCTCTCTCTCTCTCTCACACACACACAGTAAACTTCAACCTAGGAGTAATTACAAGAGAGGCACCCTCCGTGAACACCCCCCCCCCCCCCTCCAACATACTCTTTTCTTGGGGGTTCCGCTAAACTTGTGCGTCGCTAATTTCTGGGCCGAGAGCGTCTTCAGCGGTCCATCACAGCAATTACACACACTCGCCAAAATTAGGGCCCGCAAAAATTAGAAGGGATAGGGGGTGGGGGAAAGGGGGGAGAGAGAGAGAGAGAGAGAGAGAGAGAGAGCGCGAGAGTAAATCGTGTGTGTGTGTGTGTGTGTTTTGGGGTCGTCTCCTTTGGGCATGTATGTGTGTAGGGGGGAGAGGGGGGGGGGGGGGGGAGAGAGAGAGAGAGAGGGGAGGAGGTTATGTGGTCGTAAATGAGCTAGGCCTATATCACAATCACCACTACTATCATCAATACAAACACCACCACCACCACTACTATCTTCACCATCAATACCACCATCACCACCATCACCACTACCGTCGAAGGCCCTGAAGGTGGTGATAGTAATGAGATATGGTGTGCCAGGGAGAGAGAGAGAAGGGGGGGGGGGGGGTCTTCAAACTTCCTTAAGACAGTTAATTATAAACTTCATCTTTTCATGCGATTGGCGAAAGACTAATCCAGAGAGAGAGAGAGAGAGAGAGAGAGTCAAAGTAAAGATGTTGGATTTTACTGAAAGCTTCCAACTAATAATGTACGGTACATCTAATCTTGTGACGAAGAAAAGTCAAGAAGGCTAATTCATCAACATATCAATTATTTCTTTAAAATTAAGGGGGCAGTACTCGTTTTTTTCTGGACCACCTTCTACCTCATGCTTAGCATATTAGTTTTGAGGTTTTAGACCAGTGGTTCCCAAACCCATGGTCGCGACCCAAACAAGGGTCGTGAGCCTGTTCCTGAGGGTCGTGGAAGGGTCTGGAGAAAAGAGTTAGCAATAATACTTTGTCCCCTTTATCTATTATTATCTCTTTTCCCTTTATATCTGTACACCCCTCCGTTTATCTTATGCTATTACACATTTCTTTCCCCCCTTCCACAATCTTTGACTTCACTCTCTTTCTGTCTATATAATTTTCCTAGGCGTATTGTATAATTCCCCCCTCCCTCTTTTGTCTTTATTCTCTTTTTCTAGTTCCCTTCCCGCACCCTCACCCTCTTTATTAATTGTTCGGTGTCCACATTATATCTAGATGTTTCTATATTTGTTTTTGTTTTTTTGTATGGCTTGACCCTCCATCTCATTTATAAACCCACAAAAGTTTTGATCCCTATCCCCCATCATAGAATGGTTTACTTTGTACTTTGTGTCTTCCGTTCTCAATTCTTGCCCACTCCCCCATCCCTTCCCTTGCTCTGAATTCCTTTCCCACTTGGTGTTGCTATATATTTACACTTTCCAATCTTTTTCTACACTCCCTGCTCCACTTACTTTCACCATTTACCCACATATATACATTTGTTTGGCCATCTATTTTCTTAAAATTTCTTCTAGCCTTACCTTGTACTTACCCTTTGCTTTCCCAATCCACTTATCGAACGTACTTCCCCCCCCCCCCCCCCCCAGGTAGCTTCTTCCGCTACGTACTTATTTGCCCCAAGTCCTGCCCTCCCAATTTTGTTCTGTATTGCTTCTAACTTTCTTGGTTATTCTACTGTGCATCCCAACGGCTCGAATCTACCACTACTGTTATTCAGTGGTATTTAAGAAGTTCGCTAATGAATGGTTAGTATTGTCTTCATCCTACTTGTTTATGCGTAATTGCTGGACTTGGTATGCCCATCAATATGATATATTGTCGTATTAATGCTACTCGCAGTATCACTTTCGTCTTTAAGCCTTGGTAATGAAGTTATGTTATACGTATTGCATGTTACTTCAAGTAAAACTTCCTTTTAACATATAAGTTTTATTTATTACTAGAAGCAACAATGCCTTGATAATATTTACTTTTTACTCGTTACCCGTTTTCACACCATGATACAAGTAAAAAAAATTTTTTTTTTTTATTTATTGCAAGAATTAACAGACGTGTTTTTACTGATTAGAAGAAGAAACATTGACAGTATGATATTTATTTTGACTCATTACCGTTTTTCACATCGCAACCTTAAATCCAAAATTGCCCAAATAATGCTCATATGCTTTGGAATATTATATTTTTGTTTTATATGTTTATGTCTTTTATATTTGTGTTCACTTAATACCTGTAACCTGCAACCTATAGTCTCAAAACCAATGTTAATAATAATAGTTAATAATATAATATATTGATATAACAACAATGTATATAGATATAGAGCTGAGGAATATTTTTGAGTTTGTGATGATATTTGTTTACGGGGCGAAGCCACAAAATGTACTTTAACAGTATATCATACATGAAGTTTTTCGTTGTATGTGGATTACTACGAATATATCCTTGAATGTGTGTATTATAATTATGTGCATGTGGGTTAGTGAGTGACTGAGAGGGGGTTTGATTGAATGTATTTCATGATGAATACTTTTCCTAAAGCTTAACGTTGTGGTAGGCTTATTTTTATTTAATAATAGCAACAGTCAGATTTATATTTTGACTGCCTGATAGACTGTTTGGGAGAGCAAATGTGATTGAAGAAGATGAGTTGTGCAATCAACTATACGGGGCTCAGCTCAAGGATAAACCCATTTTGAATCGAGAAGCAAAGGAAGCTCTTCTCCCTTTTCGAACAACATTCCTCTGTGACCAAGTATTTTCAGACTATGAAAACTAAAGCAAGAGACCAACTTGATCCCCAACATCCATCAACATAAACCTATACTAGAGAAGCTCGACAACAAAATGAGGCAGCATCAGTTTTCTTAATAAAACATATTTGTTTTTCATTGCTCATAGCGCAGCTACTGTTGCAGAAATAAGATATCAAGTGTTACATACTAAAATATATGTATCTAAGTTACTGCCTTGAACAATAATTCATTGAATTACTAAGAATCAATATAAATATATAACGAACCAATCCAGTGTTTCAGGGTGTAGGGTCGTAAGGACGATGAAATATTGTATTTAGGGTCGCCATCAAAATAGTTTGGGAACCACTGTTTTAGACGATCGTTCCGTTAATTTGGCGATTTTGAATCTTTCGCCTAATTTTGTTGTCAACATTAACACATTTCGTGCCATTTAGGTGTCGATTTTTTCTGGCGAGCGATAGCGAGCTTTCAATTTTACAAGGAACCGGCTACCGAAAAATGTACAAATCTATATTGAGAGGAGGTCTAAGGGGTGTTTTTCTAAGCATGATGGAGGTCTGGCGAGGAAACGCAAAAATTAATTAATAGATAAAAATATCGACCAAAAACCAAGCACTACCCCCTTAAGTACCGATAAAGAAAACAACGAAATAGGCATAGAAAACAAATAATACAAATACAAAAGTAGAGCATGGAATGGTACAAAGATAAAAGAAAACAAGAACAATAAATCAACATGAAAAGTGAGAAAGTAGAAAGATAGACTAATACGTAGATATGAGACTCGAAAGAACACAGAAACATGAACATATAAATGAATAAAAACAAGGAAATAGAAAGATACAAACGCGGAAGTAGACAAAGAAAAAGGAAGCGAGAGGAAATAAGCAAGCGTAGACAATAACAGATAAAACAAATACAAACAAGAAAGTAGGGATAGGATATGAGAGTGAGAGTGAGCGGGAATGTGTGTGTGTGTGTGTGTGTGTGTGTGTGTGTGTGTGTGTGTGTGTGTGTGTGTGTGTGTGTGTGTGAGAGTGAGAGTGAGAGAGAGAGAGAAAGCGTAGATAAAATCAACCAAAAAAGCAAAACGAAAGATACAATAAAGACAAAAAGGAGCAATAAGAGAAACAAAAAGGGATATCAAAGAATATAATAATAATACATTGGATGACACGGGTTCGAATCTCATCAAGGCGGCAGCAAGCAGAAGAAAGAGCCATAAAGGGAATTCTCGATCCCCGAAGCCACACACGGAATGGTTTGACGACGAGAGAGAGAGTGAGTGTGTGAGTGTGTGTGTGTGTGTGAGAGAGAGAGAGTGAGAGAGTGTGTGTGTGAGAGAGAGTGTATGTATGTGTGTGTATTCACTTCACTTGCTTGTTCGTCAAGGGGAATCCACGCAATGCGAGCTAAGCTCATTAGTATCGCGCCTCTTTAACTGGGAATGTATTGCGTGAAATGCATGTTAAGTGTTTATGTATCGTTGGAATGGCTGTGGATGTGTGTGTAGTCTGTATTTTAGCCAATTGGCGACATCTGGAAATGAAGGCTTAGGGTTAACCTGTACGGTACCATTCTCACTACGGTACCAGTCTCACCCGAAGGCTTAGGTTGACCAGTAGCTTAGGTTGACCAGTACGATACCCATCTCGCCTTGTAACCGATCACCAACCCCAGATGGGACGTCACAACTTCGTCCACTTATTCCAGGTTCCTATTTACTGTATACTGCTAGGTGAACAGAAGCTACACCATTAGGAGACTTGCCCAAATGTCTCTTCCCCGCCCGGGTCTCGAACTCGGGACCTTCTGGTTGTGAGCAAGACGCGCTATCTGTTACGCCACGGGGAGGTGTGTGTGGGTGTGAGAGAGAGAGAGAGAGAGATTGTGTGTGTGTGTGTGTGTGTGTGTGTATGTATGTGTGTGTGTGTGTGTGTGTGTGTGTGTGTGTGAGAGCAAAGGGACACCGATGGAGGGAACACCTTTGAAGTGGATAATGATGGGGTACAAAGGGGTAAAGGTGAAAATATTAGGTCGAGGGGACAGTCTGAGAATAGTAGTAGTCAGAATAGTGTGAATAGAAGTGCACAAATCGATAGATAGGTTGAGAGGGAGGGAGGGAAAGTACCCTGTGTCACCTATCCGCGACCTACTAGCCTAAGCAGTGCCCTACCGAGACAGTGCCAATAGCAAGGCTGTATTGCATAGTAATGGATGTTAAATAATAAGCAATGACCAACACTCTTTCAACTATGGGGAAGGCACTCGCTACAGGCAGTTCTGCCTTTTGTCTCACTCACAGAAAAAAAAAAAAAAAAAAACCACACACACACAGAAAATCCGTGCCAGTACTCACACTCTATCAATGAGGTTGGAGAAGCCGTGAGCCACCAACATACAGTAGCCCATGGAGGGTATGTAGAGCACCCTCTCAGCCACCACGAACCCCACAGGGAAGAACAGGTTGGTGGCTGGCAGGAACGGCAGCACCAGGAATGCAAGGGCCTGTGAGGGGGAGAAAGGAACAGAAAATTAGTAAATAAATGACAATAAGTAAATTAAAGACAAAAGAAGGCAGGAAGTGACAACACAATATATATAAATCTAAGGGAACAAGTTTATGTACTTTTCTATTTGTATATTAATTTGTGTATTTATATGGCCAAGATGGCGGAAGGATTGAAGGGGGCGTGCGTAGCTCTCTCCCTGTGTATCATCCTTCTCAACATCCAGAGGGGCTGTGCCGATATACAGGTGAAGAGGGGACCGGTAGTGTACTAGGTCAACACTAAACAAGTATTGAGGGACCTCGTCACACAGAAATCACACACAAGTGAATTTTCTGTCACCATCCCTGCCTGGTCAATTTCATATATCGGGAAGATGCCGCGACTTGGCAAGTACTCTGGCACAACCTCGCTACAACACCTATTGTGCTACACTCTAATTAGCTGCGGAGACGTAGAGACCAACCCTGGCCCTAGTTCAACATTGAAGAAACCTCACCACCAATCAAGTAACGCAGACACCGACATTTCAACAGTCCCTAGCAGAAAAATTAATTACAACAAGCAGGGCCAGCAGGCACCCCACCCTCCCGTCACGCTCCAACACACAACCAAGGCTGCAGGGCAACCACCAGCACAGTGCGACCACTCTACCTACTCAACATTACCCTCAACTATATCATCACTATCACAGATATCGGTGACCCAAGTAACACAACATGCAACCAGAACACCCCAAAAAAGCAGGAAGCTCTAGCAAACACATCGACAATGAAGTAACAGCAACGAACAAGAAAGACAACAAGAGTACTCAACCACCCCCGACAACACAACGCCGCTGCCCAGCAGCTAATAAACCAAACCTACAACACAACACAACACTATCGGCGACCCAGGTAGCTCAACATGTAATCAGAACAGCTAAAAAAGAAGGTATCAGTCGCAACAACATCAACAATAAAGTAGCAACAACGGCCAAGAACAAGGACAACAACATCAAACAACAAATACAGGTAGGGGTGGGAGGGGGCCGAGGGGTAGACAGAGTCACACTCTCGCGCTCACACCTCAGCCGCTCAGCTGATCACCACACCGCCAGACGTACGATGAACAGTAAGAGGAAACTATGTATAGTGTGCGAGATTGGATTCAACAAAAGGAGTCTATTCAAAACAAAGCCCTAAAGATCATTACAGGCTGCACAGCTACTGCACCCACAGATCACCTACATCAAGAAACCAAAATCCTCAAAGTCAAAGATCATCTGGACATGAGAGGCACTCAATTCCTGGCAGCAGCCTCCACGAACCAGGACCACCCACTAAACTACATGGCAACACACCCACAGACACCAAGAAATATCAAAACAACACCCAGCACACGGTATCACACACAATTACTATTTTCTCTCCCTCCCTGTCCACCCTGAACCAACTTGCAGAAGCACATCCATACTCACATCTCTCGCCGATCCATTCACTCGGTGCATTCATTTATCTTTTCCCCCTAGATATATTCTTGACTTTTTCTCCTCAGACTGATTTTACTTTAAGCTAAGGGTGGTATTTGTACAAACTAACCTAGCCTAACCCAACCTGCCAAGCTTTTAACCTAACCCAAACCTAGCCTAGCCTATAGCCAGCCAATCTGTTTTATTATTAACTCTTGTAGATATTGTATTTGGTATCCTACTGTAGCTATATATATCTGTAATTTTAGTTGTTGCTTGCACGATCTTGTAATAACCTTTGACTGATACACTTTTTTATCTAAAAAGAGTAGGCTACTGCTTTACTAGGCTTCAGTGACACCAGGGTCATCTGTTGACACAGTATATTAACCCCTTGAGTGCAGTCACACTTTATTTTTATAATCTCTATTTGGTGAATTGTATATTTAGTTACATATTTCTGTTATACCTATATTTGTTTAAGGTTAGGTTATCACACCTGGTAGCCTATTTCTGCGAATTTTCAATTTTATTTTATTATATTCGGTTAGGCTATTCAACGCTGGTAGCCTATTATTGCGTATTTCAATTTAAAAAAAAAAATCTTTTGGTTAGGCTATCGCCCCTGGAAGCCTAATTCTGCGTATCTCTCAACTTTTTTGTTTTCGCTTTGGCTATCACCCCTGATATCCTATTTCTTTCTGCGTATCTCAGCATATGTGTTTTCGGTTGAAGTGATTGAAGTGTTTTTAAAGTGAGTGAAGTGTTTTGTAAAGTGAGTGAATTGTTTTTTAAGTGGGTGACGGGATCTGAAGAAAGAGACTGTCACCAAGCCTCGCGCTGGTGGGAACTGCGCGGGTAGGTGTGGGGAGTCCATGTTTTGCTACTATCGATCTTCAAGTCTGCCGGCTCTGCCAGCAACCGAGAGAATTTTTACAGTGAAATTAGATGAAGCCTACAACAAGATCAACGTCCTCACCATGAAGCCTGGAATCACTCCAAGAGTTTGTAACACTCAACGTTGGGAGTGCCACAAACTTCAATTGTCACCGCAACTCCAGCAGCCACCAACGCCCCAACGGCAACTGCCACCAATTCAACGCCTACAGTAGCCATTTCAGCTGATGTTTCCGATACTCAAGATACAAATAGCGACTCTCTTCCCCCTCAAGACAACTTCCGTGTCGTGAGGAACAACGTTTGCCCCAAGACCAGGAAACACATACCGATTACCGAGTGTCAAAACCGTTTCCAGATACTCGCAGACTCCAGATGACGAGGAGGAAATAGAATAGAAGTCCGGCTCGTGGGAGACTCGATGATACGTGGTCAGCTCACAGAGTTTTTGCGCCAGGGCACCTAAGACCAGAAGCGTTTTTTGTATCCCTGGTGGTGGTGTGGATGACGTAGTTGCAGCAGTTGACGAAGTATCAAAGCTGGCCCCTGCAAATACATGTACGTCATCCACGTTGGCTCCAACATGTACAGCGAACCCGTCGGAAGATTTGCTTTTAAAGTACCAGCAGCTGATCAAGTCGTTTAAGGAGAAGTCATCAAGGATCATCGTCTCAGGAATCGTCCCCCGGCTCGGTGTAGAGAGCCGATTTTACAACATAGCACCAGCACAAATCGTTGTCTAGCAAACCTCTGCAGGAAGGAGACGTGGGATTCGTCAACACTTGGGACAATTTCTACTACGATGACTATTTGTTTTCGGATGATGGAGTTCATCTGAACCAGGTGGGAGCAGCGCGTTTTGGGCGTCTTCTCACGATGCGGTGAAGGTTTTCGGAGAAGAAATCGACCTCAGCACCAGGACAACCAGGAAGGAGGACCGAAGACAGCGAGGACGGCAATCTACAAAGGAATTAAATACTAATCCGTCAAGACGCGAATTTGGATAAAGCTCCACCAACACGACCCCAAATTCAAAACCGTCAGGGATAACTACCGAGGACCGAGACCAGCCATGAATGTAAATGTAGATCCGACCAGAACCAAAAATTCGATGAAAGAACGATCTGCGAGTTCTAAAACCGCAACTTTAAAGGTTTTCTATGCAAACGCTCGTAGCATACGCAATAAATTTTCAGATTTAGAGGAACTAGTGTTTACAGAAAATTATGATGTGATTGGCATAACAGAATCTTGGCTCAATACACAAGATAGAGACTTTTTGCAGGAGTATTCACTTCCCGGTTATGTAATGTTGAGAACAGCCGAATAAATAAAAATGGAGGTGGCGTTTTATTTTATATCACAGAAAGTCTTAACCCGACCCTCGTGTCAAAACCTCAAATTGTGAACGTCGACACATCTTTTGTGCTAATAAAGAATAATACAGGTACAAAAATAATACTTGCGTTAATATACAGACCTCCAGCTCAATCAGTGCAAACTGACCGAGAAATTTACGAACAAATTGCAGATGTAAGTAACTCACAAGATACCGTAATTTTTGGCGACTTTAATTTACCTGTGACCAAGTGGGGCGATACTCTTACTTCACACTCCGACATGACTTGTATACGAACTTGCAAGAGAGTTCGCTTTATCAATTTGTTCGAATGCCGACCCCGTGGTAATAACGTTCTTGACATTGTACTTGCAACAAAAGAAGAATTGATAGAGAATTTGAATGTTGGTGATGAATTCAGTAACAGCGACCATCGTACGATAACTTTCACTTAAAGTTTACTAGTAACGAACCAAATAGTAGCATCGAAAAAGTCCCCTATTTCAGAAAGCAAACTTCCATAACTTAGAGCTATGTTAAGAAACTGACTGGAGCTTTTAATTAACAATAACGACATAAATACATCTTGGAAGTTATTCGAAACCACTTACCTAAAAGCAGTGCAAGACTGCATACCCATCGAAAATACGGCGTCCAGGCCATAATAATAAGCCCAAATGGTGGAATAAAGATATTTCAAACTGCCTGCCTTGCTAAAAAATGTGCTAATGATAGATTAAAATCCTCACAAAATGACGAAGAACGGGTGAAATTTGTAGAGCTACGACGCAAAGCCAAAAAGTTAATTAAGCAAAGTAAAAAGACCTTAGAGTTACATATGCGAATCAAAGTAAAACAAACCCGAAAGAATTCTATAGTTATATCAGAAAGAAAAAGTAGTTACTTCAACTGTTGGACCGTTAGTCGATGAAAAAGGAGAATACACCAAAGACGAAGTACAAATGAGTAATGCCCTCAATACCTTCTTTGCATCAGTTTTTACAACAGAAGACCTCAGTGATATCCCTACACCATCGCCGATTCAGATTGATAATTCAGATGTTCTAAGCAATATCACCGTTACAGAGAGAGAAGTATTGAATTGTTTAGATAAACTCAAGGTAAATAAAACGCCAGGACCTGATACAATCTCGCCTAGAGTTCTAAAGGAAGCTAAGAATGAGCTCTCCAAACCACTGACATTACTATTCAATAAATCCTTGCAGTCTGGAACTATGCCTGATCAGTGGAAGCTAGCCAACGTAACACCGATATTCAAAAAAGGCAGCAAATCCCTACCCAGTAACTATCGTCCAATTAGCTTAACCTCAGTTGTATGTAAAATGCTAGAAACGGTCATACGAGACAGACTCGTAAATCACTTGGAGGAAAATAACATACTTAAAGATACTCAACACGGCTTTCGTAAAAAACGTTCCTGTTTAACAAACCTCTTAGACTTCTTCCACGATATCCTCAACCTCTACGATGAGAGTAAAGCTGTAGATATTATATACCTTGATTTTCAAAAGGCCTTTGACAAAGTTCCCCACAAACGTTTACTGCTAAAACTAAAAGCGCATGGAATACAAGACGGTGTGTTGAAATGGATAGAAAATTGGCTCAGCAACAGAAAGCAAAGGGTAGTCATAAACGGTAAGGCATCTAAATGGACCAATGTAAGTAGCGGGGTACCCCAGGGATCGGTACTAGGACCAATTCTCTTTCTAATTTACATCAACGACATAGATGAGGGTCTCACCTGCACAATCTCAAAATTTGCTGACGATACAAAAATTGCAAATAGCGTACTCTCAAAAGAACAAGTTGACGATATGCAACACAATCTAGATAAATTGTCATGTTGGGCCCAAATTTGGCAAATGAGTTTCAATGCGGATAAATGTAAAGTACTAAATGTCGGATACCTAAATGAGAAAGCAAACTATTCGATGAATGGCACTCAGCTTAAGAATGTAAACAGAGAAACTGATCTGGGAGTAACAATATCGAGTAACCTAAAACCGAGTCAATAATGTTCAGAAGTTGTTAAGAAGGCAAACAAAATAATTGGCTTTATAGGCAGGTCATTTGAGCATAAATCCAAAGAAGTTATCCTAACCCTTTACAATTCCTTAGTCCGCCCTCTTCTGGAATACTGCGTTCAATCCTGGTGCCCTTATTACCAAAAAGATATAAACAAGCTAGAACGAGTTCAACGTAAAGTTACCCAAATGATACCTAGCCTAAAGAACAAACCATACGAAGAGCGTCTTAGAGAATTAAATCTATTTCCTTTAACCCAGCGCAGATTAAGAGGCGACTTAATTCAAGTGTTCAAAATCATCAAAGGCATCGACACTATGAACTGTAGTAAGTACTTCACTATCGACCAATCTAATTACACGCGGGGAAACGGTTGCAAAATTATTGGTAAATCTTTTAACTCGCACGAATCTAAGAATTTCTTCTTCAATCGAGTTGTCAACTTGTGGAATGGGCTTCCCCGAGACGTTATAGACTGCAGCACCGTTGATTCATTTAAATTCCGCCTAGACAAATATCTCGCATCAAACCCGCGACTGACTGCGTTTGTAAATGAATAACTTTATCCTCCCCTCAGTTACTAACCCATCTGTCCCCTACTAATTTCCTAGTCCTGCCACGTTAGTGGCAGGGCAGTAGTTCCCTTTCCAATGTTCCCTTACCCACTCTAAACCACTGTTTGGACACTTGATCCTCAGTGTTTTGGAGGACAAGCAACCTAGAAGGGTCACTAGATCTGTTGTTGCTTGATTTCCTTTGTACTCCTTTGTACTCTCTCACAGACACGCAGCTGCAAGCACGACCTCCCGAAATCCATCCTTCCGAATCCTCTCTTCCTCGCAAGGACAGAGTCCACCTGGCCAGGCTGAGATGCGGACACCATCCAGCTCTCCTGAGCTATCAGAAGAGACTGGATGACTCCGTCGTCGACGTCTGCCCGGGATGTAACACAGCACCCCATACCATTAAACACATCATAGAAGACTGCATTTCACAAAACCACTTACGCCAACAACACAATCTACACTCAATGAGAGCTCTGTGGGAAAGCCCGATCGTGGCCATGGCCTTCCTCAAGGACTCGGGGCTGTTCGGCCAGGCAGCTTAGGGACCAACAACAACAACACCAAAAGGAGTACAACTTCACAATGTAGTAGTTGTAATGAAACAGTACACGATCGATGTACTTACGTTACTAGCAGAAACGAAGTGGAATGCGATAAGTGTAGGGAATTAGCTTTGAAAGGTCCTACAATCATTTGTGAAATATGTGAATCACCCATAACACGAAAACAAAGGATCCTAAACTGTGTTAAGTGTAAAACTGTAGCTCACATGAAGTGCATCTCTAAGAAGACCAACAGTGAAGAATGTGAATTATTATGCAATAATTGTGCCTTGCATTTATTACCGAATGTTAATGTAAATGACCCAAGTATTAACAACTCAGAATCCAGCCAAGACACATTCAAAGATGAATACAGAGTGTTCACCAACAAAGGGCTCCATCTTATCCACATTATCGCCAGATCAATGTACATTAAATTGTCAGATATTAACAAGGCCAAAGCTTCAATAATTTCAATTACAGAAACCTGGCTGGACTCGAGTATAAACGATGGTGAAATAAACATTCAAGGTTTCAATATGGTTCGTAATGATCGCAATAGACAAGGGGGAGGAGTATGTCTGTTTGTAAAAAACAACCTCACACACACAACTAGGACCGACCTCCATGTAGAAAACCACGAAGCTCTGTGGATCGACTTACACCTGCCTAGGACAAAACCCATCACAATTGGAGTGTGCTATAGGCCACCAGACGACACACAATTCTTGACCAAATTTGAACGAACTTTGTCATTACTAGACCCACGGAATGAATCCATTATACTAGGGGATTTTAACTTGTGTTACAAGCAACGAAATGATAGGCTTGTACGAGAATATAGGCACATACTGACAATGCACAATCACAAACAACTCCTCACAACCCCCACACGTATCTCTGAGAACACTGCTACAATATTAGACCATATAAATAGTAACAGAGAGGACAAAATATCACAATAAGGGGTTATACAGACTGGGATAAGTGATCACTTTGTCACATATTGCATACGTAAAACTACAATAATTACCCTAGAGAATCACAAGGTAATCAAAACAAGGTCACTCAGAAACTACAACAAAGAAACATTTCTGGACATTGTATGGAATACAGATTGGTCTCCAGTGTTTGGAAATACAAACGTTAATGACACATGGGTTGGCTTCAGAACCATCATCACAAACATCCTAGACGAAATAGCTCCTCTGAAAGACATACGAATTAAAGCACGGTCAGACCCATGGATCAACAATGACATACTACACCATCTGGAACATAGAGACAATCTGTTAAAAAGGCTAGTGAAACATAGACAGGATCAGGGTCTGAAACATGAGTTCAACAGGGCTAGGAATAAACTAAATAGAAAAATTAAATCAGCGAAATCTAATTATTTCCACAGTAAGGCAGAGGAATATCAGAATAACCCAAAAAACTATGGAGGCACTTTAAAAAAACAGGCTACAGCAGCAAGGCAAGGGATTCGTCTAACACTAATATTGCTCTCAACATTAATGATCAGGTTTGCCACGATAAACAACAAATTTCAACCTACTTCAACTCCTTCTTCACCTCCATAGCAAACACACTTGCACAGAACATACCGCAACCTCTCAATAAATACACGACAACAACGGCCACCTTTCGAAATTTCTACAGGGATAAAGGCATACACCCGAACACATTTGGATTGCAGAATGTTACACCAAAATATACATTTGATGAGCTCTCTAACCTAAATGTACATAAAAGCACAGGACCAAACACAATTCCTGCCAAATTTTTACGAGATGGAGCCATTGGTATAGCAGGTCCCCTAACCCACATCATCAACCTGTCAATTAACACCAACACTGTACCTGCTGAACTGAAGGAAGCTATTGTAACCCCTCTATTCAAGAAAGGAAATAAACTAGATGTTGGCAACTACAGACCAGTTAGCATATTATGTATTGTATATAAAATCCTTGAAAGAGCTGTATACACACAAATTGAACACTACCTCAAAGAAAATGATCTATTCTATAAGTTTCAATCAGGTTTCAGATGCATGTACTCGACAGACTCCTGTCTCATCCACTTAACAGATCACATTCGTAAAGAAATGTCTAATGGTAACTACACCGGTATGGTTCTTCTTGATCTACAAAAAGCGTTTGATGCAGTAGACCATGATATCCTCTGTAATAAACTATAAGCAATGGGCATTGGGTCAGTGAACTGGTTTAAATCTTATCTTAGTGGTTGAACACAAAGAGCCAAAATTGATGATAATATATCTGATCCCATGCCAATTAACTGTGGGGTCCCGCAGGGAAGCATCCTTGGTCCCTTACTCTTTCTCTGTTATGTGAACGACATGGAACTGAGCATCTCGTGTAAATTATTACTGTATGCTGACGACAGTGTACTTCTGATTTCAGGAAAAGCCCCAATAAGTATTGCCGCTTCACTCTCCAAAGAACTAGAATCGTGTAGTGATTGGCTAGTAGACTATCTCTTCACCTGAGCAAGACGGAAGCCATCTTATGTGGAACAAAACGCAAACTGAAAGACATTGTGGGCTTCTCGGTCAACTGTAATGATATTCCTATAACAACAGTATCACAAGTTAAATATCTCGGACTAAAACTGGACTCGACTCTGTCAGGTGAAACAATTTTGGAATCTATCCTGAGTAAATGTAGAGCACGTATAAAATACCTGTATAGACAGGTGGGATGCTTGTCAGCGGCGACCAAAAAGTCCCTATGCCAAGCGCTTGTTCAATGTCATTTTGACTATTCTGTGTCATCCTGGTACTCTGCATCATCTAAATCAGCACAGCATAAACTTCAGGTCACTCAAAATAAAATGGTTAGGTTCATGCTGAACCTAGGACCCAGATCGCATGATGGCCAGGAACAACTTCAGTCACTAGGTATGCTCAATGTCTCTGACAGGGCCAAACAAAGCAGGCTCACTAATGCCTTCAAGATATTCTATGACAGAGCTCCAGAGTATCTAAAGAGTAATTTTGTTAAAGCAAATGAGAGGAGTGGACATAATACAAGAAATAGGATGTTTAATTTTACGGTCCCGAGAATCCAAGGACAGGGTAAGCTAACATTCTTCTTCACTGCCATCAAAGACTGGAACGACCTACCCCAGTCAGTCCGTGAAAAGAGAACACTGTATTCCTTCAGACGTAGCCTGAAGGAGCATCTAAACCGGACAGCTGCGAGAAGGGAGCACCAAGCTTATGTCTACTACTAAATACGACATAAGAGATAGGCAAAACAAACTGAAATGATTACTGATTACGGATTACTGATATTTACTATAGGATGTAAGGTATCTTAACACCTTACGAGCGGCCTATGCGGTTTATTTATGTGTACCGCCCAGCGGGGTGTTTTTAGCCAAAATAGGGCTGTTTACGTGATCATTTTCATGCCTAAATAAGACCCAGAACGTAAAACAAGTACCTATCCCTGAAAGGGCATAAACAGAGCTTTCGAATGACACCATAACGATCCTTGTATGATGGATAGTTTTCTTGCAATAACCGTGCAACGCGAGTGCAAAAAGCAGGTAATTCGGTACTTTCGGTACATAATTGAGTATGTAGCGAGTGAGAGAGGGAGGAGGGAGCTGAGATTTGTGTCAGTAGGTTCGCCGCGGTGGTCTGGAGCAGTCATACGCTCGCTAGTCTCCTGCCACCACTTGTCTCTCTCTCTCAGCCACATTACGTGCTGAAATTGCCACTCGAGTTATGCCGAGCGCCGCCACATAGTCCAGCTTTATTTAACTCGACTTATGTTGCTCGCCGCTAATTAAGGGTTAAAATAACCCCCTAGAAATACTTTCTCTAAAGTATCTACTTTTTTATCCTCCCCTTTTTCCCCAGCTAACCTAATCCCACAAGGACCCCAATGGAAATACGCCTAACGGCCTTATTGGGCTATCCTTAGTTGGAATTATGCAAGGCTGGTACATGTCATATTTGTAACATATTATGTGGTATCAACACTGTAAAATGCTAACTGAATAAATATTATTATTATTATTAGGGGTTCGACCCCTACGGGGAACCCCTATTGTAATCATTAAACCCACTTATTCATCCAAATTATTCTTACACGCCGGTTTTTACGCAATAACTCCAGAACCGCTTTTTGGATCGGGATCAAACTTTCACAAAGAGGTGCTTTTTTGTATTAGGCAACTTTTGAAATACTAATCATCCTGCATGGCGGCCAAACATGTCCATGGCAGCCGATTTCCCGAAAAATTTGACGCCTAAATACCGTCTCTCCCACTCATAGGAAATGATTGGGCTTTGGCATATGGACTCCACTACTAATGCTCCGCAAATGTTATAGAGAAGGTTTTGCTTTTGCACGTGGGTTTTTTTCCAACAATCTTGAAAAAACCTCGAATTCCACTTAAAATTCCACATCTTGAATACTACGCCGATGATCTAAGCCATGTTTGCGTAGTTGGGTGAGGCTCGCGATTCCGAACGTTTTGATACCAAAAGAATATAAATGGGTGTAATAGTTTGGCCGCAGCATTGAAAACTGTCTATTCTTAAATGACCTTAAAACCGTATTCGCTACTCACACAAAGTTTACCGTCTACAGTCTATAGGCTTCCACGCATCCCCCAGTTTTGCTTAATAACATAGTCGATTTATTATTCAGATCTATTTTATTTTTTATTTAACTCTCTCAAAACAGTTCGAGTCCCTACGAATGCCACCAATTATTTAGCCAATCTACCTATACATACCTACCCTACCAAATAATAATGATAATTCAAATTTATTTTTGGTGAATAACAGAGTATTGGCTAAGGTTCTTAACAATTCCTCTCTTTGCAAAATGACCACCAACCTTTAACTGTCTTCGTGGTGCGATGTATAAGGTGTTGATTTTCGGTGTAAGCATCCTGGGTTCGAATCCACGGACTGCCACATGTGTTTGTAAATTTCATTAATCGATTTTAGGAGTATGGTTGGTTGTTGGAAGGAACATAATAATTTAATAACAATGATATGGACCTTCAGAGTTTGAAAATTGCCTGTGTGACAGCCTTCACCGAGGAATCTGGTACGTGTAAAAGAGGAGAGCCCACTCAATGTAATAAATCTGTTCTACAGCGACGGTGGCGCCTCTAGAGGCCAATAGAGGCCAACATGTTGATCAAGCCATTTGTTTCCCTCTTGATATTGTTTATACAAACTAAGATGATTCTCTGAAGACCACCTGCATGTATACAGTGTGTGAATGTACGAACAATAAGGAATTCTAAAGAATAAAACGCCTCCTCACCATTCAGTTAATGCCTGGCAGATTTTGTTTATACCTATCAGCCCCTTGGGGGCGCTGGGTGTCGGAATATTACACTAAGCCTATTGAAGTGGACAATCCTTTCCTAATGCTCCTTTCCTTGCCTTGACCCTGCTATTACGAACTTTATGCTGACAAACCTTATCTGCCCATAATAATTATGATTTAGGTTTTCAATTATACTCAATCCTACACATAACTCACTGCCATAACTTAATATAACTAGTTTGGACAAGTGTAGCTCAAATATAGACTATATAACAAGTCTGGGGTTGAGTCTGCGCAGTAGTCTTGCGTGGGTAGTTAGCGAGAGAGGGAGTGACTGTATCGCTACATCCGTTCTCAAAGGTAGCTAGAATATCATCTATATTTAATAAATGCAAACAATCGTATGAATGATGCTACAACCTCTGGAAGAGCTTGTTTTGCATGTTTTACAATTAAATATGGTTCTAGAATGTGTGATATTTATGGAGTATCACTGGGAATTATGTTGCTAATGTAAAACATGCAAGCTAAATGTAGCATTTTAAGATGTAGCGTTAAAGTAGCTATATTGGCAACGCTGAGTCGCTTACTTGTCACCAAGGAGGTTATATTAGGGGGAGGGATAGGAGGTAGAACGTACCCTATGTAAACGTGAACCCAGATAAAATATTGGCAGGTAGGCTACTGGCGAATCTGGCTAACTGATCATATTGCATCATATGGGTAAGCAAAAATAATGATAGGCTATAGTAATCTAGTAACATATAATTAATATATAAGAATCTCTTTACGATATGTAGCCCTAACTCTTATATTGAATAAATAATTATCAAAGTACTGGAAGGTAGAAGTGCGGGAGGTTGGTTTCACTGTTTCACCCTGACACTCCCTCCTTTAGTATCCTTCGTCCAAGGAAGGATGTGTCATAGCTCTGAAGGGACCCCGTTATACGAGATACGTAGCTTCATATGCGTGTGTTAATCACTTTCATGCTATTATGTATGCATGCAGAAGTAGCAGGACACCTATGTCAAGAGTGAACACCAATAACTTAATCCATACACAGTAAAAAAAGACGGAAATAATATCGTACATAATTAACGGGACAGTTCGAGAGAGAGAAAGTAATTGTCGCTAGATAGGCTTGTGTGATGGTCTTGTGTAGCTATGTGTGTGCTTGTTTGAGTGTTGCTATCTATAGGCTACGTATTAGTTATCTCTCTCTCTCTCTCTCTCTCTTATTTATCGCTGTCTTCCTTACGATTACGACATACTAGTGCATGAGAACATAGGAAATAGGGAGCCTCTCTCTCCCTTACACACCCAGTCTCTCTCTGTCGCTCATTTGTTTGCACACCGGTACAAATGAGGCAGATCCCTTACACATGCAACTAAGATGAACATGGGAATCTGCAGAGAGACAAGTGGCCCTCAAAAGGCCGATCCCTTTCACTATTCGATGAATGGCACTCAGCTTAAGAATGTAAACAGAGAAACCGATCTGGGAGTAACAATATTGAGTAACCTAAAACCGAGTCAACAATGTTCAGAAGTTGTTAAGAAGGCAAACAAAATAATTGGCTTTATAGGCAGGTCATTTGAGCATAAATCCAAAGAAGTTATCCTAACCCTTTACAATTCATTAGTCCGCCCTCTTCTGGAGTACTGCGTTCAATCCTGGTGCCCTTATTACCAAAAAGATATAAACAAGCTAGAACGAGTTCAACGTAGAGTTACCAAAATGATACCTAGCCTAAAGAACAAACCATACGAAGAGCGTCTTAGAGAATTAAATCTATTTCCTTTAACCCAGCGCAGATTAAGAGGTGACTTAATTCAAGTGTTCAAAATCATCAAAGGCATCGACAATATGAACTGTAGTAAGTACTTCACTATCGACCAATCTAATTACACGGGAAACGGTTGCAAAATTATGGTAAATCTTTTAACTCACACGAATCTAAGAATTTCTTCTTCAATCGAGTTGTCAACTTGTGGAATGGGCTTCCCCGAAACGTTATAGACTGCATCACCGTTGATTCATTTAAACTCCGCCTAGACAAATATCTCGCATCAAACCCGCGACTGACTGCGTTTGTAAATGAATAACTTTATTTTATCCCCCCCTCAGTTACTAACCCATCTGTCCCCTACTAACTTCCTAATCCTGCCACGGACATTAGTTCCAGGGCAGTAATTCCCTTTCCAATGTTCCCTTACCCACTCTAAACCACTGTTTGGACACTTGATCCTCAGTGTTTTGGAGGACAAGCAACCTAGAAGGGTCACTAGATCTGTTGTTGCTTGATTTCCTTTGTACTCCTTTGTACATCCAACCCATTTCGTCCATATGACTATCTGATTTTATCTTGAAATTCTCTATTGTTCTTCATCCCACTATAGCACTAGGTAGCCTATTTCACATATCTACGACTCTGTTACACAGCCAATCTCTCTCTCTCTCTCTTATTTGCACACTGGTACAAATAAGGCAGATCCCTTACACATGCTACGAAGATGAAAATGGGAGTCTGCAGAAAGCCGATTGGCCCACACACGGCAGATCCCTTTCACACCCAATCCATCTCGTCCTATCAAATTTTATGTTGAAGCTCTATTGTTATTGATCCCACTATAGCACTTGGTAGCCTATTCCACATATCTATAACTCTTTTACCAAGCCGGAATTATTTCACATAAAATTATGTTTTTTGTGTCTTTATCAATGTTTTGAAGGGTGAGGAATCTAATGGACATAGTTATATCAACGTACAATGCCAACCAACGTGTTTTTGGTGGCGAGTTTAAATTATAATGCCCTCCAATCACTCTGATTTGTGGATTTGTGTTTAGCTATATATAAGAGAACAGTCTGTTCTCTGCATATTCTACTTCAAGCAGCATACAAAGACTACTGTGAAAATGTAGATCCAGATGAGCTTGTCCAAACTATGAGTCAGTGGTCAAACCAGAGATGCAATGAGAGTCCACACTTTCGCTTCTGGAGGATGACAATGAGCTTGCAGCTCCTTATCCTGTCCTTTGTGAGATCCATCAGACAAGGCAACTTTCAGCTTTATGTCACCAGCCTGGCAAAGCTTGTTCCATGTTATGTTTCACTGGATCATGTAAATTATGCTCGATGGCTCCCTATACATATAAGAGACATGGAATCCCTACCTAATCACCATCCAGATGTATACAAAGCATTCAACGACAAGGCTTTTGTGGTCCACAAAACAGCAAGACCTTTCTCATCCATTGGTTTGGATCATGCACATGAACAAGCCAATGCACAAGTTAAAGGTGATGGGGTAGCAATAGGCCTAACAGAAGATTTAGCAGCGCTTAGACGATGGATGTTGGAAGGCCCAGAGGTCTCACGAATTGACCTTACCAGAAATTCTTGGAGTTGCCGCGCCTGACACGTTGTTTTGTACAGTAAGTGACCTGAGCCTTTTAAATGGCGATATCCCGCAGTTCTTCAGCCTCCCTCTCCATCAATAATTCTTAATTATAAGCTATATGTCGTACTTTCTATAGCTGACATACATTACAGTCATTGCATATTGATGCTCATTATATTTTAAAGTCACCCATAATATTAAATAACTCATATTTATATCTATAAGGAAGAAGATATTTTCGCACTTTTTTGTTATGATAGTTAATCATCCTTATAATTTTGCTTTTAGTAATTTCTTGCTACATATGGACATTCCCACAACTACCATACTATATAAGCACTTAGTGTAGTCATCTAGTATATAGTAAAAACATGCAGAATCGTAAGAAATCGTGATAAACTTTGCATAGCCTAGGTGTTGAGTATTGTTGATGTCGACAGACATAGCTCTGGCGCTACTTCGGAAACGTCCACCAGAGGTCTCTGGTGAATTCTTGGTAGGGAGAATTGTCAAAGAGTTTGAACTAGAACTAGACCAAGATTTAAAAGAGGGAGATAATAATTTAAAGCATCATGAACAAACAAAATCCACCCAAGATCGATTTACAAAGGATGTCAGATCTCTAGTAGCTATATAGTAGAGGAAATGGGAAATCCTTTTCTTGAGGTAAGCAAGGATCTGCTTGTATTGGATACCAGCGATATTTCAGATCCTTCCGTTGCCAGCACTATCATTTACATGGAGAGCTTGGGGCAGGACCAATATCAGCAGTATACTGTATATCAGACAGACTTATTGATAGGAAAGTGTCCATCTATGAACCAATACAAAGAAACAAGCTTGCTTTGTTCAGAAAGTCTGACCAGAAGGTAACTCCCAAACAAAAGATGGAAATGAAGTCACTCATGGCTGATTGCTCCCTCTTCTCCAGGCTTTATATATCCTGCCAAGTCAGAAGTGGCAATCTGGAGGACGTTTTCAAGCATGAGAACCAGCCTTATCCTCAATCTCTGTCTGATTTTGGTGAGATTCATATTGGCAAATAGTCTGACCTGCTTGATTGTCTACCTGGTGAAGTGTTTCAACAACCATTAAATATTGATGCCATTATCATTGATGAAGCTGCTCTGGTGCACAAAATACGCCCTGACTCAGCCAAACACAAATCCTTTAAAGATTATGCATCAGCTGTGTTTGTGCCATACATTATTAGCTTGTTTGACAGTATGTGTTGCCGGGTGGATGTTGTTTGGGATGTTTATGTCAACAACAGTTTGAAGAAGGCAACACGAATAGAGAGAGGCAAAGGCACCGGTAGACGTGTGGCACCTGAGAACAGCCTTCCTCATAACTGGGAAAACTTTCTGCGTGATGAGAAGAACAAGGAAGAATTATTCAAGTACCTTGATGTGGCTATGATAGAAGCTGATATTCCTAATGAAACAACAATCATAACAACCCATTGCAGCAGTTCTCTCAGCAGCGGTGGTCATAGTTATAAGGCCTTGTCTTCATGTTCTCAGGAAGAGGCTCATGGACGTTTGTTACTTCATACAGCAGACTGTGCAACCAATGGAAGTGAAAAAATACTGATTAAGACAGTTTACACTGATGTGGTTGTTCTGGCCATCACCCTTTTTAAAAGACTGGGAGTGAATGAGTTGTGGGTAGAAATAGGAGCTGGTAAGAAGAGACGCTATTTTCCAGTACATGATGTGTGGAACATTCTTGGAGAGGAGAAGGCAAAGTCACTGGCAGCATTCCATGCGTTCACTGGCTGTGATAGTGTTTCTTCTTTTGTAGGTTGCAGCAAAAAGACTGCTTGGGATGCCTGGATCTGCTTCCCAGAAGTGTCAAAGTCTTTTATATCCATGTCATTAACACCAGATGCTATAGATGATGTAATTTCGAGACGACTGGAGAGATATGTAGTCTTGGTCTATGATCAAACAAGTGATGAAGTTGAAGTGAATGATGCGCAACAAATACTATTTGCTCGGAAAAATAGAGCCATACATGCAATTCCCCCTAAGAAGGCAGCCCTCACTGAACATGCAAAACGTGCAGCATATCAGGCAGGACACATATGGGGCCAATCACTGTTCCCTTCTCCGGATCTTCCATCTCCAAGTGAATGGGGCTGGGTTATGAAGGAAGGTGTGGGTTGGTTACCGTACTGGACCAAGTTGCCACAGGCTTCAAATGCAGTTCAGGCTATCTTGAAGTGCAGATGCAAGAAAACCTGTGCTACAAGGTGTTAATGTACAAAAGCTGAGCTACCATGCACAAGTCTATGCTCATGTGATGGTGACTGTAAATATTGATGTTTGTAATAAGGCTAAAATAAGATGAACATTACCTTAATAATTCACAGACTGCTACATTGTGTTTAGTTAACCAGGTATTTTTTATTCTGGAATACATTTATATCATATAATTACGTTTGGTTTAGTCGCCACAACACTAATGTGTTTATCTCAATTATGGAACAAGACATAGCTAATCATTATTTGTATATTTGTCCACATTTATGCATTTAAAATGTGTCTTTTTACAAGTTCTCTCGTTGAAAATATGTTGCTCTCCTAAACATAAATAGCTAAAATCAAAATCAGATTGATTGGAGGCCATTTTTCTTTTAATCTAGCCAGCAAAAACACATTATTTGGCATTGCACCTTAATATAACTATGTCCATTGGATTCCTTGCCCTTCAAAACATGGATAAAGACACAAAAATCATAATTTTACGTGAAGTAATTCACGAGTTATGTTGAAAAATGCGTTCCGTGGCGGCCATTTTTCAAAATGGCCGCCATTGACGTATTTGGCGGAATTTTGAGTGGCTCCATATCCAATATTTGTTAGATAGGCATCTTTTAATATTGTGCCAAGTTTGGTTGTTATTACTAAAAAATGCAAGGTTGAGTCACATATCTGCTGGACTAATTGTAAGAAATAGGAACATAAGAAAATGGGAGTCTGTAGAGAGCCAATTGGCCCACACAAGATAGATCCTTTTCACACCTAATACAACCGATCTCATAACAACTCTCTCTCATTTATCTCTGTCTTCCTTACATTTATGACATCCTAGTCTCTCTCTCTCTATCTCACAAATGAAAACATAAGAAAACCGGAGTCTGCAGAGAGCCAATTGGCCCACACATGTCAGATCCCTTTCACACCCAACCCATCCCGCGCTCTCTCTCTCTCTCTCATATTTATCGCTATCTTCCTTACGTTTACATTCTATTCTCTCTCGCCATACTCTCTCTCCCTCACAAATCACACCCAACCCATCTCGTTCTATCTAATTTCAAGTTGAAGCTCTATTGTTCTTGATCCCATTATAGCACTCGGTATAGCCTATTCCACATATTTACAACTCTGTTACTAAAGGAATAGAGGCAGATCCCTTATACAGCCAATCTCTCCCTCTTTCGCTCTTGTTTGTTTGCATAATCTGTTCCTTCTGTAGTTTCTCCATGCCCGATAAGTTAAATGATCTTTTGATATATGTGACACAGCTTTTGTATCCCCTCAAATAGCAAGCAACGTCTTCAGGGGTTCAAGAGTATTGCATTCTTCCATAAAAATATAATTATATAGTCCGGTTTTTACGCATTAACTCCGGAACTGCTTGTCGGATCGGGACCAAACATTGACACAAGGTTCATTTTTGTATTGGACAACTTTTGATATAATATCCAAAATGGTGGCCACTATAATTCATATCGGACGTACTGATCAAATTGTGCATCACAATGTGTATTTTCATGAACTCGTTGGCAGCCATCTTGAAAAAATGGCGGCCATCTTGCATCTTTAAGTGGTTTATAAGATTGTGAGACATTTAAAAATGATGGCATCGTTTCCAGCATAGTAAATAACATTAGAATTGGTACCAATATCTTTTATGTTGGACATCTGTGTCATATTTCATGCCAAAATGTTATTGCATTGGCGGCCATCTTGAATAATGGCATTTACAGGTGGCTAACAATTGTTTCTTAAAATATAGCCTCTCGCGAATATTCATGCCACATTTGGTGCTTGTATCATCATTTGAACGATTCAAGGTAAAATCTGCACTTATCCGCCCCAACCCAACCCAAATCAACCAATCAACAAATATCAACCTCGCAACCTAATTCAACAACAAATTAACTTAAATCAACCAATCAACCTCACAACCCAAATTAACCAATCGACCCAAATCAAATTATCAACACAAATCTACCACTCAACCCCAATCAACAGATTAACCACTCAACCCAAATCAACCACTTAACCCAAATAAACCAAGCAACGCAAGTAAAATCAACCATTCAATCAAAATCAACCACTTAATCAAAATCAACCCATATCAACCACCCAACCTTAATCAACCACTTTTTTTTTATTGATCCCACTCGGTAGCCTATTCCACATATTTACAACACTGTTACCAAACAAATAGAGGCAAATCCCTTACACAGCCAATCTCTCTCTCGCTCATGTTTGTTTGCACACTGGTATACAAATGAGGCAGATCCCTTACACATGCAACCAAGATGTAAATTGGAACCTGCAGAGAGACCCTTTCACACCCAACCCATCTCCTCCTATCAAATGTTATGTTGAAGCTCTAATGTTATTGATCCCACTATAGCACTCGGTAGCCTATTCCACATATCTACAACTCTTTTGCCAAGCGAATAGAGGCAGATCCCTTACACAGCCAATCTCTTTCTCTCTCGCTCTTGTTTGTTTGCACACCGGTACAAATGAGGCAGATCCCTTACACATGCAACCTAGATGAAAATGGGAGTCTGCAGAGAGCCAAGTGGCCCACATAAGGCAGATCCCTTTCATACTCAATCCATCTCATATAAGTTACCTGTTATTTACACTATTTACTATACACCCCTATTATCATTATACCTGCAACCAAAACACATTTGTAAGAAATAGGAACATAAGAAAATGGGAGTATGTAGAGGGCCAATTGGCCCACACAAGACAGATCCTTTTCGCACCCAACCCATCTCATGAAAACTCTCTCCCATTTATCTCTGTCTTCCTTACATTTATGACATCCTAGTCTCTCTCTCTCTCTCACAAATGAGAACATAAGAAAACCGGAGTCTGCAGAGAGCCGATTGGCCCACACATGTCAGATCCCTTTCACACTCAACCCATCCCGCGCTCTCTCTCTCTCTCATATTTATCGCTATCTTCCTTACATTTACGACATCCTATTCACTCTTGCCACACTCTCTCTCTCTCCTTCACAAATGAGAAAATAAAAAAAATAAGAAAACGGGAGTCTCCAGAGACCTACACATGGCAGATCCCTTTCACACCCAACCCATCTCGTTCTATCTAATTTCAAGTTGAAGCTCTATTGTTCTTGATCCCATTATAGCACTCGGTAGCCTATTCCACATATCTACAACTCTGTAACTAAACGGATAGAGGCAGATCCCTTTTACAGCCAATCTCTCCCTCTCTCGCTCTTGTTTGTTTGCACAATCTGCTCCTTCTGTAGTTTCTCCATGCCCGATAAGTTAAATGATCTTTTGATATCTGTGACACAGCATTTGTATCCAACACAATATCCTGCTTGCAAAACCGTCGAACCCCGGACAACGTTGCTTGCAACTTTAATTATAATTATTATTATTATTATGCTCATTTATGTATATTTTTACTATTTTCTTTTAGTTTCCTTCCTAGACCTCCATCAACCTTAGCAAACAAAACCCAAGAACCCCCTTCATGATAAATTTGTAAATTTTTCGGTAAAAAAAATCCCGGCTGAAGGCCGATTTTTCTTAAAATTACAGGCTCGCTATCGCTCGACAGGAAAAAATCGACACCTAAATGGCACAAAATGTCTTAAAATTGACAACGAAATTGGGCGAAAGGTGTTAAAATCGCGAAACTAATAGGCCGAACGTACGGCGAGAACATTCTTAAGAGGTTTAGGTGGGCAAGGGCAAGGACCCTCTTAACCCTTATTTAGCGGCGAGCAACATAAGTCGAGTTAAATAAAGCTGGACTATGTGGCGGCGCTCGACATAACTCGAGTGGCAATTTCAGCACGTAATGTGGCTGAGAGAGAGAGACAAGTGGTGGCAGGAGACTAGCGAGCGTATGACTGCTCCAGACCACCGCGGCGAACCTACTGACACAAATCTCAGCTCCCTCCTCCCTCTCTCACTCGCTACATACTCAATTATGTACCGAAAGTACCGAATTACCTGCTTTTTGCACTCGCGTTGCACGGTTATTGCAAGAAAACTATCCATCATACAAGGATCGTTATGGTGTCATTCGAAAGCTCTGTTTATGCCCTTTCAGGGATAGGTACTTGTTTTACGTTCTGGGTCTTATTTAGGCATGAAAATGATCACGTAAACAGCCCTATTTTGGCTAAAAACACCCCGCTGGGCGGTACACATAAATAAACCGCATAGGCCGCTCGTAAGGTGTTAAGAGGTAAGGCCTAAAAAAAAAATTTAAAAGGCCCCAGTAGCACTTAACACCTTAAGAGCGGGTGGTGGAGTATATTTCACTGTGCCGCCCAGCGTTTTTTTTTTTACCATAAATGGGGTTGTTTCCGTGCTCTTTTTCATGCATAAACAAGACTCAGAGCGTAATACAAGTATGTATCCTTGATAGGGCATAAATTGAGCTTTCCAATGACACCCGAACCATCCTTCTACGATCATTGGTTGTCTTGCAACGATCGTGCAACCGAAGGGCAAAATCGCTTAATTTCTTTATATAATTACGTATGTAGCGAGGGAGTGAGGGTGGATGTAAGTGGAGTACGGTACATCTCAGTTGGTCCACGGCGGCCGTGGCGAGCGGTCATGAGGTAACCCAGGCTCCTGCCGTCGCTCGTTTCTCTCTCAGAGCCAATATTGCGCCAAAATTGCACACAGACTTAAGTCGGGCCCCGCCACATAGTCCAAATTTTTCGATACGGACTTAAGTCGGGCCCCGATAGACAAGGGTTAAAACAAGTGAAATGGTTATTAAGTGAGATAATTCCCCTCCATACCTCCTATCACTACTCCCCATCTGTCAAAATCCCCTCCTTTCCCCCCGCCCCTTCAATTATCACCTATTTTCCCTGATATTCCCTTCATTGGTATATTTTCGTGTAAACATCTCCAAGCCGGTTCTATGGTGTGGTCATGTGACTAGCCAGTGTGTTACGTAAGGATGTGGGGTGAGTGAGTCAGTCTGACTCAGTCAAGCTCTAGGCCTCGCGAGTGGGGGGTCTGCCTCGCTCTGCTCCACAATTCATGAATGAACCGCTTGGCAATAATTCGCGATTTTGACCATCCAAACACTATTTCCACTTGTTTTATTGTTGTTACATGTTACTATCTTCATATTAAACGTAAAATAGGCACATATGAATAAGTAATGACGATTATAGGCGGGAATGGAGCTAAATATTGCTGCCCAGAAGTGTGGTGTTCACTACACCCTGCGCGCGCTCGCCGGGTTAAAATCTGAAAACTAATGGGGCTAAACATGAGGGAGAAAGGGGAACGCCAGGGCCTGTGTGGGGGTATGTAGAGCAGCCTCTCCACCACCACGAATCCCACAGGGAAGAACAGGTTGGTGGCTGGCAGGAACGGCAGCACCAGGAACGATAGGGCATGTGTGTGTGTGTGTGTGTGTGTGTGTGTGTGTGTGTGTGTGTGTGTGTGTGTGTGTGTGTGTTACTCAGTTACTTGTTCGTCAAGGGGAATCCACGCAATGTGAGCTAAGCTCATTATTATCGCGCCTCCTTAACTGGGAATGTATTGCGTGAAATGCATGTTAAGTGTTTTATGTACTGTTGGAATGGCTGTGGATGTGTGTGTAGTCTGTATTTTAGCCAATTGGCGACATCGGAAACGAAGGCTTAGGGTGGATCTGTATGGTACCATTCTCACTATAGACGGTACCGTCTCGCCCGAAGGCTTAGGTAGCCATCAGCTTAGATGAACCATATGATACCCATCTCGCCTTGTACCATTTTTGCCAACCCCAGATGGGACGTCACAATGTCGTCCACTTATTCCAGGTACCTATTTTACAGCTAGGTGAACTGAGGCTAACACATGAAAGGAGACAAGCCCAATTTGTCTCCGCCCGGCCGGGGATTGAACCCCCGACCCCTCGTGTGTGAGACGAGAGCTCTACCTACTAGGCTACGGGCTGTGTGTGTGTGTGTGTGTGGGGAGGGGGTAGTCTTTAAGGTAGAGGAACAGGCAATGGGTAAATTATTCAGGTTCACAATTATATATTATGTAGGATATGCATACCATTCATATATATACACTTATACAGTATATGTATACAGTATATATATATATATATATATATATATATATATATATATATATATAATTATGAGTACTTCAGCAGTAGATTTTGGGCACTTAAACCTCCATATCAAAAGGAAAAGAATTGACAGGGCGCCAGGCAACATCTTTATTTTTCAAATTTTCGGCTAACCTTAAGCCGGCTTAAGGTTAGCCGAAAATTTGAAAAATAAAGATGTTGCCTGGCGCCCTGTCAATTCTTTTCCTTTTGATATGGAGGTTTAAGTGCCCAAAATCTACTGCTGAAGTACTCATAACTAGATATGGACGAACGACGCTCTCGGCCTACAGGAATGTGGAAAAACTACACCTGAATGTAGAAAAACTAAAACTAGATTTAACTTTTTTGCAATTGTGTAAGGAGCATGAAACCGTTCCTAAGTTTGTTCAGTTTAAGGTTTACAGTAAAGAGTTTCTTAGATGCAATACCTATAAAGAATGGCAGTTTGTCCTTTTGGATCGCGAGATTAAACAACAGAAAAAGAAATTGAAATTTTCCTTAGAAAAACTAGCCAACTATTAGTCATTATTTAAGTCTCAAGTCTCCTTTTTCGATTATTGGACATTCTTATATAAAATCATTGAACATTCGAAGGCAATCTCTGAAAAGGTAAAGATCCGTCATGATAATAAGCTCAAGTGTCTTGGTATTCAGCAAACTAAATACAATGAGGGCTGTATCTTCAATGAGTCGAGCAGACGACTTTCATCAAGAGAAAAGAAAGTTTTAATGCTGGGTCTGGATTTTTGTATTCCTTTTTATAAGAAGGATTGGTTGAGTCATTTTGTTTCAGTGGAAAAATTGTGTAATACAGTTCAAGAGTGTGTCAAAACGGGGTTGTTGAGAAATGGGATGGACAGTGATGGTGTAATTAACAAACTTAGGGAATTTGGCAATAATAACTATAGATTGGCAGTACGGGAATATCAAAATGTGGAATCATCTGTGTTTAGGAAAGAGGACTTGGATTTGCTTAGGGATTTGGGTAAGGATAGTTCAATTGTCATTGTCAAACCGGATAAGGGTAAGGGAGTTGTTATTATGGATAAAGTTGATTATTTGCAAAAAATGGAAACTATTCTGAGTGACCGAAACATATTTAAACTAATAAAAGGTGAATTGTTTGATGTAATTATCAGAGGTGAGGATAAATTAAATAGGATTCTACGATCTATTAAGGACAGGATAGGTATTGACAGCTTCAACTTCTTATATGCGTCTAGCTCCGCTCCGGGAGTAGTATATGGGTTACCAAAGGTGCATAAACCAGGAATTCCACTCAGGCCAATTGTTTCATCTATAAAGACAGCGGGGTATAATTTAGCAAAATTTCTTCAACCCATAGTTGCTCCTCTTACAACTAATGAATATACAGTACTCAATTCTAGTAGTTTTGTGAGGGAAATTTCAAATCTTGTGTTGCCTAAACATTTTGTTCTTGCCAGTTATGATGTAGAGTCACTTTTCACAAACGTTCCTCTGAGTGAGACTTTAGAGATTATTTTGGATGAATATGATTCTAACAACTTTTTCAATATTAGTAAGGATATAGTTAAGAAATTGTTCTTGTTTGTAACTACAGAATCTTGTTTTTGTTTAACAAAGTATTGTATAGTCAAATTGATGGAGTTTCAATGGGGTCAAGTCTAGGTCCATTGTTTGCGGGTTCATTTTTATGCAATAAAGAGGTTCAGTGGCTTGATGAGTGTCCCCTATCATTCAAACCTATATTTTATAAGAGATATGTGGATGATACATTTTTAATATTTCGAGATGTAGAAGATAATATAAGTTTTTTTGAATATATGAACAAGCAACATCAAAATATTAAATTTACATGTGATAATGAAGTGAATGGGTCACTAGCATTTTTGGATATTAAAGTGATAAAGACAGATCAGGGATTAGCTACTGAGGTTTATAGAAAGCCCACTCATACAGGATTAGGTTTAAACTGGCTTAGCTACTGCCCTAAGATTTTTAAGATTAATTCAATAAAGACACTATTAGAAAGAGCCTATGCTGTTTGCTCCAGCTATGTTTCGCTACATGTTGAAATTGAAAAATTAAGGAAATATTTTATGCTTAATAATTATAAGGAAGATATATTCAATGGTATACTTAGACATTTTTTGTATGTAAAACAAGCTCAGGGTGTTCAATCAAATTTTGATGTAAAAAAGAAGATAATTTATGTTAAAATGCCTTACTATGGATCTATTAGCAATGAATTTCGTAAAATTGCACTAAATGTTCTGAAAAATAGTTTTCCTGCTGTGAGCTTTTGATTTGTTTTCACCAATAAGTTTAGAATTGGGTCATTTTTTAGCTTCAAAGATCGCGTGCCTGACTTTCTGTGTTCAAATATTGTATACAAATTTACTTGTCCTAGCTGTGAGGCTAGGTATTTGGGATGCACTAGTCGTTCCTTCAAAATTAGGATATTTGAACACCTGGGTAGGAGCTACCGATCGGGAAAGTTTTTACAGGCTATGGCGTTTTCGGCTATTCGAAATCATTCGCGTGAAGAGGATCATCTCTTTAGTGTGGGTGATTTTGAGATAGTCTCTAGGTTGGGTAGCCAGTCTGATGCATTGATTGGTGAGAAGCTGTTAATTAGTAAACTGAATCCTGAAATCAATCTTGCAAATAGTGGTTCATAGATATATGTTTGGTCAAATTTCAAGGGTTTGTTCAACATGGTTAGTGGTTCATTTGTTTGGGAAATTGTTTCATGGGAGTTTATTTTAGCCGCTCTCGGTTCAGGTTCCTCAGTTCTCTCTTGTTCCTGGTGCTGATGAGAACTCTTTTCTGGGTAAGTCAAGTATAATGATGGGTTTAAACATAAATATTTTTGCTTTTGTCATTGGGAGTGATGTGTTTTTTTGTGTTAAATCTCTAGATTGGGTTGAATTTCAGTCTCGTATTGCTATGATATATAAGATTGATTTAGGCTTAGTTTATTAGTGTTTTCATGTTTTTGACTAAGAGTATTATTTGTGTTTGGATTTTTGGTCAGGGGTTATGTAAGTTAATTGCTAGTTATCGAAATATTATTATATAGTTTCCTTACTGATAAATCAATGGTGTTAGATAAATTGGGAGATCGTTTCTTGATCCGTTGTATGGTATTAGCCTGTGTTGTGACTTTGTTTTGAATTTATGGAAACAATGTTTGTATTCAAAGGTTAAAATATGTGTTATGGTTCAATTGTGATGGTCTTTATTTTGCTTTTCGGTATCTTCACTGGTTTTACATGGTTAGTGTATGAATTTTAATTTTATATAGTGAGACATTAATATAGGATTGTTTATATTTAGTAAGTTTAACCTTTTATAGATTCGATAATCATTACCCTATTTTTTACAAATTGCGTTGTTCTAATAGTATATTACTTATTTTTAGGGAATGTTGTTCCTGATGATGGCTTAAGGTTAGCCGAAAATTTGAAAAATAAAGATGTTGCCTGGCGCCCTGTCAATTCTTTTCCTTTTATATATATATATATATACATATATATATATATATATATATATTATATATATTATATATATATATACAGCAAGGTGGAAGTCCCACCAACTTTGTTTTATCTCTTCCTGTACTTCATATTTTCCTACTTTACCTTCCTGACCAAGCCTCTACTTATTGCCTCTTCTTTCCAAAAAAAGAAAAAAAAAAATATATATATATATATGTATGTATATATATATATATATATATCTATCTATCTATCTATATGCTCAGGCCCAATCCCCATTTTGGGGGTAGCCGACTCAAGACAGAGCAAGAACAGGGAAAACACAAAAACAACATAAAACAAAAAATAAACACAGATAAAAAACACAAACTCTCACACATCAAGGTCACCCAGAAGAAGACCCAGAGACCAGGATTACCAAGGTCGCTCCAGCACTCCCCCGGCCCCTGACCACCCGGAGAGGTTCCGATCTCGGCAGGCAGACATGCAGCGGAGCCAAAGCCACAAGCCCTCCCACCACACTTCCAGGCACACCCTTCATATTAATCGTCTCCCCGGGCCAGGCGCCTGATGGACTATTATCTAGTCCAACTTGCGCCCGACCCCTTACTCCAAATGACCACGTGTTCACTCAACTATTCACAAGCATTCTCCATTCACTCCTGTCCACCACCACTTCCCCTGCCTGATCTATAGTCATTCCTCTATCATCCAAAGCCTTTCTTACACAGTCTCTCCATCTCAATGGGGGTCTTCCTGCCCTTCTATCTCCCCTTGTACCTGACTCACATATTCTCTTTGTAAGCCTTTCATCTCCCATTCGTTCAACATGACCATATATATATATATATATAATTATATATATTTATATATATACCGGTATATATATATATACTGGTATATGTATATACTGTATATATATATATATATATATATATATATATATATATATATATATATATATATATATATGTGTAAATATATATATATTTATATATATATATATATAGGCCTATAGGTTTGTTTTCTATATGAGTGAGGGAGGCAAAAGGCAGAACTGCCTATAGTGAGTGCCTCCCCCATAGTTGAAAGATTGACAGGGCCAAAATCAAGGGACGTTCGAGCTAAAATGCCTGGTCACACGGAGTTTGAAGCAATTTAAGTCATAGGAAGAGGGAAAGACTGATTCTGGGAGAGAGTTCCAGAGCTCAGCTGTTGAATAGAAGAAAGTTTGAGAGTAACGTTTCACTCTTGGGTTGGAGAGTTGCACAGAGTAGGAGTGGGATTGTGTTGCAGGACGGGTATCACGTGCCCTACGTAAAGGAGGTGGTATACACTGGGAAAGCTCTGAGGAACACTGATTATTATAGTAGCGATAGAATAGCGAGAGAGATGCAACATTGCGGCGGAGAGAGAGAGATTGCAGAGAGTTGGTGAGTGGACGGGAGTTAATGATACGAAAGGCCTTCCTGTCAACTTTGTCTAGGAGAGCGGTGTGGAACCTCCCCACATATGTGAACAATACTCAATACAAGGATGCACTATACCCCTGTACAAAGTAAGAAGCTGTGCAGGGGTAAAGAACCCCCTAAGGTGGTTGAGCACACCCAGCTTCTGGGAGGCTGCCTTAGCAAGACTGGTAATATGGTCCTTCCAAATGAGAGCAGAAGAAAAAGAGACACCAAGAATATTGAGAGAAGATGAAGGATTGATTTTTGTATTGTTGAAGAATAAGGGATAGTCCGCTGGGAGTTCTGGACGGGTAGATAGATGGAGAAATTGGGTTTTGGAAGTATTAAAGGTAACAAGGTTTTCTCTGCCCCAATTAGAGATAGTATTTAGATCAGAATTTAAGTGTTCTATGGCTTCATTACGTTTGTCGTTGAGGGACTGCTGGCTGGGGCGTTCTGAAAAACTAATGGAGTAGTGTAAGGTTGAGTCGTCTGTGTATGAATGGATGGGAATTGAGGTACAGTTGAGAAGATCATTTATAAAAATTAGAAAGAGAATAGGAGATAGGACAGAGCCCTGAGGAACACCAGAGTTTATAGGGTGAGGAAGTGAGCGATGGCCGTCCACAACCGCAGCTATGGAACGGCCGGAGAGGAAATTAGAGACAAAGGCACAGATGGAGGGATAGAAACTGACGGAGGGTAGTTTAGAAATTAAAGATTTGTGCCAGACTCTATCGAAGGCTTTCGATTTGTCTAGTGCAATAGAAAAAGTCTCACCGAATTTCCGAAAGGAGGATGACCAAGAGTTAATAATATATGAAAGAAGATCACCAGTAGAGTGACCCTTAAAGGTCGTTGCACACTGACACGAAAGCCCCTCCAGGCGAGTTCCCGACTCGAAATTTCAGCCTGATACAGTGAATCGGCAACATAATCGTGGTTATCGGGAATTAGCCGTGGGTGACTCTCACGGTCCAAGCGACGTATCGGGAGGTCGATACGAGATTTTGAGCTGTTCAACAGTTTGTGAGAATCCCCCAGCAACTGTAAAAAATCGTCGAGTCTGGTCTCCATCACGAACTCGCTGTATCACAATCGTGTCGTCCGTATCAAAGACTTATGGTCCGTATCAAAGCCGTATGGCCCGTATCAACGTCGTCTGTTGTGTAAGCCTGCCGTGCGGACCGTATCTCTTCCGTGCTGAAAATTGGCAACGGTCAAGTTGGCAACCGCGCGTCTTGCCTCAATCCAGTTGCACGTCTCACGGCGTCGATACGGCGTTGGTACTCGGAAAAAAAGGCACCGGTAGAAACGGCACAGGAAAAAAATGCACTGGAAAAAAAGGCACAGGAAAAAAAGGTAATGGAAAAAATGTCACAAATTACAGACTAGGAAAAAATGGCACATAAAACAAAATGTTGTATTAAGAAGTAATAGATCAATAAAATGTGTTTCGATGCAATATGCAATATTACATAATGTAATTATGTATATCTGGTAGTGTACTCACCATAGGTTAGGGTAGGTTAGGTTGGGTTAGAACTTAACCCCTCCAATCCCAGCACCGTATATATACGTCAGTAAATAAGTAACTCCCCAGTCCCAGCGCCGTATATATACATCAGTAATGTACTTTCCTTGTAACTGCATGTATAACCCTGTACCAGTTACCGCGACCTTTTAACCCTTTCACGCACACAAGACGCAGAGTTTGCCAGATTAGCAATAAGAAATAGAGTTCTCTCAGTCTTATAATTACCTCTCCAAAATTAGTTTCCTGCCCACAGCTAACTCAAAGACAACTGCAGACGTTGAAGTAACCAAACTAAAGGTTTCTAAATACCCCTGATGGTAACAAAGGCTTTAAAGTATCCCTAATAGGCTCAAGATCGCGTCATATGTCGGAGAGGGTTAAGCACTGCTCCTGTGTTGGCAACACATCTCAGCTTATATTAGGCCTACTGAAGGGTGACAAGAGCCAGTGTTGCCTCATCTTTGGAGGTGGATAGGTGGCTTCTCCTGCTATTTTTGCCACATTGCTTGGGACTGCTGGGGACTTTTATTACTGTATCCTACGGTACAGTACGGGTTAAGAAACTGGAATTCCGCATAAGGCCGACAGGCCCACACGAGGCAGATCCCATTCACACCCAACCCATATCATTCATATGACTATCAAGTTTGCATTTGAAAATTATGTTCTACCTTTCCTGAGCTAACCACACATTTCCACAACTCTGTTCCCAAACCAGTGCTTACCTATATCTTTTCTAAAGCAAAACTTATCCAATTTTAAACCATTTGAACGAGTTATCTCGCCGTTGGTAAGCCTTAATACCTTATTTCTATCTCCTTTATTGATACCTTTAATCCACTTAAACACCTATATCATATTTCCTATACATCTTCGTCTTTCTAATGAATGCAAGCAAAGGGTTATCAGCCTCACCTCATATACTAAATTTCTAACAATGTGGTTAATTTGCGTCATTCTTCGTTGGAGTGCCTCCAGAGTCAATATCCGTTCTATAATAAGGACACCAACACTGAACAGCAGTCTAAGTGAGGTCTCACATTAGGTCAGGTTTGCTTAAATAGAAATATAGCGTAATTAAAGCAAAATATAGAAATACAATATATATAACAAATATATAAAAATAACATAATTCTTGAATAATAAATCATTTAGGAATAAATCCTTGATGTTTAAGTTGCCTAATTAAACATTATATATTTTCATAAAATGTCATTTGTTCCTTCCCCGAAGAATATGCCATTTTTTCCTGTGCCTTTTTTTTCCCAGTGCCCTTGTTTCCAGTGCCTTTTTTCCTGTGCCATTTTTTCTTACATTCACGGCATCGATACGGCGTCGATACGGCGTCGATACGATTCTTCTGAGTTGTATCGCAGTCTTTTGGGTCGTATCTTTTCCGTGGACTAGTCTTGTACCCTTCGCACGACTTTTTCTATCTTCTTCGTAGCATTCGTTTCTCCACCGTATCGGCATTGCTAGAGTCTTATCAAGTCGTGCGGAAGAGATACGGTAGAGATACGACTCTAACGATGCCAGCCATTTTCGCCGCATCTCTAGTAAATTCGGCAAGACACAGGATTTGTATTTGTCGTGGGTGTTCGTGCCAGTCTTGAAGGGGCTGTCGTGTCAGTGTGCAACGACCTTAAGGAAGCCATACTGGCAATCTGAGAGCAGATTATGAGAAGAGAAATGCTTAAGAAATTTAGAAGCAAGAATAGTTTCAAAAACTTTAGAAATACAAGAGATGAGAGCAATTGGATGATAGTTGGAGGATTGAGAGCGGTTACCCTTCTTTGGGACAGGTTGAATGAGAGCAAACTTCTAGCATGAAGGGAAGACGTTAGAGGATAGACAGAGACGAAAGAGTTTGCCTAGGCAAATATACAGTATATATATTACGTCCTACTATGTACCATTTATGAGAGGCATCTTTAAAATGTAAACGAATCTAAGCTCATAACATGGACCAAAATAAGTCGCAATGGTTCGAACACATATCCACTTCTCCCCAACCACACAACACACACACATATACAGTACATACCATCAAACCAGTGTCGACAATAAAATAGTGAGTTATATCCCCCTCCACCCCAGGGCAGACACAGAGTTTTACAAGGAGTTACCTTACTTTATAATGTTTTCTATTAGTTGTGGTCTTAAGAAATGGGGAATTAAGGTCCATTGGGCATTTATAGCAATGCAATATTATATTTATATTTTGTAATTAATCAAATGTTCAGATTGTATCTCAATGCTCTGTTTCTCACACCTGTTTCTGCAACATAAATATTGCATATACTCGTTATTGGTACATAATAGAACATTGGTTATTTAGAAGTTTTTACTTCTTGTTCCCTGAATATTGTGCCTGTATATTACGTCCTGTAATTTGGATGGTGTAGTTTTTAAACACCTTGTGTGTGTATATATGTGGAGAGATTTACATATATGCACTGGCCACACAGATCTTACGATCCCTGCAAGGTGGCCAGGACTTAATCCTAACAGAGATAGCAACCCTAAGAGAAAGTGGAAGGAAAGGATAACAAAGACGAAGGCTCTTTCCCCACCCTCCGCTCCCTCCAGCAATGTGCCGTACATGATAATAGTTAGAAGTGAATAACCATGCAGGGCTTGGAAATTGCCTGAAGGAATTTATAATACAGTTAGAAATGGAAAGGAAAAAAAGGCATGCACACTTTCACTTTTTTCTTTCCCCCTGCTCTCTTCAACTGAAAACGTGTTCATTTCTGCCAGGTTCTCTTGTCAGTGATCAGCTTCTACTGCAGACCAACTTATCTGTGATATGTGCCTAACCTTTTTTAAATGTGTATATTGAGTCACTGTCAATAACTTCATTAGGGAGCTTATTCCACTCACTAATAATACTGTGGGTGAAGAAATATTTAGTTATGTCTAGGTTCGCTTTCCTGCCTGTTAGTTTTAATTTGTTTCCTCTTGTGGAACCTTCTTTGGCTATCTTAAATAGATTATTAGAATTTACGTTACTAAATCTTTTTAGTATCTTAAACCACTCTATCATCTGTCTCCTTATTCTTTGTTTCTTAAGCGAAAACAGATCAAATTATCTTAATCTCTCATTGTAGGGTTTATTTCTAAGGAAAAGGATTAACTGTGTTGCTCCACGCTGAACGGATTCAAGTTTCTCTATGTCTTTTATTAAGTAGGGAGACCAAAACTGCACAGCACACTCCAGATGTGGCCTCACAATACTTTGATATAGTGGTACAACTATGTCTTTACTATGACAATGAAAATTTCTTTTAATGAAACCTAGTGCTCTATTTGCTTTGTTAGATGCTGTGTGCATTGGCTTGTAGATTTTAGATTTTCATTGATAAGCACTCCTAGGACTTTTATCTGTGATACGCTCTTTATCTGTTCTCCATTCATGTGGTATTCGTATTTGTTGTTTTGGGAGCCTATTTGTAGTATCTGGCATTTGTTTACATTAAAGGGCATCTGCCAATTTTCTGACCACTCCTATACCTTGTTTAAATCTGATTGCAGGCTACTTCTGTCACTTTCTGAGATTATTGCATTTCCTATCTTAGTGTCATCGGCGAATTTGGAAATTATGTTATTGATGCCGTTGTCTAAATCATTAATATATATTATGAATAATAATGGATCCAGTACAGAACCCTCTGAGAGAGAGAGAGAGAGAGAGAGAGAGAGAGAGAGAGAGAGAGAGAGAGAGAGAGAGAGAGAGAGAGAGAGAGCGTGAGGGTGAGAGAAAGTGAATGTGTGAGCGAGAACGAAAGAGATAGAATAACACAATTAAAAAACAGGAAAAACAGAACGAATTGCTTGACTTCCTTGAAATTGACGGATCAAGACTCTTGCACCCTTTTGGTAACAGGGAAAGGGGCCAGAAAAAGGAGAACAGGACATAGAAATATATATTACTACATACAGGAAATAGAAACATAAATAATTATAAGTAAATACAGGAACAGGAAATAGAAACAAATAAATATAAGTAAATACAGGAACAGGAAATATAAACATTAATAATTATAACTAAATACAGGAACAGGAAATAGAAACATAAATAAATATAAGTAAATACAGGAACAGGAAATATAAACATTAATAATTATAACTAAATACAGGAACAGGAAATAGAAACATAAATAATTATAAGTAAATACAGGAACAGGAAATAGAAACATAAATAATTATAAGTAAATACAGGAACAGGAAATAGAAACATAATATAAGTAAATACAGGAACAGGAAATAGAAACATAAATAAATATAAGTAAATACAGGAACAGGAAATAGAAACATAAATAAATATAAGTAAATACAGGAACAGGAAATAGAAACATAAATAAATATAAGTAAATACAGGAACAGGAAATAGAAACATAAATAATTATAACTAAATACAGGAACAGGAAATAGAAACATAAATAAATATAAGTAAATACAGGAACAGGAAATAGAAACATAAATAAATATAAGTAAATACAGGAACATGAAATAGAAACATAAATAATTATAAGTAAATACAGGAACAGGAAATAGAAACATAAATAAATATAAGTAAATACAGGAACAGGAAATAGAAACATTAATAATTATAACTAAATACAGGAACAGGAAATAGAAACATTAATAATTATAACTAAATACAGGAACAGGAAATAGAAACATTAATAATAAATACAGGAAATATACAGAACTAAATACAGGAACAGGAAATAGAAACATTAATTATAACTAATACAGGAACAGGAATAGAAACATAATTATAACTAAATACAGGAACAGGAAATAGAAACATAATAATAACCAATACAGAAACAGGAAATAGAAACATTAATAATTATAACCAAATACAGGAACAGGAACAGAAATAGAAATACAGGCACAGAAATATATAACCAAATACAGGAACAGAATAGAAACAAATAATATAACTAAATACAAGACCAATACAGAACAGGAAACAGTAACCAAATATACACATAGAACATAAATATATAACCAATACAAGAACAGGAAATATATATAAATATAACTAAATACAGGAACAGGTCGGCAACTCATCTAGGGGAGACAACCTTATACAAATCCGGGTGGATGGGATTCGTCAGTCTTGGTCGGCAACCTGTCTAGGGGAGTAAACCTGATACAAATCTGTACTGCTTTTCTAAGTGTTAGGCAGTTTAGTGGATGGACTAGCCGAACACCAATGTAAAACAATAATGCTAACAAGATACATAGAGGGCCTCGGAGTCGAACGGATCCTAAATTGAGTGGTCAATCCTGTAAGTCCTTCAGTAAACTGGCTCGGGTTGTCCCTCTTACAGGGAATAGGTCAGCTTGGGGGCCTTCTGTGTATGGCCACCCTTATTAAGGGGAATAAGGCGTCCGGCAATAGATGGAAACCGACTTCATCTCACCTTCCTTTATTATTTGAATTACAAATCAAATTAAAGCATATAAATCAAAATGCAAAGAAACACACAATTAAACAACCGGCTTTGATCCCCTTTCTTATTTTTTTTATTATGATTATTAATATTACTTTTTGAGTGCAGCGTTAATAAATCAATTACCTACATAATACTGTAATTTAGCGCAAGGCCGCCTTTTTCCATCAAGCCCCCCCCCCCCCCCCAACAGATCCAATACCACTTTAATGGAACCTCAAAATTAAGTTAAACATGAGAGGCGGAGATGGAGTGAGGAATTAATATTATTTTTGGCTTTCTTGTTATTATTATTATTAGGGGTTCGACCCCTACGGGAACCCCTATTGTAATCATTGAACCCAGTTATTCATCCAACTTATCTTTACACGCCGGTTTTGACCCAATAACTCCAGAACCGCTTTTTGGATCGGGATCAAACTTTCACAAGAGGTGCGTTTTAGTATTGGGCAACTTTTGATATGTTAAACATCCGGCATGGCAGCCAAACAGGTCCGTGGCAGCCGATTTCCCAAAAAATTTGACGCAAAAATACCGTCTCTCCCACTCATAGGAAACGATTGGGCTTTGGCATATGGACTCTACTACTAATGTTCCGCAAATGTTATAGAGAAGGTTTTGCTTTTGCACGTGGGGTTTTTTCCGGCAATCTTGAAAAAAACTCTAATTCCACTTAAAATTTCACATCTTGAAAACTACGCCGATGATCAAAGCCATGTTTGCGTAGTTGGGTGAGGCTCGCGATTCCGAACGTTTTGATACCAAAAGAATATAAATGGGTGGAATAGTTTGGCCGCAGCATTGAAAACTGTCTATTCTTAAATGACTTTAAAACCGCATTCGCTACCCACACAAAGTTTACCGTCTACAGTCTATAGGCTTCCACGCATCCCCCAGTTTTGTTTAATAACATAGTCGATTTATTATTCAGATCTATTATTTTTGTTTTATTTAACTCTCTCAAAACAGTTCGAGTCTCTACGAATTCCACCAATTATTTAGCTAACCTACCTATACATACCTACCCTACCAAATAATAATGATAATTCAAATTTATTTTTGGTGAATAACAGAGTATTGGCTAAGGTTTTTAACAATTCCTCCCTTTGCCAAATGCTTAGTTTAATAACAATGATATGGACCTTTAAAGTTTTGGCAATTGCCTGTGTGACTCGTATTTTAACCCTCCTCCTTCATCCCTAAGTGTTACCACAAAATACCGCTAGATCCTTTCTCAAAAGTCGCTAGCATGTTGCTACATAGTTTAAACAATGTTAGAATAATGCTGCAATTTCTAAAGAGTTTTGGTTTGTTTGTTTTGCAAATTTTACAATGTAATATGACTAGAATGTCTGAAATTATCAAATTATCCCTAGTAAATGTCTCTAGATATAAAAGAAATGGCTGCTAGATTGAAGTAAATAGCTCTACATTTAGCAGTAATATGTAGCGGTACAACTGGCAACACTGCAACCACCACCTCCCTCCCACCCTCCCCAGCATGTCGCCACAAAATACCGCTAGATCCTTTCTCAAAAGTCGCTAGTATGTTGCTACATAGTCAAACAATGTTAGAATAATGCTGCAATTTCGAAAGAGTTTTGGTTTGTTTGTTTTGCAAATTTTACAATGTAATATGACTGGAATGTCAGAAATTTTCAAATTATCCCTAGTAAATGTCTCTAGATATGGAAAAATGGCTGCTAGATTGAAGTCAATACCTCCACATCTAGCGATAATGTAGCGATGTTAAAACTGGCAGAACTGTAAAGCCTCCTCCTCCCCCCAAGATAGGACCCACTTCCCTCCCTCTCATCGCCCAATAATTATGGTCTGAAGTTTGTATTTCCTTATCTTATCCTGTGTATATTGTATGCCTTCCACTTGTCTCTATTATCTCTATTAAGTAATGACATTTAACAGGATTCATTATTTAAATACAAGGCTGAATATTTATCGGAAGTAGTTATTTACCTTCGGAAAGCTGAAATATAATGTTTTCACAAATGGTAGGTATAACTATTTGCTCTGTGCTAAAGAGAGAGAGAGAAAGAGAGAATTCCTTTTTGTTGCCTACTATATCCTTCCCTCCTCTCTCTCCATTCCCTCCCCTCCCCTCTCTATCTCTATGCTCTCGCTCTCTCTCTCTGGGCCTAATGTAAATATTTGCGCTATTTATAACTCGCCCTAACGAGCAAAATATTGAGTGGAGGGAACTTAGATGGTGCGTAATAAGAAGAGATGGCCGATTTCTCCCCATAGACGTCAAACTTAGATAGTGACGCAAGTGGAGGGTGTGTTTGTGTGTCAGATGGGATCGCCATCTCTCTCTCTCTCGTCCAGATTTGTATAACACCGTATTTCACTTTCGCCATTTTACTTGCAGCAGCAACAACATCTAATGGTATGTTGGGGCTTGTATTCTAATCAAGTAAACAATTATAGTTACAGCAACAACATATATACTGTACTAGAGTGGTGGGGGATGTACACATAGGCAATTATGCCTTCAAAAACAACATTCCAAGTAGTGTTGGGGCTTGTAGTACAAGGTTGAAATACAAAGGGAACACTTCATGACGGCCACAACCAAAATAGCCAAACTCATAAGCGGCCACTACCAAAAACACCACTCTCCTTAACCTCTCGGCTGCGCATGGGGGGTATGAGACACCACACGCCTGTGCGCACGTATTTGACCTGTTCCCATCACTAACATCGTTATTTTACCATAAATATCGTTAATACTTATTCATATGCGCCTATTTTACCATTAATATGAATATATTAACCAGTTACAACAATAAAACAAGTGGAAACAGTGTTTGGCTGGTCAAAATCGCGAAATGAAAGCGAGTGTGAGCCAACCTTCCACTCACGAAGCTTTGAGAGACACTGGAGGTACCTCTCAATTCTCTTTCTGACTTCTCCCCTAATTCCCACGCTTGGTAACACTGATGACAACGCCCTGCTAGCAACTCGCTAATGTTAGCACGAAAATAGACCACAGAATAAGGGAATAACAGGGAAAATAGGTGATAATTGAAGGAGGGGTGGGGAAGGAGGGGATGTGGAGGAGTGATATTTGGCATGGCCCAGGGGCAAAAAAAAAAAAAAAGGGTTCAAGTTTTTTTGGGGTGTTTTAAATGGATTTTTTTAGGCCCAGGATCTTAACCCTTATTTAGCGGCGAGCAACATAAGTCGAGTTAAATAAAGCTGGACTATGTGGCGGCGCTCGACATAACTCGAGTGGCAATTTCAGCACGTAATGTGGCTGAGAGAGAGAGACAAGTGGTGGCAGGAGACTAGCGAGCGTATGACTGCTCCAGACCACCGCGGCGAACCTACTGACACAAATCTCAGCTCCCTCCTCCCTCTCTCACTCACTACATACTCAATTATGTACTGAAAGTACCGAATTACCTGCTTTTTGCACTCGCGTTGCACGGTTATTGCAAGAAAACTATCCATCATACAAGGATCGTTATGGTGTCATTCGAAAGCTCTGTTTATGCCCTTTCAGGGATAGGTACTTGTTTTACGTTCTGGGTCTTATTTAGGCATGAAAATGATCACGTAAACAGCCCTATTTTGGCTAAAAACACCCCGCTGTGCGGTACACATAAATAAACCGCATAGGCCGCTCGTAAGGTGTTAAGAGTCTTCCCGCAGTCGCCCGGGGAAACTCTTAAGAGTCTTCCTGCAGCTCCTGGGTTAAGGCCAGTCCAAATCAACAACTCTACCCAAATCAACCAATCAACCCAAATCAACCAATCAACAAAAATCAACCTTACAAACTAATTCAACAACAAATTAACTTAAATCAACCAATCAACCTCTCAGCCAAAATCAACCACACAACCCAAATTAACCAATCAACCCAAATCAAATTATCAACACAAATCTACCACTCAACCCAAATCAACAGATTAACCACTCAACCCAAATCAACCACTCATCCAAATTAAACCAATCAACCCAAGTAAAATCAACCACTTAGTCAAAATCAACCACTCAACCCAAATCAACCACTCAACCCATATCAACCACCCAACCATAATCAACCACTTTATTGGTATTGATCCCACTCGGTAGCCTATTCCACAAATCTACAAATCTGTTACCAAACAAATAGAGGTAATTAAATCCCTTACACAGCCAATCTCTCTCTCGCTCATGTTTGTTTGAACACTGGTACAAATGAGGAAGATCCCATACACATGCAACTAAAATGAAAATGGGAGCCTGCAGAGAGACCCTTTCACACCCAACCCATCTCGTCCTATCAAATTTTATGTTGAAGCTCTATTGTTATTGATCCCACTACTGTATAGCACTCGGTAGCCTATTCCACATATCTACAACTCTTTTACCAAGCTAATAGAGGCAGATCCCTTACACAGCCAATCTCTTTCTCTCTCGCTCTTGTTTGTTTGCACACCGGTACAAATGAGGCAGATCCCTTACACATGCAACCAAGATGAAAATGGGAGTCTGCAGAGAGCCACGTGGCCCATATAAGGCAGATCCCTTTCACACTCAACCCATCTCATAAACGTTACCTGTTATTTACACTATTTACTATTTATTTTATTTTTTTATTTTTTCTATGTGATTGAGGGAGGCAAAAGGCATAACTGCCTATAGCGAGTGCCTCCCCCATAGGTGAAAGAGTGACAGGGCCAAAATCAAGGGACGTTCGAGCCAAAATGCCTGGACACACAGAGTTTGAAGCACCCCTATTATCATAATACCTGCAACCAAAACACATTTGTAAGAAATAGGAACATAAGAAATGGGAGTCTGTAGAGGGCCAATTGGGCCACACAAGACAGATCCTTTTCACACCAAACCAATCTCATAAAAACTCTCTCCCATTTATCTCTGTCTTCCTTACATTTATGACATCCTAGTCTCTCTCTCTCTCTCTCACAAATGAGAACATAAGAAAACCAGAGTCTGCAGAGAGCCGATTGGCCCACACATGTCAGATCCCTTTCACACCCAACCCCTCCCGCGCTCTCTCTCTCTTTTAACTCACACGAAACTAAAAATTTCTTCTTCAATCGAGTTGTCAACTTATGGAATGGGCTTCCCCGAGATGTTATAGACTGCAGCACCGTTGATTCATTTAAACTCCGCCTAGACAAATATCTCGCATCAAACCCGCGACTGACTGCGTTTGTAAATGAATAATATAATTTTATCCTCCCCTCAGTTACTAATCCATCTGTCCCCTACTAACTTCCTAATCCTGCCACGGACATTAGTTCCAGGGCAGTAGTTCCCTTTCCAATGTTCCCTTACCCACTCTAAACCACTGTTTGGACACTTGATCCTCAGTGTTTTGGAGGACAAGCAGCCTATAAGGGTCACTAGAACTGTTGTTGCTTGATTTCCTTTGTATTCCTTTGTACTCTCTCATATTTATCGCTATCTTCCTTACCTTTACGACATCCTATTCTCTCTTGCCATACTCTCTCTCTCCCTCACAAATGAGAACATAAATAAAATAAGAAAACGGGAGTCTCCAGAGCCGATTGTCCTACACATGGCAGATCCCTTTCACACCCAACCCATCTCGTTCTATCTAATTTCAAGTTGAAGCTCTATTGTTCTTGATCCCATTATAGCACTCGGTAGCCTATTCTACATATCTACAACTCTGTTACTAAATGGATAGAGGCAGATCCCTTATACAGCCAATCTCTCCCTCTCTCGCTCTTGTTTGTTTGCACAATCTGCTCCTTCTGTAGTTTCTCGATGCCCGATAAGTTAAATGATCTTTTGATATCTGTGACACAGCATTTGTATCCAACACAATACCCTGCATGCAAAACCGCTCGAACCCCGGACAGCGTTGCTTGCAACTTTAATTATTATTATTATTATCATTATTATTATTATTATAAGTAGTAGTACTAGTATACCAACTCCCGTCCACTCACCAACTCTCTGCAATCTCTCTCGCTATGCTATCGCTACTACAATAATCAATGTTCCTCAGAGCTCTCTCAGTGTATACCATCTCCTCTACATATGGTACGTAGTACCAATCTTGCAAAACAATCACACCCCTACTCTGTGCAACTCTTCAACCCAAGAGTGAAATGTTACTCTCAGACTTTCTGCTATTCAACAGCTGACCTTTGGAACTCTCTCCCAGAATCAGTCTTTCCCTCTTCATATAACTTAAATTGCTTCAAACTCTGTGTGTCTAGACATTTTGGGTCGAACGTCCTTTGATTTTGGCACTGTCACTTTTTCAACTCTGGGGAAGGCACTCGCTACAGAGAGTTCTGCCTTTTGTCTCCTTCACTCACATAGACAAAAAATACAGTAGTTACAAATGAACGAGAGAGAGAGAGAGAGAGAGAGAGAGAGAGAGAGAGAGAGAGAGAGAGAGAGAGAGAGAGAGAGAGAGAGAGAGAGAGAGATAGAGGGGGGGGGGGGGGGGGGGGGGGGGGGGGGGGGGGGGGGGGGGGGGGAGGAGGAGTGGGGGACGGAAATACATTACAGATTAAAAGAGACAATTTATTTGGAGAATCAATCCTAGAAAAACACCCAAAGTGAGTTACAGCGATAAATAAAGGAATTTAGTATAATATGAAGTTATAAGCGGGAAATAAAGCCAAGCATAAAAGGGATTTAGTATATGAAGTAATACATGAGGAGAGGGGGGTATTAGGGGGGGGGGGGGGTGCTTAAGGGGCTAGTGCTTGGTTTTTGGTCTATATATTTATTTATTTATTTTGAGTTTACTCGCTAGACCTCCACCAAGCTTAGAAAAACACCCCCTAGACACCCTTTCAAGATAAATATGTACATTTTTCGGTAATGTCCTAGCCAAAGGCCGATTCCTTCTAAAATTAGAGGCTCGTTTTCGCTCGCCCTGGAAAAATCGACACCTAAAGGACACGAAAGGTTTTAATATTGACAAAAAAATAAGGCGAAAGGTTTCAAAATCGCCAAACTAACAGAACGAACGTCTTAAAACCTCAATGCTAATATGGTAAACATGAGGGAGAAGTGGATCCAGAAAAAGCGAGTACTACCCCTTTCAGTGTAATATAACTGAGAGGATTTACTGGAAAACGTTGAGGTAAAGAGGCGTTTATATACGTTTGTTGGATTTATCTGCAAGGGACACCAAACTTTATTATTACTGTTATTATAATTAGTATTAGTATTAGTAGTAGTAGTAATGGTGGTAGCAGTATTGGTAGTGGTGGTAATGGTGGTGGTATTAGTGTGTGCATGAGAGAGAGGGAGAGAGAGTGTGCGTGTGTGTCAAATTTATGAGGCTAACTATACATCCCGGCGTATGGTGACCGTATACCCCGATAAATGAGTCACTTATGATGGGTAATAGGCCAACGTAAAGAGTCAAGCCTTAGTCATTTACAAAGGCAGAAATGTCGGGAGTAGGCCGGTGTTTATTTATGGAAATGAATGTATGTCTGTGTGTTTGTCACTCCCGCTCCCCCCCCCCCTCGCTCTCTTTTTCTGTTACTAATCCAACTGTCCCCTACTAATAAACTCCTATTCCTGCCACGGACATTAGTTGCAGGACAGTAGTTCCCTCTGCAATTTTCCCTTATCCACTGTAAACCACTGTTTGGACACTTGATCATCAGTGTTTTAGAGGTCTGTTGTTGCTTAATTTCCTTTGTACTTTCATTCTTTTCCTTCTCCCCCTACTCACTCTCGCACTCTCGCACTCTCTCTCTCTTTTTCTCTTTCCCATCTCACTCTCGCTCTTTCCCTCTTCCCCCCTTCTCACTCGATAATTCACGCTCTCTCGCTCTTTCTTTCTCCACCTACTCACACACACACACACACACACACACACACACACACACACACACACACTGTCTCTCTCTCTCTCTCACGGATTTAAAGCCCACCTCACACATGATCACACGGGCCCCCCTCGTATACAAAAGGGGATCATTTAGCAAATACAAAAGAACGGCCATTTAAAAGTTCATTGCGAAAACTCCGGGCATTTAAAGGGCTTTAATCCAATCAATCATATAATGGGACGCACCTCTTTATGGGGGGAGTTGTAGTCGTCAAGGGTGGATAAATATATGTGGGGAGGGGGGGGGGGTAAAGTAAAGGCAGGGAAATAGATAGTGTAGGCAGGGGAAGCAGGCAGGGAGATAATTAATGTAGGCAGGGGAGGTAGGTAAGGAGGGTAGGTAGGCAGGGGAAACAGGCAGGGAGATAATTAATGTAGGCAGGAGCGGCAGGTAAGGAGGGTAGGTAGGCAGGGGAAGGAGGCAGGGAGATAGGTAGTGTAGGCAGGGGAGGCAGGTAGGCAGAGACGAACTAGAAGAGAAGATAGACAGATGCGTGAGAATCCCACCTCCGGTGCAACGGTGACCATCCGGCGACGACCAACGGTACACCGTAGGCACTCTGCCAGTTGGACCCAAGTGGTCCGTTGTCATCCGTCACAGAGGCATCGCAGCTGCATTTGTGGTCATACCCATGATGCACCTGCAAGCGGATGAGGTGACCGCAGGAACGCCTCTGTCAATCTTGACATATCCTGTTAGAGCGGCGACCACTTTTGGCACATACCGTCGTACGGTCCTGTGGTAACCGTAATTGGCACGCCCACCGTCATTATTTCGGATAATTTGGAGAGGGATCACTAGGAATTCCCACGGGCATCGGTTATCTCAGGGTCACAGTCAACAGTTTGTGAATGTGTGATAGGGCCTTATGAGAGAAAGAGTGAGCAAAGCAAATATTCAGCTAACTGGGAATAGATAAGACACTAAACAACTAATAGCTCGTTACTGACCATAATAATGACTTGTGCATGGTGTCTGGGTGCCACAAAGAGGGCATGGTAGGACATCTTAGCCAGGCCCAGGTAAACTGCTATGGTGCCAAGATTCCTGTGGGAGAGAAAGGTTGTAGGTTAGTTAGTTATAGTATAGTCCATTCATAAAAGGTTGTAGGTTAGTTAGTTATAGTATAGTCCATTCATAAAAGGTTGTAGGTTAGTTAGTTATAGTATAGTCCATTCATAAAAGGTTGTAGGTTAGTTAGTTATAGTATAGTCCATTCATAAAAGGTTGTAGGTTAGTTAGTTATAGTATAGTCCATTCATAAAAGGTTGTAGGTTAGTTTAGTTATAGTATAGTCCATTCATAAAGGTTGTAGGTTAGTTAGTTATAGTATAGTCCATTCATAAAAGGTTGTAGGTTAGTTAGTTATAGTATAGTCCATTCATAAAAGGTTGTAGGTTAGTTAGTTATAGTATAGGCCCATTCATAAAAGGTTGTAGGTTAGTTAGTTATAGTATAGTCCATTCATAAAAGGTTGTAGGTTAGTTAGTTATAGTATAGTCCATTCATAAAAGGTTGTAGGTTAGTTAGTTATAGTATAGTCCATTCATAAAAGGTTGTAGGTTAGTTAGTTATAGTATAGTCCATTCATAAAAGGTTGTAGGTTAGTTAGTTATAGTATAGTCCATTCATTATAGGAAGGCCAGAAATTGTGACCCCTAACCTCTGTAACTCTGAAAATGGATAGAACAAATGGGCTGTCAATTTGCACACCTATTCTCTGACTGAGCCTTAAGTGATAGAAATATAGCTTGATTACTCAAGGCGTTTCTGTTACTTGATTGAAGCTCTTTTTAAACAGAATACAATCGTCTAAATATAGCTAGCATACTGTATAAATAAAAAGACGTCGCTGGTACAGAAGGGGTTAATAAGAGATAGAACTAGAGCACATCAATACTTCTTACATAAATAACGAAGGCCGGAAACGAATACGAAATCTTATATTTATATAGCTGAGCAAGAAACTAAATAGTTAGAGAGAGGCGAACACGTGAAAATACTAGTATGTTTAAATGGTACAGCGTCCAAGCCAATATAATGAATACTGAAACCATCCTACTAAAGGGGGTAGTGGTTATTTTCTGGTATATTTATTTATTCATTTACATCAAGTATATCTCACAAATACATATGAGCAACTAAATGTTTATACTCCTAGCCGGACTTGAACCACCGACAATCAGGACAATACACTACACCACGGTGTGATAAAGGATACTTAATATTTTCATATTTATATTAAGAAAAATGGAAATCCTACTTGAATAATATATTTCAATTCATACACAAGTCGTACGATCCATATTCCAGAATACCATACAGGGATTTTTACAAGTACAGTACCCCCACGCAACTCACTCGGGTCTAAGTGATTTAATTTAAGTCTCGCCCAGCCAAACACGAAACATTAATATAAAGTATATCTCAAAAATAAACATGAGCTACTAAATGTTTCTTTTACCAGCCGGACTCGAACCACCAACAGTCAGGACAGGGATAAAGAACCCACGGAGGCGGGTGTGCTCAACCGCCTACGGGTGTTCTTTACCCTTGCACAGAGTCTTGCTTAAACAGCGGCACAGTGCGTCCATGTATTGAGTATTGTTCGCATGTGTGGGGAGGATCCTCTCACACAGCACTTCTAGACAAAGTAGAAAAGAAAGCCTTTCCTCTCTGAAGTGACGGGGTTGGATAGAATGGGGTTGGGAAACACCTGTAGGATTGCCAGCCTACAGGTGAGTAGGAAGGACAAACGAAGACATAAACAACCAAGAAACCATTCCATACCAGTCCCCCATGATGAGGAGATACGAGAAACAGAGGAGTACACCATTTTACCTGGTCATTCCTGTTTTCTGTCTACCAAGGAGACGGGTCACCAAGGTCAGTCACCCCTATTAAAATATGGAAAGGTCAGCCAATCACCATCCAGGTTTCAAACCCTCCCCACCATTCACCAACCTTCATCCCACCGCTGCCACCAGTGTTATGCCGGGTTATAATACAACCTAGCTTAGTTCTTGGTCTTTACTCAAATCCAACTATGGACTTTTAGACTCAATATTCTCTCAACAGGGTCACGTCTAACATGTTCTTACTCACAAATTAGGTACTCAATCAGGTTAAGATGAACACAATAAATACACACAGGTAATTATACACTCTTATTTATTCAATGGGCAAATATATATGGTTGTATACTTCTTGACTATTATAAGGGAATAGCAAGAAATATGTAGGCATTGACATTCACAAATGACAGGTACTTTGCACATATAAATAGGCCTAAAGTGTGGAGGGATGATTACTACACTACTATAAAGAATAGTCAGCAAGCAATTACTAATAGGTATCACACACTAAGGTCTGGTAAGAACATACAATGAACATAAATCAAAGGATTATATTATAATGGAGTATGCAATAGTAATCAGACAAAACATACACATAGATAAAACCCTTGATAATAATATATATTATATGAGAGTCGACTGTCTACAGTGGATTATTCTGAATAAGTTTCGGGCAGGTTGAACGAAATCTATAACTGCGCGTCAGTATGGTAGGGCAGAGCAAAAAGGGAAAGTGAATGAGGGGAGGTACTGAGAAGACGCTCGCTCGCGGTTGGTGGGGAGCAAAGGGGGGAGATTTAAAGGGCTCACGCGCACGGATTATTTTAGGCTAGGTAGGTCGTTCAGGTCATATGTTTGACTGCGATGATGAAAATAGTAAATATAGTTAGTGCGATATTATTCTGATGAGGGGGGAAATGTATTGAACTTCAAAGGGGAGGGGAAGTGAATTATTTTTACTATTAATGATCTACTTAAATTATCAGGAGAGACTTTATATCATGAGCACAGGATTAATTAATTCTGATATGCAAAGATAATCTCATGGGTCGAGGAATTCAGATTTAATGATTTACATCTACTGAAGTATACTCGAAGGTTGGAACTAACCTAACTGAATCTGGCAATAGTTTGATTGCAGTAGATTAGAGGACGCAACAACAAATCAGCGTATACGAGTAGTGGCAATAAGACTACAAGTTAAATAAGGCGTACACGACGAAGTTGCACTAAGATGGAAATACCTGATAAGGTATGAAGGAGGTCTGAACTGGTTAACAGATTCCTATATGGAATACAGAACAATTGGCGTTGTATTCGAGTTGGTGAAATAATTAGACAATAGATCTACACAGAAACTAGAATTCCTAGACGAGCAGGATCGAAATTATCTACTTTATAATTGAATAAACTAATCCGTTATTTACAAATTATACTATTAACGCACGGCAAAATAAGGCGTAATAGGGGGGAAATTGAGTTTTAAAATAGGTATGAAATTGAGCGTAGGTTCTAAGTAAAAGTGAGGGTTTAGAAGGGAATCAATTCACAGTATACACTTCAGCTTCAACTTGGTACATACATAAAATAGAATGGACATACACAAGGAAAATCTGTGAGTTTTCGGCTTGATTATGAATTTACACTATTATGTAACGTATGCATAGAATGTTTACTATGAATTTGGCAGAGAAGTTAACACCAGATCTTGGGCACAGATCTACACAAGGTTTAATCTGGTTTCTAAAGGATTAATGCATACACAATAAATAAATGATCTTAGGCACAGATCAAGCACAGAGATTAACAATGGAGATTCACATATTTTACCTTATCTTCACATCAATAATCACAACGTAAGATACTCAGAGACACTTAGGGGGAGCTGGGGGGGAGGGGGGGTGAGGTTCGAAAACAAGTTCTGGTCGACGTAGAGCATAGGTTCGCCTGGCCAGACTTCAGGGCTGCTTCGCACCGTCAGGAATCCGACGTCCAGACGCCAGAGGCACACAACAGGGCTCGTTGTAGGCTCGAGGGGGGAGGGGAATGCAGTTGCCACTTTTAGTTAGATGCTCCGGACTTTTCAGACTTGAAAACATTACCGAGGTGGAAATTGCTCAACAATTTCGTTGAGCACATGTTCAGATATTTTCTGAGCTTCAACTTATAGTAATTCAATGTTAAAGGGATATAGTGAATCGTTGTGACATCAATAGTGAAGTAAATACTTAGCTTAAAAATACATGGTAGTTATTATAAGGTACCTAATCATTTAATGTATTTTATTTAATACTCCGGTGGGAGTTACTAAGTCTAGGAAGGATATAATAGCAGTGCTGGTTATTTTATTATAATTGAGGGTTATTTGTGAATCCGGGAATAACTCTGGTCTTCTCTATGTTCCTGGGTTGGTTCTTCGTAACAGTCTTGTATTGTAGATTCTAATATCCCCACTTATGTCGGTAGCACTCAGGTCTTTGATGTGGAATTTGCATAAACATTTGTTCTGTGTACTGCAAATCTGGCTGCTGGTGCAATGAAGGTTGGTGATTGGTGGGGAGGGTTCGAAACGTGGATGGTGATTGGCTGACCTTTCCATGTTTTAATAGGGGTGACTGACCTATGTGACCCGTCTCCTTGATAGACAGAAAACGGGAATGACCAGGTAAAATGGGGTACTCCTCTATTTCTCGTTTCTCCTCATCATGGGGGACTGGTATGGAATGGTGTCTTGGTTGTTTATGTCTTCGTTTGTCCTTCCTACTCACCTGTAGGCTGGCAATCCTACAGGTGTTTCCCAACCCCGTTCTATCCAACCCCGTCACTTCAGTCTCATTAACTCCAGTCCACTCACTGACTCTTGCAATCTATCTCTTTGCTGCAATGTAGCATCTCTCTCGCTATTCTACCACTGCTACAATACTCAATGTTCCTCAGAGCTCTCTCAGTGTAAACCACCTCTTCTACGTTGAGTATGCAGCACCCATCTTGCAACACAATCCCCTACCAACTCTGTGCAACTCTGCAATCCAAGAGTGAAACGATATTCCCAAACTTTCTTCTATTCAACAGCTGAGCTCTGGAACTCTCTCCCTGAATCCATCTTCCCCTCATCCAATGACTTAAATTGCTCCAGGCATTTTGGCTCGAACATTTCTTGATTTTGGCCTTGTCACTCTTTTAACTCTGGGGGAGGCAGTTGTCACAGGCCGTTCTGCCTTTTGTCTCCCTCATCCACATAGGAAAACAAATAGAAAAAAATTAAAACGTGACGTGATAAAGCCCAGCCTCTCTAGTTCTTACTCTTTTTATCAAGTGGTCTGACACTCTGCAAATCCTTAATCTTTAAATGTGATAATTCCCAATGCCTGTAGTTGCCAGTGTCCAACCATGAAGTGCTTCCTGCATAAGTAATGTCTGGCGCGGCACCTCACATTTATTGTATAAGATAGCTTTGTCCGGCTTACTTAGACAGACAGACAGACAGACAGACATATATATATATATATATATATATATATATATATATATATATATATATATATATATATATACTGTATATACAATATACAGTATGTCATATATGTCATATATATGTCAAGAGTACCAATAGACTGGAAGAGTGCATGTATTGTGCCGTTGTACAAGGGGAAGGGAGATCGGCAGGAGTGTTCAAGTTATAGAGGTATTAATTTATTATCAGTGGTTGGAAAGCTGTATGGCAGGGTGTTGATAGAGCGGATAATAAAATGTACGGAAGTTGCAATAGGAGAAGAACAGTGCGGTTTTAGGAGGGGATCAGATGTTTGCAGTAAGACAGTTATGCGAGAAGTATTTAGAGAAGCATAAGGATATATTTTGGGCTTGTATCGATTTGTATCGATCGTGAAGCAATGTGGAAGGTGTTAAGGATTTATGAAATTGGAGGAAATTTGTTGGAAGCAGTTAAGAGTTTTTATGAAGGGAGCAGAGCATGTGTAAGAGTAGGAAATGGCGAGTTGAGTGAATGGTTTGAGGTAAAGGTAGGTTTGCGACAGGGTTGTGTATTGTCACCATGGCTGTTTAATATGTTTATGGATGGTGTGGTGAGGGAGGTGAAAATGAGAACTATGGGAAGAGGATTGGGTTTAGTAGGAAAGAATGGTAGAGATTGGGAGTTGAATCAGGTGCTGTTCGCTGATGACACAGCGTTGGTGGCGGATTCTGAGGAGAAATTGCAGCAGGTAGACAAAGAGTTTTGAGTGGTTTGTGGGAGGAGGAAACTGAAGGTGAACGTCAATAAAAGTAAAGTGATGGTGTGTAATAGGGGTGATCGTAGGGTGAATCTAGATGTGAAGCTGGATGGGGAAATATTGGAACAAGTACAGTGTTTTAAATATCTAGGAGGATCAATAAGCAGGAGTGGAGGTATGGAAATAGAGGTCAAACAGAGAGTGTGTGAAGCAAGGAAGGTTTTCGGAGCAATGGGAAGTATGTGGAAGACGAGAAATCTCGGAATGAAAGTAAAAAGTGCAATGTATCAAGGAATTGTTGTGCCAACAGTGATGTATGGGGCAGAGACATGGGCTCTGAAGAAAAAGGAGAGAAGAAAGCTGGATGTGGTGGAGATGAGCTGCTTGAGGAGTATGTGTGGAGTTACCCGTAGAGACGGATTGAGGAATGAAGAGATACGTAGGAGAGTGGGGCAGCAGGAACATTTGTCAGCCAGAGTGGACAGAAGGGTGCTGAGCTGGTATGGTCATGTTGAACGAATGAGAGATGAAAGGCTTACAAAGAGAATATATGAGTCATATACAAGGGGAGATAGAAGGGAAAGAAGACCCCCATTGAGATGGAGAAACTGTGTAAGACAAGCTTTGGATGATAGAGGAATGACTATAGATCAGGCAAAGGAAGTGGTAATAAACAGGAATGAATGGAGAATGCTTGTGAATAGTTGAGTGAACACGCGGTCATTTGGGGGAAGGGGTCGGGCGCAAGTTGGACTAGATAAAAGTCCATCAGGCGCCTGGCCCGGGGAGACGATTAATATGAAGGGTGCGCCTGAAAGTGTGGTGGGCGGGCTTGTGGCTTTGGCTCCGCTGCATGGCTGCCTGCCGAGATCGGAGCCTCTCCGGGTGGCCGGGGGAGTGCTGGAGCGACCTTGGTGACCCTGGTCTCTGGGTATTCTCCTAGGTGACCTAGATGTGTGTGAATGTTGTGTTTTGTCTGTGTTTGTTCGTTGTTTTGTCTTGTGTTTTGTGTTTTCCTGTTCTTGCTCTGTCTTGAGTCGGCCACCTCCAAGAAAATACAAAAAAATACTAAAATAGAGGAAAATAAAAATACAAAATAGGAAAAGTGGGGATTGGGCCTGAGCGCATATATATATATATATATATATATATATATATATATATATATATATATATATATATATATATATATATATATATATATATATATTTTGTATTAATTTCACCACACCACCAAACACCTCCAATTAATTTAATGAAAGCATATATATATATAATTATAACACTTACACGTACGGTACATACACTCACCGACACACACACACACACACACAAGCACATCAACTCTTGGGTGTCTGTCATTCCTTTCCTGTCGTCGTCTCTCCTCCCATCTCTATCTCTCTCTCTCTCTCTCTCTCCCTCCCTCCCTCCCTCCCTCTTTCTCTCTCTCTTTTAATAGCAAAATGTTTAGCCTCAATATGAATACAACACGCAACCATGGCTGGAAATCAGAATTGAAAAGGTTCAGCACTAGTATTTTTCGAGAAAAAAAATCACATATAAGGTCTGTTCTACCTGTAACAAACTTCCCTCCGAAGGTGTAAGAATTTCTTCAGTAGAGCAGTTCAAGAGAGTAGATGGTATTTTGCACACTCTGTAATGAGTGTACAGTAGTGCACTAAACAGTCTCTCTCCTTCCACTTCGAGTATCTCCTAGGAATGGACCACAAGGTCGCTGAGATACTAACTATTCCTAGTAACTCTCTCTCTCTCTCGCTCCAGCAAAAATTAATTAAGCCAGCTCTTCAATACAGTTACAACACGGCACAAATCACGTCCAGAATTCGGGCCGCCATTTCATTTTGATCACGGCATTTCTTGGTTTGATTAATTTGGGAGCAAACATCGGCGCCAGTCGTTATCGGTAAATGATTTTCATTTTTGTTTTAAGTTTTTATTATTTAGTTTCTATCATTTTGTTTAATTTATTCATGTACTTACATATATCAATGTTTATTTTCTATATTTCGTGTCATTTGTTCGAGTCTTTTTTTATTAATGTTATTTATCTATGTATTCTTATTATTATTTCATGTGTTTATTTGTTATCTAAATATTGTATTATATTTATAGTTTTTATTTACTTATTTATTTGTGTGTGTGTGTTTGGGGGGAGGGGGGGGATCTTTCATCGTTCGTTCAAGCTTATTTCTATCTCATATAATTTTACGTAGTGGCCGCTTGTAACTCAGGATGGGCTACAGCAAATGGTCTGTAAATGTCCACACCTACTGTATTGGTTGGTCGTTATTGTACAGTAAGTACCACAGATTCTTCCTAAGCTACATAATATCGTCTAAATATAGCTAGAATATAATATAACACACGTCGCTGGTACTCAAAGGGTTAAGTCCCACATGCAAATATCAGTATAGACCTCAGTAAGCTACCACAACGCAATATTATTACTTCAGATTTTGCAGGTTACATTTTGCAAAGTTCAGAATAACGTTAAAGATCCAGCAACGTTAATTTAATTGTGTTGTGTACGGTCGCGCTAAGAAGTCATGTCCCAGTTGTCATTACGTTTGGCTTGCTCTGTGCTGTATTAATGTCTGTCAGATGTTGAATAGGGCGGGTAAGTGTAGGAACATGTTTGTATATTTCACTCGATATGAAGAACTCAAGCTTAGATATTGTTGATATCAATTATCGATCAAAACATACTTGGTGCCGAAACATCACTTATTAGCGCGACTGTACATTATGTTTTTTATTTTATTTTTTTATCAGGACCCAAATAGAAATATCAGTAAACTACCACAACGCATTAGTATTACTTAAGAATTTGCAAGGTATATTTTGCATAGTTCAGAATACCACTAAAAACCCAGCAACGTTCTGTATTACTGTATTTGAAATGCTTCCACCGTTGAGAATAATTGAGGAGATCCCGCGGTCATTCAAATATTAGCTAAAATACAACCCGGCTTAGTGCTCATGGCTCGCTATAATACAAAATATATATACAGTACCTCCGAAATTGTATATTATTTTAGATATTTCAGTGATTATGAGACGCTTCACCTCATTCAGGTGATTTATTCTGGACGAGCGATGGCAAGCGAGGACTTTATTCTCTACCAAAAAATAGACATATTTAGCTTGAAGAGGGTCTGAGGGGCGTTTTTTTCCGATTGCAGGGGGTCTAGGCTTAAGAGTTCATGGCTCAAATAATGCAAATTCACCTCCAGAATTATAAATTACTTCAGATGTATCCTTCCGTCCTCGCGAGGACAGAGTCCACCCGGCCTGGTTGAGATGTGGACACCATCCAGCTCTTCTGAGCTATCAGAAGAGACTGGATGACTCCGTCGACGACACCTGCCCAGGATGCAACACAACACCCCATACCATTAAACATCCTAGAAAACTGCATTTCACACAATCACTTAAACCAATAACATAATCTACACTCCTTGAGAGCCCTGTGGGAAAGCCCGACCGTGACCATGACCTTTCTTAGGGACTCGGGGCTGTTCGGAAAGGCAGCTTAGAGAACGACTACAACAACTTCAGATGTTCCAGGATTCAATGTCGCTTTTATATTCCCTTATATATATATATACCGGTATATATATATTGTTACGACCGGGGCTACGAATAAAACAAGGGCACCTAATGATTGGACTAGTAATGGGGCACTATGCAACAACGGTACACTAGATCCAAACCCTCGAACTTATATGCCAGCGAACAAAACACCTACACCCTCCAGAGTTAATCGGCGATAACGGGGTATCCTTAACTGGGCATAAATGTACTCTACTTCAGGCTAACCCACACTGGGTATAGCCTGATAACACACAGGATGCAAGTTACGTTAAAATGCATAAACAGGAATCTATGGAAAGATCAATTAAATCACTGCAAGATTTAATACAATAAAAAGATGCTTCAATACAGTTACTCTAAACAACATTAAACTCTTCACTCCTATCTGAAAGAAAGTGAAGTATAATCCTACAGCATAGACCTGGAAACTTCTGAAGAAAGTCTGATGCTCATAAGATGCTCGTACCTTAAACTATATAAAGGCAGGAGGCAGGACACCACACGTGTAAAGCGAATACACAAAAAGATAGGACATATAATGTTAACTGACACGAGAATACTATAAATGCGTAACGGTAGTAATGCTCGACACTAAAAGAAGTACTTCCTCATCAACGAAACAGCCTACTATGGTTGTGCGGCTCAGCAACAACCTAGACTAATAAATGCTGTGAATAATAATGCATACATATCAAAGAGCTTATATTAAATACTAATAAGTGTCTACTCAATTGATAATGTCTAGCTGGGATACTCTAGGTAAGGAACTGGGGTTGAGCAAGACAGGCTCGTAGCCTAGCGATGTCCTTAAGACTGCATCCTTTAAGTTACGTTAATTGACTAGGGTGCTCTCTTGATAGATCCAGATCACAAGTATCTGGTTCTATCCTGGCGACCCTCTAAAGCCAAGCAAAGAGGCAGCAAAGTGTGGAACTGGCACAGGCCAAAGCCCTCAGTCAACACAAAGCTGCACTCGCAAAGGACACAACCGAAAAGACAGCACAGGCTACCACAGGACCGGTCGAAGTCGTGTAGGTATAAGCAAACCGTACACACATCGATGACAATGACTACAGTTACCTTATCCCAGTCTAGCATTAAATAAAAGAGCAGAAACACTAAATCAATAATGGAGACACACAGAGTTCATAACCTATACTAACTAAGAACCCTCAAAACCTATTCTAAGTACATGTAAATATCTCAGAGGACGGCGCATGCAATACAATGGGCCGGCTATGGAAACCGTATGCAGAACCCAAGGGGATAAGTAATTGAATAAAGATGAGAAGTAATGGAAAAGAAGAAGTTCAGAGAGAGAAACAGTTCTAAAGGTGGTGATCGGGGGAGAGAGTAAGCAAGGGATGTTAGATGCATGCATGCCTAGCCTGTCCTGAGGAGGACAGCTCCTGGGGACCCTCATGTACACAGGAGCCCACAAAGACGCGGTGGTCGGCCAATCACAGGCCGAGACGTCACAAGGCAGCAGGTGTCACGTGACACAGCCAGACACGCCGGCCAATCAAGGGCGTGGGAAAGCCCGCGCGCGGGCGGGAAAACTCCTCCGAGCGAGGGAGGCAACACATACATACACACGCACACATTACCACCACACTGCCTACATCACTCTTTCTCCTTAACTTTATACAATGCATGTTATATTCTATTAATAATATAAAACACTTCCTGTTGTCACAGACGAAAACAAAGACCACCACTGGACTGTCTGTGACAATACGATTGCTAGGAAAGGAAGAACAACATTCTCTGATAACTGTAGCCCATTTCGATGTCCCTGGCGAGCGCTAGTGGCTACCGAGAGGCGATTTTGCCAACGCTGGTAGACGTCACACCCCGCCCAAGATATAGGATGCTCAACATTAGGTGAGCACGATATCTGACAAGACAGAATGCTGACAAGACCCGCCACACCTAGCCACTCCACCAGAAATGAAATGCAAAGCTCAATTTTAAATAAAAACAACACATTAGCATAAAGAAAATCTTATAACCCCTCCCAAACATAATAGTATAATATAGCCTACTATGCTCCCTGAGCGAGCTTCACAGAGCCCAACCTACTAAGTGAAAGACTTTAGCTATAATATTGGCAACTTACAATTAACTATAAAAAAGAAAGAGTTTTTATGTGATTTTTTTTTTTTTTTTTTAATTTTAATGTTGTTTTTGACGGCTGCTCTACAGGGGCAAGCCTGGTTTTTCTCCACTCAAACCCACACACCTGTAGTGATCTACGCCGGATCCTCCACCCTCGACAAACAGTCTGCAATCACATTCTCACAACCGGCAATATGGCGAATGTCTAGATTGTATTCTTGCAACATGAGTGACCAACGTGTCAGCCTCATATTCCGGTTATGGAATTGGTTCAGAAATTTAAGAGGGTGGTGGTCAGTGTAAATCACCACGACTGGCCCGTAGGCAGGAACATATACTTCAAAGTGCCTGAGCGCCAACACTATTGCCAGCAGTTCTTTCTCCACCACCGAGTAGTTTTTCTGAGCGGAATTAAACTTCTTGGAAAAGAAACTGACTGGATGCTCCAAACCTTCCTCGTCTGTTTGCATTAAGACGGCACCAGCCCCTACACCGCTGGCATCTGTTGCCAGCTGGAATGGTCTTTCAAAGTCAGGGGCCCTGAGGATTGGGTGAGTGCATAGTAGGTGCTTGACCAGCGAAAAAAGCCCTTTCACACTCAGGTGCCCACTTGAACTTTTTCTCTTTTGCTAGTAAATCCGTCAGAGGAGCTAACACAGTAGAATAACCCCGAATAAAGCGGCGATAGTAACCGATCATGCCCAAAAACCTCATGATCTGCTGCTTGGTGGACGGCCTGGGGAACTGGTTAATAGCGTGTATCTTGTTTTGGGGGGGGGCACACCTGGCCTAACCCGACCACAAACCCGAGATACTGCACAGTTGCCCGGACAAACTCACACTTGCCCAGATTGACCACCAAGCTGGCCTCACTGAGCTTCCGAAACAAGGCTTCTATGTGCTCACAGTGACTCTCAAAGTTGTCATCGTAGATTATAACGTCATCTAGGTAGACAGTGCAGTTAGGGATATCAGCTACTAACTCATTCATAAGACTCTGGAAGGTTGCTGGGGCATTCTTAAGACCATACGGCATCACATTGCAACGGTAGGTGTTCCCATCAACCACAAACCCGCATACCCCCTTCGCTCGCTCAGACAAGGGCACCTGCCAGTAGCCTTTCACTAGGTCTACTTTAGTTAGAAACTTTGCCTTACCACTCTTGTCTACACTATCGTCAACACGGGGAAGGGGATAAGCATTGGTGGGAGTCAACTCGTTCAATCTCCGAAAGTCAACGCAGAAGCGAACCTTCCCGTCAGGCTTGGGCTGCAGAGTGACAGGAGATGTCCACCTAACTGCCCCCTTCTCAATCAACCCCCGTTCTAACATATATTCTAACTCCGCTCGGAGGGCTGGGAGCTTAATGGGTGGAATTCTGTAGGGTACTGATTTAAAGGGGGAGTGATCTCCCATGTCTACGTCATGCACCACCCGAGTTGTGAGGCCTGGATGCTTTGCAAACACAGTGGGGTATGAATCAAACAGGAGATGCACGGCTACACGTTGTTGCTCAGGCAGGTGCACTAGAGCATCGTCAGCCACCTGTCTGGAGTTCCCCGCCCACTGGTCAGCAGAGACATGACACTCCCAGTTATCTTCCACCTGAGCTTCACTGTCCCTCACTCCTTCTCCTCCATGACCGCTGCAGGTAAACACAGGGACAGCGAGAGGCTCAGGGGGTCGCCTCGCAAACTCCTTTACCAGATTCACATGTCACAGCTGGTTCTTTTTACGCCTATCTGGAGTAGCCACAAGATAGTCTAGGTCAGAGATCTTCTTGACCACCTTATAAGGACCAGCGTACTTAGCAGACAACGGATGACCTGGCAGAGGTAACAGAATCAACACCTCCTGCCCCACCTTAAACTCCCGGAGTTTTGTCTTCTCATCGTACCTGCCCTTCATCAGCGCTTGCGACCCTACCAAATTCCTACCTGCCAACTCTAGGCTTCTCAGCATTCTCCCTCGGCTCTCGAGGACATACTTTAACATGGAACATGGTTTTGCTGTGCCTTCCCAGATTTCTCTAACCATGTTGAGGGGGCCTCTGACCTGATGTCTGAAGACTAGCTCATTGGGACTGAACCCCAGGCTTTCACCAGGCACCTCCCGAGCAGCGAATAATACATAGGGCAACCCAAGATCCCAATCTTTACCATTTTCAACACAGTAACAACGCAGCATGCTCTTCAGAGTCGAGTGCCACCTCTCCAACACCCCCTGACTCTCTGGGTGATAGGCTGACGAAACAACTGTACTGATACTGTGCTGCTGCATGGTCTGTTTGAAAAGGTTAGAAGTAAAGTTGGACCCCTGATCTGACTGCAATTCCTGGGGGTACCCGTACCTAGAACAGTACAATAGCAAGTTACGAACAACAGTCTTAGCAGTACCATTTCGCGTGGGGTAAGCATCCGGATAACGAGTGGCAACATCCATGATGGTGAGGAGGTACTTGTTGCTTGCACTAGTAGGGGGTAGAGGGCCAACCATGTCGATTATAACCTTACTGAATGGTGGCCCGATTACAGGAATAGGGTGTAACGGAGCCTTGGGGATACACTGGTTTGGTTTACCTACTGTCTGGCAGGTACTGCACATTGCCACCCATGATGCCACATGTGCCTTCATACCTGGCCACCAAACAATTTTAAGCCAAGGCTGCTACCGTCTTACGTACACCCAAATGCCCTGCCACGGTACATCATGCCGCCAACCTCAGTAGGCTATCACGGCACACACTAGGCACTACCAACTGGTCAACCACTCTCGACCCACCCTCCCAACTCCGTCTGGGATCTAGAAAACGCCTGTACAAAATACCCTCCACACGAAAGAAGTCCCCCGGCTTTGCATCCCCGTCCTCCTCAAGTTCCACTGCACCGGTACTACACTTTTGAAGCTCAGGATCATCTAGCTGTAGCTTACAAATATCCGAAGGAGCCAATTTATCTAGATGCTCCCGGAGCAACTTATGGCCTCCCCCGATACTGGGCTGCTCTATCCTATCTTGCTTACGTGTGTGACGGTGTTGTCTCGGAGTTTTCTCACGCTCTACCTCCTCACCAAGTGTGACAGGTCCGGGGGCCACTCCGGACCTAAACATTGGTGCTAATACTGAGTCGCCAAGAAGAGCTGCTGGATCAAAACTCTCAAACCTTTTCCCAACTTTAGCTTTCTCCTTCCGGCCGTTCCTCCACTGGTCTGGAGACTGAGGAATAGGCTGTGACACTTTAGATGCACGAGATCGGGTGACAACACACGCCATCTGCTGTAATTGACACCTCTCGACTAACTCCTGCCCCTCCCTACTCACGTCGGCCGCCCTCTCGGCAACGACTAAGGGTGGAACCTCAGAAGTAGGCACCGCAAAGTCGTTGCCGAGAAGAAGGTCGACGCCCTCTACTGGCAGTTTCTCTACGATTCCAACATCAATCTCTCGTGTCACACCATCAACCTCCAGCTCCACTCGAACCAACGGGTATGACCGTGTAGCATTAATACCCTGCACCACAACTACCCGTGCCGCGTTTATAGATTGGCCTGTAAAGTTTTTCATCAAAGTCTGGGATGCACCTGTATCTCGCAACAACTCCAACCCATGCTTGCAACCAGCCCAACTCACGCAGCCACGCCCTCTATGGTCGCAAAAAGCATCGCGGAAAGGTTTCGAGCCTTCCGGACACTCCTCCACTGGCTGTGCCCCGCATCTGACATATCACCCCGGGTAAATGCAAAGACCTCAGAGACACCCCAATGTTGCTAGCCAAAGACACAACTGCTGCAGATTGGTTACTAGGGCAGGAACATGCAAAATGCCCCTTTTTATGACATTTAAAACACTCTACTTCACCCTTGGACTTCCCCTGAGGTGGGGAAGGGCCCTGACCTTTCTTAAACAGGACGGTTTTGGGTTTGTTATCAAAATTAGTATCATTGCTCTTGCTTTTATTATTAAAGGTTGCATCACTGACTCGGGGGGGGGGTGGAGTGTTGCGCCCCTTGTTAACTGCATCGGTCCGTTGTGCAGACCCGCACCCACGAATCAGCGATAATCTCAGGTCAGCCATCTCAGCTGCCTCTTGTAGAGTTTGAGGTCGTTTCTCTTTGAGGTTCAAAGTCAGGTCGCTGCCTGTGCATTTGAAAAATTGCTCTAGAAGGACGAACTGCTCAATCTCCTCGAACGTTGCCACCTTCTCTGACCTCAGCCAATTTCTCAAAGCATCAGACAGTTCTCGGGCATGTTCTAGAAAAGTACACTCACGACCCTTCGTAACACCCCGAAACTTCAACCTATATGTCTCTGGTTGTAACTCATATGCCCGCAGAACAGCATCCTTCAATACCTCATAATCGATGCAAGACTCCAAGGGCAACGCATCATATGCCTTGAGTCCTTTGCCAACCAACCTAGAGGTAACAAGGGCTGCCCACTTAACCTCGGGCCATTGGTGCTCCCGGCACTTCTTCTCAAAACGCAGGAAAAACTCGGTGACACCCGACTAATCAAATACAGGGACTAACTTAAGAAGGTGCGATAAAGACTGATCAAGACCTCGATTCCCAGAACCGAGACGCTGCCCTGTCGACTCCACCCGAGACTTCTCAAGATCTCTGTCTGCACAGTACTTTGTAGCCTCAACCTGAAGCTCAGCTTCCCGCTGCTGCTGCTGAATCTTAGCCATCTCAATCTGCTGCTTAGCCATCTCAAGCTCAGATTCATGCTTTCGTTGCTCAGCCTGCTGGTTAAGTTTGGCGAGTTCGAGCTGAAACAACATCTCGGCAGACAAACATTGAGGAGGGGGTGCTACTATCGGGGACCCACCCCGTGAATCACCTAGAGGCATACCCAACCGCCAGCGGGCATCGGCCTGCGGGAACGTACCCGGCTCCGGAGCCCGAGGGGACGCCATGGTAGGAGTCGAGTGGAATGGGGGCTGGGCAGAAGGTGCCCCAGCTCCCGCTCCACCCGAAGCCCCACGCACCCCACCGAGCACACAGGTAACCAGCTCATCTCTCGACAAACCGCTAGTACCGGGAAACCCTAAGACCGTGGCTACACACTGCAGTCCATACCGGTCTAACCCCGACACACGATCTGCTGACACAGGCTCCTCCAAAAATATCCGAGCATCCTCCTCACTGTTCACCACCCGAGCGCCGCTAGACAACTCCATCTTCTCCACCTCCTCGCCTGTTTCCCGTACTGTGTCCTCACTGTACACTGATCCGTCGTTCGACATAGTGTCCACCGGAAATCCTCAACGTTTATAAAAAAAAAGTACCTAAACTCTCTTGTAGCACTATTCACTCAAAAAATGCTTGAAGACAACTCAAGTGCTATACTACGTTGCCAAAAAAAAATCCCACGTGTCCAAAATATTCCTAAAAAAACAAATGTCCAAAAATCCTGCAATTATTTCTTAGTTCACTAGGTTGTTGTGACGACTAAGATAAGATACTAGGCAAGGTCGCCATTTGTTACGACCGGGGCTACGAAAAAAACAAGGGCACCTAATGATTGGACTAGTAATGGGGCACTATGCAACAATGGTACGCTAGATCCAAACCTTCAAACTTATATGCCGGCGAACAAAACACCTACACCCTCCAGAGTTAATCGGCGATAACGGGGTATCCTTAACTGGGCATAAATGTACTCTACTTCAGGCTAACCCACACTGGTATAGCCTGATAACACACAGGATGCAAGTTACATTAAAATGCATAAACAGGAATCTATGGAAAGATCAATTAAATCACTGCAAGATTTAATACAATAAAAAGATGCTTCAATACAGTTACTCTAAACATCAATAAACTCTTCACTCCTATCTGAAAGAAAGTGAAGTATAGTCCAACAGGATAGACCTGGAAACTTCTGAAGAAAGTCTGATGCTCATAAGATGCTCGTATCTTAAACTATATAAAGGCAGGAGGCAGGACACCACACGTGTAAAGCGAATACACAAAAAGATAGGACATATAACATTGTTAACTAACACGAGAATACTATCAATGCGCAACGGTAGTAATGCTCGACACTAAAAGAAGTACTTCCTCATCAACGAAACAGCCTACTATGGTTGTGCGGCTCAGCAACAACCTAGACTAATAAATGCTGTGAATAATAATGCATACATATCAAAGAGCTTATATTAAATGCTAATAAGTGTCTACTCAATTAATAATGTCTAGCTAGGATACTCTAGGTAAGGAACTGGGGTTGAGCAAGACAGGCTCGTAGCCTAGCGATGTCCTTAAGACTGCATCCTTTAAGTTACATTAATTGACTAGGGTGCTCTCTTGATAGATCCAGATCACAAGTATCTGGTTCTATCCTGGCGACCCTCTAAAGCCAAGCAAAGGGGCAGCAAAGTGTGGAACTGGCACAGGCCAAAGCCCTCAGTCAACACAAAGCTGCACTCGCAAAGGACACAACCGAAAAGACAGCACAGGCTACCACAGGACCGGTCGAAGTCGTGTAGGTATAAGCAAACCGTACACACATCGATGACAACGACTACAGTTACCTTATCCCAGTCTAGCATTAAATAAAAGAGCAGAAACACTAAATCAATAATGGAGACACACAGAGTTCATAACCTATACTAACTAAGAACCCTCAAAAACCTATTCTAAGTACATGTAAATATCTCAGAGGACGGCGCATGCAATACAATGGGCCGGCTATGGAAACCATGTGCAGAACCCCTAGGGGATAAGTAATTGAATAAAGATGAGAAGTAATGGAAAAGAAGAAGTTCAGAGAGAGAAACAGTTCTAAAGGTGGTGATCAGGGGAGAGAGTAAGCAAGGGATGTTAGATGCATGCACGCCTAGCCTGTCCTGAGGAGGACAGCTCGTGGGGACCCTCATGTACACAGGAGCCCACAAAGACGCGGTGGTCGGCCAATCACAGGCCGAGACGTCACAAGGCAGCAGGTGTCACGTGACACAGCCAGACACGCCGGCCAATCAAGGGCGTGGGAAAGCCCGCGCGGGGGCGGGAAAACTCCTCCGAGCGAGGGAGGCAACACATACATACACACGCACACATTACCACCACACTGCCTACATCGCTCTTTCTCCTTAACTTTATACAATGCATGTTATATTAATTTCTACTTAATAATATAAAACACTTCCCGTTGTCACAGACGAAAACAAAGACCACCACTGGACTGTCTGTGACAATACGATTGCTAGGAAAGAAAGAACAACATTCTCTGATATCTGTAGCCCATTTCGATGTCCCTGGCGAGCGCTAGTGGCTACCGAGAGGCGATTCTGCCAACGCTGGTATATATATATATATATATATATATATAAAGAAAAGTAAAAAAGTAAGAAGAAATAAAGTAATAATTACAAACTAAGAACACTCAAAATCCCAAGCGCACTCATAATAACAAATAAGATCTATCAGCTCCAACGGCTTAAGTCCCCAACGTAGCTAACAATGCAAAATTTTGAAAGAACCTAACAATTATTCATCGAAGAACATAAACATAATCCATTGAATAAATTGACAAACTAATTAATTGTACCTGGGATCTGCGAAGGTGTCAACGAGAGGGATGGTGCCCGTAGTCCGTTCACAACAGAGGGCTGAGGGCAGCAACAGTAACTAAGCATTAACCCTCCTGGCCCGGGCTGTATCTCCAAAGGACAGGGTGGGCTACCCGGGCGATCTGGCCGAAAAACGTCTAGGCCTAGGCTACCGTATTTTGGTTAATTTTAACTGCTAGAAATTTCCCACACATCTATAATTGTAGTGCGGTTTCCAATCTGTAGACTGGCGATGAGTAGAGCTCTCTAAGTCAACTGGTTCAGTTGTGATGACGATTTTAGTGGAGAGCATTTTCAGGCGATGTTAGCAATACGACGATCTTTTCACTACTGAAACAACGACATACAACACAACAAACAAACGAGTCTTCTCCTTCTTGTTTTCGGAGGTGCGGTGATGCAACGATCGGCTTTGTTTACATGCGTCGTACGCACGGCGTTCAGACCAAGCTGAATAGGCTTTCAAGCTTACTGACCAGGTAAGGACACCCGGGTACCAGCCCTTATTTCGTGGTGTCATGTTAAAATGACACCCGGGGAGGAAGGGTTAAGGGGAGATTGGACATTTTTGGGGTCTATGAATTCATCTATCAATCTATCTATTGCCTGACGCCGTGATCCCCGAAGGGGTGGCCACGAATGCACGTCTGTCACCAGTCAGTCGACGCCCCTCCCGCCAACCAGCACCGACTTCGTTCATATACTTCCTCACTCCATCCTTCCACCTCTCTTTCGGTCTACCTCTCCCTCTCTGTCCCTCCACCTTGCTCTCGTACACCCTCTTAGTCATTCTCTCGCTTTCCATACGTTCCATATGGCCGAATCATCTCAAGTTGTTCCTTTTCACACTTTCCAGCACATCTACCTCCATACCGCACCTCCTTCTTACTTCCTCATTAGTCTGTCTATCCCTCCATGTAACTCCGCACGCACTTCTTAAGTAATTAATTTACACTGCTCTCACTCAGCTTGGTCTGAGTCTCTCAACCAACGTCCATGCTTCGCTTCCGTAAGTCAGTGTCGGGATTACCATGAATTCATGTATTCATTTATTTCTTAGTTTCCTTGCTAGACCTCCATCAAGCTTAGACAAAAAAACTGTAGACCTCCCTTCAAGATAAACTTGTACATTTTTCGGTAGAAATATGTCCCAGCCAAAGAGCGATTTCCCTGAAGATTTCAGGCTCGCTTTCGCTCGCCAGGAAAAAATTTGACACCTAAATGGCACGAAAGATTGTAAATTTGACAACGACATGGGGCGAAATGTGTTAATATCGCCAAAATATGGGCCGAACATCTTATAATCTCAAAACAAATGGGGTTACACACGAGGAAGAAGGAGGACCAGAAAAACGGCACATCTCCCCTTAAGAAAAATAAAAAAAGAAGCTAATTAACCATACCTGGGATCTGTGAAGGTGTCAACGAGAGGGATGGTGCCCATAGTCCAGTCACAACAGAGGGCTGAGGGCAGCAACAGTAACCAGGCGTTAACGCTCACCAGGTAGTTGTAGGTCAGCTGCCGTGTGGGTGTTGGGGCTACGCTGGCGGGGTTGTCAAATCTGGCAACGAGGATGTATAATTAGATCTATCTATCTATCTATTACCTTACGCCGTGATCCCCGAAGGGGTGGCCACGAACGAACCGCCCCCCTGCACCTCTCTCCTCAGTCAGTCGATGCCCCTCCTCCCAACCATCACCGCCTTCATTCTTATACTTCCTCATTCCATCCTTCCACCTCTCCTGCGGTGCACCTCTCCCTCTCTGTCCTTCCACCTCGCTCTTGTACACCCTCTTAGTCATTCTCTCGCTTTCCATACGTTCCATATGGCCGAACCATCTCAAGTTGTTCCTTTTCACACTTTCCAGCACATCTACCTCCACACCATACCTACTTCTTACTTCCTCATTAGTCTGTCTATCCCTCCATGTAACTCCGCACGCACTTCTCAAGTAACTAATTTCCACCGCTCTCACTCTTGGTCTGAGTCTCTTCCCGAACGTCCATGCTTCGCTTCCGTAAGCTAGTGTTGGGATTACCACACTGTCATGCAAGGACTTCTTCACTTCAATACTGACCACCCTATTTCTTGTTACTGCTTTCAACGTTCCTACAACCCTCTTCCCCTGTTGCACCCTCTCCCGCACTTCTTCATCCATAGTCCCATCTTTACTCAACACACTGCCCAGATACTTAAAAGACCTGACGATCTCCATAGCCTGACCGTTCAACTCCACCTCACACTCTGTGACTTCACCCCTTTCGAAGACCATAACCTTGCTCTTCCCCGCATTTACCTTCAAATTCCGTTTTTCGCACACTGTTCCAAACTCATTTACCAGACCTTGCACCTCCCATTCATTATCGCTCATCAGAACTGTATCATCCGTATGTATCATTTTAATCAAATATATATTTTGTAAATGAGATGAATGCTTAGAGAATTGTTCATGTAATGTATCTATATTTTTGTTACATGAATTGATGGAAATGGGGAAAAATCAATAAATAGAAAGTCCAAATGATGACCACCTTGTATATCAAAATTATAACAAGAGCTTCAACAAAAATAAAAAATAAACAAATCTGGAAACAAGGAGGGAAGTTTAGACAATTGACCACTTGCGAGTTTCAGGCTATAAGGAAGTTGGAGCCGTGAACATCGATATTAAACAAAAATGCAATAATAATGTACGTTTTTGATGGATAAACGAAATGTTGAATTGGGTTTTTTATATATAAATATATATACCTGTATATATATATATATATACAGGTATATATATATATATATACTACAACCGTTTTTTACATGTAAATTCTGTTAAATATCGGTATCGAAAGCCCCAACTTCCTTATAGCCTGAAACTAGCAAGTGGTCAATTGACCACTTGCGAGTTTCAGGCTATAAGGAAGTGGGAGCTGTAGACAAGGATAGTAAGCAGAAATGCAATAATAATGTAGGGTTCTGAAGGCCAAAGAGTATGTTGAATTGGATTTAATGTATTTATAAATGAACTACAACCTTGTTTTAGCGATTAATTCTGCTAAATATCGATGTAGACCTACAACTCCAACTTCCTTATAGAACGAAACTTGCAAGTGGTCAATTAGACAGTTATTGCTGTTTATATTAGGTTTCATTTCAGCTGACGGTAAATTGAATCCCTTAGCTGCTTATTCCTCGATACTTAATGGACAAATATGAAACTACAGTGTCTCTGCATCATAATAAGACCAAGTTTATATATTTAGGACCAAATATCACTACAAAATCTGTATAATAACTGAGAAATCTTGATTGGAACTTTGCAATTTACCGCCAGTTGAAAAGAAACAGTATATTTTTGTTTTATCATTATCAATTATACATGGGATGAATGTTCAGAGAATTGTTGTTGTAGTGGGTAAAGAGTGGGAGAGTGTGTGAGATTGAGTGAGTGTGTGAGAGTGTATGTAAGAGACTGAGAGTGAGAGTTTGGGATGAAGGTACGACAAGCAGAAATATTTAATTAAAAGTGAGGAGCTTGTATGAAGGGCTAGGGTAAGAAGTGTGTGTTTGTATGAGTGTGTGTGTATGTGCAATAAGTGTGTGTGCAAGAAGTGTGTGCTTTCACTCTTCTACACACACTCATACACTTACTCTATCTTATATTTGATATATGCTTTAACTCCTATTGTCTCATATATTCTCACTTGCTTTTAAAGTTTAAACACACAATCTCCCCATGTCTGTCTGACACACACACACACACACACACACACACACACACACACACACACACCAGAATGCCAGAACACTGTGACACGAGAAATACAAACAAAATATATGAACAGCAATATGATTAATCCCTCCCCTCTCTTCTTCCCTCCCCAAAACCCCTTCTACCTCACATCCCCCTCTCCCTCCCCCTCCCTTATCCCCTTCCTACAACACTCCTCCCCCTCCCCCTCCCCCAAGCCACTCTTCCCTCCTTCCCAACCCACTCCCCTCCTCCCTTATCACCTCTCCCAAACCACTCTCCTCCCTCCCATACCCCTCTCCTTCTCTTCTCCCTCCCTCCCTACAACACCCCTCCCCCTCTCTACCACCTTCCCTCTCCCTTATCACCTCCCCCAAACCTCTCTCCTCCCTACAACACCCCTCTTTCTCCCCTCCCCCCTCCCTCCTCCCTTCTCCCCTCCCCCAAACCGCTCTCCTCCCTCTCATACCCCTTCCCCTCCCACTCCCCCTCCCTCCATTATCACTTCCCCCAAGCCACTCTCCTCCCTCCCATACCCTTCCTCCCTCCCTACAACACTCCTCCCTCTCCCTTAAACCTCCTCTTCTCCCTCATCACCTCCCCCCCAAACCCCTCTCCTCCCTCCCATACCCCCCTCCCCCCTTCCCTTCACCCCTCTCTCCCTACAACACCCCTCCCCCTCCCACCCAAACCCCTCTCCC
>CM064483.1:54560915-54654837 GCA_032716605.1 Paralithodes platypus | reverse complement strand
CTAAGATGAACCCGAGAATCCTGTTTGCCTTATTACGAACGCTTATACACTGTTTTCTAGGCTTCAAATCATTGCTAACAAACACACCTAGATCTCTCTCACAATTCGAGTTTTCTAATTCCACATTAGCTAGTTTATATTTAACATTTGTTTGCATCTTCCCTATCTTTAATACCTTGCATTTGTCAATGTTAAACTTCATCTGCCAATTTACTGACCATTCATGTAAGGTATCTAGATCCCTTTGGAGGCACTCTATATCGCTATCTGAATCAATTGATCTCCCCATTTTAGTATCGTATGCGAATTTACTTATCCTACTAGTTATACCTAAATCTAGGTCATTTATGTATATAAGAAACAACAGGGGACCTAATACCGATCCCTGGGGGACACCACTTTTGACTGCTCCCCACTCTGACTTGGTACCATTTATGCTGACTCTCTGTTTCCTACCAATTAGCCATGACCTAATCCATCCCAACAACGATCCTCCTATTCCATGTGCCTCAACCTTTCTCATCAATCTCTCATGTAAAAAATCTAGGCATATATTTTGATAGACATATGAACTTTGATGTACACATTAGTGAAATGAGTAAAAAAGTAGTAGGGACACTTATGTATATCAATAGAATAAAAGATCACTTTGACAAATCAACTAGAACAATCATTGTACAAACACTAGTGCTAAGTATAATAAATTATTGTAGTGCAATTTGGGGTTCATCAAATGCTACCCAAATATCCAGAGTGCAAAAACTTCAGAATTTTGCTGCTAAAGTGGCTGACGGTAAGTCAAAAAGTTTGATCATGTCACTCCTATATTAAAGGAACTAAGATGGTTAAATATTAAAGATAAAATAACGCATGACACACTAATAGTTATTTTCAAATACTTAAATAAGCTTTACCCAGAGTATCTACTAAGTCTACCCACAGTATTCAATGTAACAGCTAGCACAACGAGACACAAAATATGCTTTTTATTCCGAATGTTCAAACTGACATAGGGCAAAACAAATTAACGGTAAGAGGACCTGTACTTTGGAACAAACTCCCAGTTAATGTACAAACTTCCAGTAGCCTAGGAACCTTTAAGACTAATGTTAAAACCTTGCTGCTAAACTCTGCTTATGATTAAATTAATGTTCATAAGAAATCTGTAGACATGACCCTCTCTCTATATATATGTATGTATGTGTGTGTATGTGTACATGTGTATGTATATGTGTATGTATATGTATATATATCTCTCTCTCTAAACCCTAAATCTCTCTCTGTCTGATTCCCACCCCAATTTTAATCCCTCATAATCCCCCGCGCTGTCATCTCTCTATCTCTCTCTCTCTCTCTCTCTCTCTCTCTCTCTCTCTCTCTCTCTCTCTCTCTCTCTCTCTCTCTCTCTCTCTCTCCAGTACCGGGTATGTCTTAGTTAAACAGCAGATCTTTAAATTTTAATTTTAATTGTATACACTGTTATGTTCTTATGTAAAAATATAATACTGTATTAAAGAGAACGTTACTGTATTTAGATAGGCTATATGAAGGTGTCCTACCCTGAGCCAGGTGCAAGGGCTAACCTAATAATCCACAGGCTCATCTGCCCTCTTAATCTACATAGATCTGAGCTGACCTACTTGGTGTATTTGTAATTACAGCTTAGGAATTGTGGTCCGTCACACCTGGTCTGAATACACAACTATAGTCCAACAGATCTTAACAGCCGGTCCTACCCTCGGTTACTCCCTTTACATTGGTGCCATATGTATATTTATTTACAACAAAAATATAATATTATTCGGTATTAAGTACCTTAAGTCGGTTTGAAATGCTCAGGCAATTTCTACATGTACAATAAAGCTTTGTTTTTATAATTAATTCGCTTGTTATTAGTAAATACAACGGACATTGTACCCAACTTGGCAACGTAGCTACTGCGACGTTGTCAGGTTTCTGGGCAAAAAACTCCCTCTCAGATTATCCGTTTAAACTATAAAAAAACATGACGTGATGGCGCGCTGGGCAGGCGCAAGAAATTAGTACTGTCACGTCTAAACTAAATCAATTCATTCCTGACTTTGCCACCATCCACAATGGAAGCCTCTCCAAATCGCCCCACACACTTGCATAGTCAGGTAAAAGAGATGGCCTATAACGTTGACCAATACTTCCAGAAAGAGAAGGAGTTTGGATGCCCTCTTATTGCCGTAACAAAAGCTACTTCCCGGACAGCTGCAGCCACAAAACTGGGTGAAAGAACAATTTCAAGAATAACGAAACAAGCAAGAATTAATGAAGAAAACAAAAAATCGCCCAAATTTATGTCACCCAAGAAACGACAACGCACAACACCCATTACAGATTTTTTTGATGGATTCAATGAAGGTGTTCTAAGAAGAACAGTGCTCAATTTCTACGAAACAAAAGAGATATTAATGTCTGTCAGATGTTGAATAAGGTGGGTAAGTGTAGGAACATGTTTGTATATTTTACTCGATATGAAGAAATGAAGCTTAGATATTGCTGATACTAATTATTGATCAAAACATATATGGTGCCGAAACATCTCTTATTAGCGCGACTGTACCTTGAACAGGGGGAGGTGGAGGGAGGGAGAAAGATATAGCGAGAGTAATTTGGAAAGGTTATCGTACGGAAAGGGTCAAAAGGACAACCGGCACCAGTGTAAGGGTAGGTGACCGCGCCCATAACCGCCTGTTTAGGTCTGTAGGACTATTTTATATTTTATATCAAAGAAAGTCTTAACCCGACCCTCTTGTCAAATCCTCAACTTGTGAACGTCGACGCATCTTTTGTGCTAATAAAGAATACTAAAGGCACAAAAATAAAACTTGCATTAATATACAGACCTCCAGCTCAATCAGTGCAAACTGACTGAGAAATTTACGAACAAATTGCAGATGTAAGTAACTCACAAGATACCGTAATTTTTGGCGACTTTAATTTACCTGTGATCAAGTGGGTCGATACTCTTACTTCACACTCCGGACATGACTTGTATGCGAACTTGCAAGAGAGTTCACTCTATCAATTTGTTCGATCACCTCACCGACCCGTGGTAATAACGTTCTTGACCTTGTACTTGCAACAAAAGAAGAATTAATAGAGAATTTGAATGTTGGTGATGAATTTAGTAACAGCGACCATCCTACAATAACTTTCACTTTAAACTTTACTAGTAAATAGCAGCATCGAAAAAGTCCCTAATTTCAAGAAAGCAAACTTTCATAAACTTAGAGCTATGTTTAAAGAAACTGACTGGAGCTTTCTGACTAACAATAACGACATAAATACATCTTGGGAATTATTCGAAACCACTTACCTAAAAGGAGTGCAAGACTGCATACCATCGAAAATACGGCGTACAGGCCATAATAATAAGCCAAAATGGTGGAATAAAGATATTTCAAACTGTCTGCTTGCTAAAAAGTTTGCTAATGATAGATTAAAATCCTCACAGAATGACGAAGAACGGGTGACATTTGTAGAGCTACAACGCAAAGCCAAAAAGTTAATTAAGTAAAGTAAAAAGACCCTGGAGTTACATGTTGCGAATCAAAGTAAAACAAACCCGAAAAAATTCTATAGTTATATCAGAAAGAAAAAAATAGTTACTTCAACTGTTGGGCCGTTAGTCGATGAAAATGGAGAATACACCAAAGATGAAGTACAAATGAGTAATGCCCTCAATACTTTCTTTGCATCAGTTTTTACAACAGAAGACCTCAGTGATACCCCTACACCATCGCCGATTCAGATTGATAACTCAGATGTTCTAAGCAATATCACCGTTACAGAGAGAGAAGTATTGAATTGTTTAGATAAACTCAAGGTAAATAAAACTCCTGGACCTGATACAATCTCACATAGAGTTCTAAAGGAAGCTAAGGATGAGCTCTCCAAACCACTGACATTGCTATTCAATAAATCCTTGCAGTCTGGAACTCTGCCTGATCAGTGGAAGCTAGCCAACGTAACACCGATATTCAAAAAAGGCAGCAAATCCCTACCCAGTAACTATCGTCCAATTAGCTTAACCTCAGTTGGGCGGGTGCCCAACCCCGAAAGGCCGGGTGCCCAATCCCGAAAGGGCGGGTGCCCAACCCCGAAAAGGGTTGAAATAGGGGAGCTATCCCCCCGCCAAAGGCGGCTTTCTAGGGCCTTTCCTAGCTGATGCTGAGAGGATTGGGTTCTAGTCATGTGGTGATGGGCTGGTCTATTAGAGTGAGAACTGAGCAATCTCTGCCATACCCATAGCTTACTCTGACTGTTCCTTTTACTTATATATTTTCTAGATCTCAAGTGACGGCGTCTCTAACGTGGATTGACCTCCCAATCTACCAAGATTGGAAGCCAAAGCGTCACACTTTTCCCTTGCCCCTCAACTTTCTCTTCAAAATTGGTGAGGGACACAGGGCCCTGGGTGGGGCTTTGGTTTCCCGGGCATTTCCGTACCCTCCTCAGCTCCCCGCCATGGAGTGGCTTCGGTCACCCAGGCTTTATTGTGTTTGGCGGGGAGGGTTCTGTGGGGGCGCTCGGTTATGGCCTTGGCCTTGCTCAGGGCCTTGGGGCTGTTCGGCCAGGCAGCTTGGGGAACAACAACAACCACCTCAGTTGTATGTAAAATGCTACAAACACTTAAAGTTTAAAGTAGAAAAGCTTTCCACCAATCACCGCGCTCCCTTCTATTTGCTTGCACCGTCAGCTTACTTTGACAGTTCTCGGCCACAACACGCCACACCTTCCCAGCCAACCAATCAGCGGCCTCCATTATCAGAGCACGGAGCTGAACTCTCTACCTCACCTCAAAAGTCGCTCTCTTTCTCTTCCCGAGCAGTTTCCTCTGGTTATACTTGATCCAATACTTCGGTGCCAGCCCTGTACTCCCGTAAGCCACTGAAAGATGTTTATAACCAGCTTCCAGGAACTTATTTTGAGGAGAAGAGAGTGGAGGTGGAGGAGGCAAGAATTCAAAGCGAGCGGGCTGCCGCGCATGCCGCTCAGCCAATCACAGCGCGGGAGAGCGGGAGGCGGGACAATAAAGTCTGGCGCGGAGGGGTTACAGGGGTCACTCACCCCTCGGAACTCACCGGTTTAACTTCTTGCAACCCCCTTGCTCTCTCTCGCTCGGGCACAAAGGGAAACCAGGAGCCAACCATTCCAGCTACCCTGCCCTTACCTACAGCAACAGTACAGACCACCCCTGATCTCTCCTCACTTTCGCCCACTCGGAGGTTACACCTTCAGTATCCTGCCGCCTGTCGTCACATTGCTAGTCTACACACACACAGTCAAGCAATTCAAGAGGGACGACAGAAAGTGGACGGGAGTGAGGATTTCCAGAGGAGCTATTGGCCAGTTCTGAGGTGGTAAAACACAGTTACAGTACTCACACCTGATTCCAGCACCCATAAATATATTTGTTTAAGGACCCATATTGGGCCCGCATAAGATTAAAAAAGAAAGAGAGAAAATGTTTGACTAACCTGGTGGTTCCAATAAACAATTATTTGTCCTTCTAGGACAAAACTAAAGGAAAAATAATTTAGACTAATATGTATTTATAAAATTATGTGTATTAATTAGTTATTTTTGTTAGCCAAGGCGTAATGCCAAGAGTTGTTATTAGATAGGATCTGATAGGAAAGATTTAAGTATAAAGTAAAGAGGGGAGGAAAAGATACATTATTCTAGAATGAGGGGCAACCAATAAGCTCAGTTTTGTTTAGTTGCCAGATAGATCAGCTATAGCTAGGAAAGGACACTAGTCCCCCTTAAATCACGAACTAATTTGTTAATAAGGAAACTATATAGAAGGGCACTAGTCCATACGGCTCACAGGTTTCTTATGATTTAGAAAGGAAGTTATATTCATATAAATAGGAAGGGTCATTGGGGCAGTCTTGGAAAAGTGTAAAGGGATATCACGTATAACAAAGAATTCCTCAGAAGTTATGTAAAGGAATATAATCGTGAATCTGTTCCGTGTATGCGTTTTGGAGGCACGGCTTATCTTTTGTTTGAACGTTTATTGATTAAGGTATATTGTAAACATAGCGTGTTTGTAATAGGATTACGAGAGAGTATAATTCAAGGGTGTTATTGAGGTAAATATTGTAAACCAATGTAATTGGAGTAACTGGGTGACAGAACCCAATATTATATTTGAGAGGGAACTTGTGATTCCGGCCGGTAAATTTGTGAGAATTTATATAAGTGTTAAGGTACTTGTGTAGTAACGACGTTTGTGTCGGATGAGTTAATAGAATAGATGTATTGAAGCCTTGGTCTCGGGAATAGACACAGAAGGCCCAGTGGACGTGGTTAATTCTTAAGAATAGAGGAAGAATATAACTTTTGTTTAGATTAGGTAAATAGGGATTGATTCATTAGGCCCTGGTCTCAACAGTAGACACAGCAGGGCTCAGATTAAATTATTAGTAACTAATAACGTGTTTGTTGGATCGAAGTCGACTTGAGTCAATATCTGAATAGCTAGGGAGTAACGGAAGCTCTAGGGGTCCAAAGTACAAGCTATCATGAATCGACGTAATATTCAATCTGTGTCTTGAACTCATCTCGGCCCGAACAAAGGACCCGTTATTAGAGTAGTTAGGAAGTTTGTTAAATAAAGTATACGAACTTCTAAATGACTGTCGATTTATCCCCCACAATAGTAGTACCGTATTAGAAACTAAAATAAATACTAAATTTTGGTGGCAAGCGGTGGGATTCGACAAATCATTTAGATTGAGTATGATTATCTAACAGAATGACGGGCGTGTTGCCATTCAGATTATGGGAAGAGGGGAAGGAAGAAATCAAGCTCTGGATCGAGCAGTTAGAATGTCAGTTCACGCTACTTGAAGTAGGAGAAAATGGAAAGAAAATCGCCTTTGGAAAGGCACACTTAGGCAAGGCCCTGAATGATGTAAGAGTACGTCTGGAGGGACTAGTGTCATGGGCCAAAGTCAGGAGTGCCCTAATTGAAGAATTTGGCCGAGAAGCTTCCACCAGAAAAGCCAGAGACAAACTTAAGAGTCTGAAACTCGATGGCCACAATGTGAGAGCCCTGAGGAGGGAAATCGCTAAGAATGTTAAACTGGCGTATCTCCATATGGAGACCAAGAGAGCCAGGAAACTGAGATCAGGGAGATTATGATCCAAGCCTGCCCGGTGGAGGTTAGAAAGCATTGCATCATTCATGAGGTCAATACTACTAAGGAACTTATGGGGGTCATTAAAAAGATTATGGAGGCTCGAGAAGTAAAAGAGGAAAAACAAAAAGGGGAGGAGGAGAACCCAAGAAAAGGGTATCCGAGAGCCCCTGATCCGATGCTTCACTTGTAGACAGACCGGACACCTAGCTAGGAACTGTACCAACCGTCCACAAGTCCCAACTCCTAGATTTGACCCCAGACCCGCACTTCCAAACGATCGACCTCTACCCAGGGGAACCGATCCAAACCGGGGAGGAATGCTTCCGGTAGAATATCGGGAGACAGAAAACCAGCCAAAAGTCATGATCCCGGAAGAGAATTTTTTTCTGTGAAACCTCACATAGAAGGGCGAAATAGTGAGGTCAATATCTTAGAGAGACAAACGCCTTGTGAAACTATAGTCATAAATGGGAAAGCCGCTAACATGTTAATTGATACGGGGGCAAACCGAAGTTGTCTGCTAGAGAATTTCCTAAAAAAAAATCAGCAAGAAATGGGCCCATTAAATCAAACCAGTATTCAGTTGTCAGGAGCCGGGGGTCAACCACTGACGATCCTAGGGAGAACTAATACGGCAGTAGTACAATGGAAAGGAATTACATTCACCACCGATTTCTGTGTTTTATCGGGAAAATCAAATAGTGGAGTCGATGGGTATCTGGGGATAGATCTTATGAGTCAGTTGGGAGTAACTATCCAGTGTGGGCCAAAAGACACAATGACCACTCTCCGACCTCAATAGTAGCTACCACAGGAAAACTGTCTATCCCTCCTAGATCTATGAAAATGATAGAGCTTTCTCCAACCCCAGGCATGACTGCCGGGATTTTTTAACCTGATGCACAGAATGAGGTGAGAATATATCCCACCTTTATTACTGCCGACCAGAGGAAACTAGTTCTAGCTAATTTTGGTGATGACACGATTAATTATCAAAAAGGAAAACTGTTAGGACAAGTCACACCCGCTCAACCCACCACTGTTGGAACTGACGGACCTGTGAACTTACCTGAAATTCCGAAACAATTAACGTCAAATCAAGCCAATACCTTACATGAATTGCTCTGGACGTACCAAGATGTGTTTGCTCAAACGAAGGGGACCACGGATCGGCTCGAACCCAACACACCCATGAGATACACACTCAAGGGCCTCCTAATAGGCAACCCTATAGACGACAAAACCCTATTATGAGACAAAAAGAAAAGGAACAAGTTGAGGACCTGATTAAGCAGGGGATAGTAGTGGAATCCTACAGTCCATGGTCATCTCCAGTAGTCTTAGTAAAAAAAAAAGATGGGTCTACTCGGTTCTGTGTAGTTTATCGAAAATTAAACGATGTCACCATCAAAGACGGGCAACCCCTACCTCGTATTGATGACTCGTTAGAATCACTCAATGGGTCAACTTGGTTCTCTACCCTAGATCTACAGAGTGGATACTGGCAAGTACCAGTTAGGTCAGAGGATCAAGAGAAAACCGCATTTGCCACGAGCGAAGGCAAACCCTACCAGTTTACTGTCTTGCCGTTTGGAGTTTGCAATGGCCCCGCCAGTTTCACTAGAGTCATGGACGAAGTATTGAGGGGATTAACCTGGAAAACTTGTTTGGCTTACTTGGATGATATTATAATCTTTTCCGCCAATTGGGAGGAACATATTCACCGACTACAAGAAGTGTTAGAAAGAATCAGGGGGGCAGGACTTAAACTGAAGCCTTCAAAATGCCAATTAGGGGCCCATGAGGTGGCATATCTAGGGCATGTGGCTTCCAGTAAAGGCATCCAACTAGACCCACATAAAGTGAGATCTATTGCCGAAATCTCTCCTCTGTCAAAGAGATTCGAGCGTTTCTGGGAATGGCATCCTACTATCGAAGGTTCATACCAAACTTCTCAAAGATCGCTTGCCCCATGACTCAGAGACTGGAAAAAGGGAGGAGATTCGACTGGGATCAGAGTTGCCAGGTCACTTGAAACAAAAATTAACTTCTAACCCCATAGTTTGTCATCCGGATTTCACAAAGCCATTTCAGCTATATACCCATGCTTCCGATGAAGGGCTCGGAGCCGTATTGGCACAGAAAGTAGACGGAAAAGAAATCATACTGGCCTGTGCTAGCCGGACACTGAATAAGGGCGAAAAGAATTACAGCGTTACTAAGAAGGAATGTTTGGCTCTAGTGTGGGCTGTACAATATTTCCGTCCCTATCTAGCCGGGGTCTGCTTTGAAGTTATTACGGACCACCATAGCTTGCAATGGCTCAGGAAAATGAAAACGGAAGACGGACTATTTGTCAGGTGGAAGGGGATTTTGGAAGAAGACTCTTTTGAAGTTAGACATAGACCAGGTAAATTACACACTAATGCTGATGGCTTGTCTCGACTACCGGTAGCACCCATCCAGCCCACTGAACCTCACAGGGAAAAACATGACCCTAGATATGGTAACAAAGTAAAGTTTTCGAAGGGAGCCTGGAGGGATTCTAAAGATCGGGTCGTACTTGATTATTCGGAGGCTAAACACATGATTCAAATTCTCCACGGACAAGAAGGAAGGGGGACTCATTTGGGACAGTCTCGGGTTCTAAAACAATTTAATGAAAGGTACTGGACCAAGAGGGCCGACCAGATCGTTAAAGAAGTTGTTCAAAATTGTTTGGGATGTCAGAGGGGCAAAGATGAAAGGGGACCTTGACAGTCGCCCGGACATATCACAGCTGGTACACCCTGGGCCAAATTATCAGTGGACATTATGGGACCTCTGTCCAGACAGATAAATAAAAGGTACATCTTGACCTGTGTCGATATCTTTCCCAAATACACGGTTGCTTGTGCTATTCTGGACAAGAAAGCCGAAACGGTGGCTAAGGTTATCTTGGAAAAGATTTTTGTATATGGCACCCCTGGAGGTATTCTGAGTGACAGGGGAAGAGAATTTAATAACGAGATCTGGCAACACTTGGGAGAAACCTTGGGCTACAAGATACACCACACCTCCCCGTATTACCCTCAGGGAAATGCTGTATGTGAAAGGAACCATAGGGTGTTAGCCAATTGCATCCGGGCTAGTCTGAGCTCACAAGGGGAGAAAATCGCCCGAGGTTGGCCGGAACTTCTGCCAGAAATTGTCTGGGGGATAAATACCACGGTTTGTAGAACTACTGGGTATTCTCCCTATGAGATTATCTTTGGCAGCATGCCGAAATTGCCTCAAGAACGATTATTGCCGTACTCCAGTTCTTCCGCGCAATATTCCCAACCTGGAAAATATTGGAAGGAACAAGGGGAGCGACGACAGCAAGCTCATGATCATATTGCCCAGCAACAGCCTAAGATAGTTTCTCTAAATAATCCTTATTACCGGGGGGAAAATATTTTGGTGAAGAGACATGATCCCACCCGAGCTGGTAAACTGGAGGAGAAATACGAGGGTCCCTTCAGGATTGTAGAGATAAATGGGCCCTATCAAGTGTTGTACTTGCATCATGGAGATATTGTGTCAGTTACCCATATTCGTCATACCAAATGATATGAAGGTATTCTTCCCCCAGATATGAGCGAGTGGAGTAGCGAGGAAGGGAGCGAAGAGGAGATAGAATCCGGGGTTGATGATCCTGGTACTTCCTCAGCTTGGCCAGACGTTGGAGGTCCTACTCTGAACAGGAACTATTTAGAGGACTCTCCGTTCTGGTGGTCACTTAGTCGTAAAAATCAAGAAAATCTCCCTGGGGTTGGGCCAGAGGTAGAGGTAGGAAGCGAAGAAATCGTACTCAGTGTGGAAGATGACTATTATGAGCTTACCGAGGATGAAAAGTCTACGGTCCCAGACAGCGAAGTTTCAGTTTCCCCGAGAGATTTCAATAAGACTTTAAGTAGTGAGGACGAGTGTTTCCGAGACGAGATAGAAACGAGAGACGTATCTCTTGAAAGCAAACGTATAAATGGCTCTCCCACAGCTAAAGTAAATGAATCTAAAGAAAATCCCTTACCTAACGTTCAGAGTAAGACTCCAGCTAGAGCGTCTAGTTCCACGGGTCCCACCGAGACCCTCACTCGTAGTGATAGGATTAGCCGCCCACCAATCAGGTACCTGGAGGAGGCTAAAAATAGGACCCCCGGGGCACGTGCTCGCCAGTTGCAAGGCACCATGCCTCTCCCCTCTGACCCTCAGTACCGACTCCGTCGACTAGTAGCAATAGTCAACGGAGAAGTGCAAAGAATAAACACCACTCGAGCTCTCAAACAGCTTCTCAGTCATCCCGGGGAGGTTCTAGTAGCCAAAACTGTCATGGGGAATCAGAATCCTGCCCTCCAGCTACACAGATGTCTCTGTCAGCATAGTGGACTGGTAGAGTGGCAGCCAGATGGCAAAAATTTCAGGGGAACGGTGTTGCGGCGATCAGCTCACCTTAAGTTAGTAGGGGGTGATAAAGCAGAAAAGCCCTCCGCCAATCACCGCGCTCCCTTCTATTTGCTTGCACCGTCACCTGACTTTGACAGTTCTCGGCCACAACACTCCACACCTTCCCAGCCAACCAATCAGCGGTCTCCATTATCGGAGCACGGAGCTGAACTCTCTACCTCACCTCAAAAGTCGCTCTCTTTCTCTTCCCAAGCAGTTTCCTCTGGTTATACTTGATCCAATACTTCGGTGCCAGCCCTGTACTCCCGTAAGCCACTGAAAGATGTTTATAACCAGCTTCCAGGAACTTATTTTGAGGAGAAGAGAGTGGAGGTGGAGGAGGCAAGAATTCAAAGCGAGCGGGCTGCCGCGCATGCCGCTTAGCCAATCACAGCGCGGGAGAGCGGGAGGCGGGACAATAAAGTCTGGCGCGGAGGGGCTACAGGGGTCACTCACCCCTTGGAACTCACCGGGTTAGCTTCTGGCAACCCGCTTGCTCTCTCTCGCTCGGGCACAAAGGGAAACCAGGAGCCAACCATTCCAGCTACCCTGCCCTTATCTACAGCAACAGTACAGACCACCCCTGATCTCTCCTCACTTTCGCCCACTCGGAGGTTGCACCTTCAGTATCCTGCCGCCTGTCGTCACATTGCTAGTCTACACACACAGTCAAGCAATTCAAGAGGAACGACAGAGAGTGAGGATTTCCAGAGGAGCTATTGGCCAGCTCTGAGGTGGTAAAACACAGTTACAGTACTCACACCTGATTCCAGCACCCATAAATATATTTGTTTAAAGACCCATATTGGGCCCGCATAAGATTCAAGAAGAAAGAGAGAAAATGTTTGATTAACCTGGTGGTTCCAATATAAATTGATGTGTCCTTCTAGGACGAAACTAAAGGAAAAAGAATTTAGACTAATATGTATTTATAAAATGATGATGTGTATTAATTAGTTATTTTTGTTAGCCAAGGCGTAATGCCAAGAGTTGTTATTAGATAGGATCTGATAGAAAATATTTAAGTATAAAGTAAAGAGGGGAGGAAAAGATACATTCTTCTAGACTGAGGGGCAACCAATAAGCTCAAGGGGAAACAGTTTTGTTTAGTTGCCCGATAGATCAGCTATAGCTAGGAAAGGGCACTAGTCACCCTTAACACCTTACGAGCGGCCTATGCGGTTTATTTATATGTACCGCACAGCGGGGTGTTTTTAGCCAAAATAGGGCTGTTTACGTGATCATTTTCATGCCTAAATAAGACCCAGAACGTAAAACAAGTACATATCCCTGAAAGGGCATAAACAGAGCTTTCGAATGACACCATAACGATCCTTGTATGATGGATAGTTTTCTTGCAATAACCGTGCAACGCGAGTGCAAAAAGCAGGTAATTCGGTAGTTTCGGTACATAATTGAGTATGTAGCGAGTGAGAGAGGGAGGAGGGAGCTGAGATTTGTGTCAGTAGGTTCGCCGCGGTGGTCTGGAGCAGTCATACGCTCGCTAGTCTCCTGCCACCACATGTCTCTCTCTCTCAGCCACATTACGTGCTGAAATTGCCACTCGACCTATGTCGAGCGCCGCCACATAGTCCAGCTTTATTTAACTCGACTTATGTTGCTCGCCGCTAATTAAGGGTTAAATCATGAACTAATCTGTTAATAAGGAAACTATATAGAAGGACACTAGTCCATACGGCTCACAGGTTTCTTATGATTTAGAAAGGAAGTTATATCCATATAAATAGGAAGGGTCATTGGGGCAGTCTTGGAAAAGTGTAAAGGGATATCCCGTATAACAAAGAATTCCTCAGAAGTTATGTAAAGGAATATAATCGTGAATCTGTTCCGTGTATGCGTTTTGGAGGCACGGCTTATCTTTTGTTTGAACGTTTATTGATTAAGGTATATTGTAAACATAGCGTGTTTGTAATAGGATTACGAGAGAGTATAATTCAAGGGTGTTATTGAGGTAAATATTGTAAACCAATGTAATTGGAGTAACTGGGTGACAGAACCCAATATAATATTTGAGAGGAAACTTGTGATTCCGGCCGGTAAATTTGTGAGAATTTATATAAGTGTTAAGGTACTTGTGTAGTAACGACGTTTGTGTCGGATGAGTTAATAGATTAGATGTATTGAAGCCTTGGTCTCCGGAATAGACACAGAAGGCCCAGTGGACGTGGTTAATTCTTAAGAATAGAGGAAGAATATCACTTTTGTTTAGATTAAGTAAATGGGGATTGATTCATTAGGCCCTGGTCTCAACAGTAGACGCAGCAGGGCTCAGCTTAAATTATTTAGGATTAGTAACTAATAATGTGTTTGTTGGATCGAAGTCGACTTGAGTCAATACCTGAATAGCAGGAATTCAACTAGGGAGTGATGGGAGCTCTAGGGATCCAAAGTACAACCTATCATGAATCTACGTAATATTCAATCTGTGTCTTGAACTCATCTCGGCCCGAACAAAGGACCCGTTATTAGAGTAGTTAGTAAGTTTGTTAAATAAAGTATACAAACTTCTAAATGACTGTCGATTTATCCCCCACAATAGTAGTATCGTATTAGAAACAAAAAGAAATACTACAACACTCATAAGAGACAGACTCGTAAATCACTTAGAGGAAAATAACATGCTTAAAGCTACTCAACACAGTTTTCGTAAAAAAACATTCCTGTTTAACAAACATTTTAGACTTTTTCCTCGATATCCTCAACCTCTACGATGAGAGTTAAGCTGTAGATATTATATACCTTGATTTTCAATAGGCCTTTGACAAAGTTCCCCACAAACGTTTACTGCTAAAACTAAAAGTGCATGGAATACAAGACGGTGTGTTGAAATGGATAGAAAATTGGCTCAGCGACAGAAAGCGAAGAGTAGTCATAAACGGTAAGGCATCTAAATGGACCAATGTAAGTAGCCGGGGTACCCCAGGGATCGGTATTAGGACAAATTCTCTTTCTAATTTACATTAACGACATAGATGAGGGTCTCACCTGTACAATCTCAAAATTTGCTGACGTTACAAAAATTGCAAATAGCGTACTCTCAAAAGAACAAGTTGACGATATGCAACACAATCTAGATAAGCTGTCATGTTGGGCCCAAATTTGGCAAATGAGTTTCAATGCGGATAAATGTAAAGTACTACATATCGGATACCTAAATGAGAAAGCAAACTATTCGATGAATGGCACTCAGCTTAAGAATGTAAACAGAGAAACCGATCTGGGAGTAACAATATCGAGTAACCTAAAACCGAGTCAACAATGTTCAGAAGTTGTTAGGAAAGCAAACAAAATAATTGGCTTTATAGGCAGGTCATTTGAGCATAAATCCAAAGACATTATCCTAACTCTTTACAATTCCTTAGTCCGCCCTCTTCTGGAATACTGCGTTCAATCCTGGTGCCCTTATTACCAAAAAGATATAAACAAGCTAGAACGAGTTCAACGTAGAGTTACCAAAATGATACCTAGCCTAAAGAAAAAACCATACGAGGAGCGTCTTAGAGAATTAAATCTATTTCCTTTAACCCAGCGCAGATTAAGAGGTGACTTAATTCAAGTGTTCAAAATCATCAAAGGCATCGACAATATGAACTGTAGTAAGTACTTCACTATCGACCAATCTAATTACACGCGGAGAAACGGTTGCAAAATTATTGGTAAATCTTTTAACTCACACGAATCTAAGAACTTCTTCTTCAATCGAGTTGTCAACTTGTGGAATGGGCTTCCCTGAGACGTTATAGACTGCAGCACCGTTGATTCATTTAAACTTCGCCTAGACAAATATCTCTCATCAAACCCGCGGCTGACTGCGTTTGTAAATTAATAACTTTATTTTATTCCCCCTCAGTTACTAACCGATCTGTCCCCTACTAACTTCCTAATCCTGCCACGGACATTAGTTCCAAGGCAATAGTTCCCTTTCCAATGTTCCCTTACCCACTCTAAACCACTGTTTGGACACTTGATCCTCAGTGTTTTGGAGGACAAGCAGCCTAGAAGGGTCACTAGATCTGTTGTTGCTTGATTTCCTTTGTACTCCTCATCCCCCTCCCCCCTATTACATCCATCCTCCCCACCCCACTCCACCTAACCCTCTCCATCCACCCTCCCCCCACTCCATCCATCGTCCCCCTCCACTCCACCTAACCCACTCCATCCATCCTCCCACTCCACTCACTCCAGCCCACTCCACCTATTTACTTCATCCAGCCTTCCACTCCACTCACGCCAACCCACTCCATCCACCCTCCCCGCCCCCATTCCACCTAACCCATTCCATCCCCCTTCCCACCCCACTCCACCTAACCAACTCCATCCACCCTCCCCCCCACTCCCCTAACCCAGTCCATCCATCCTACCCCCCACTCCCCCTAACCCCCTCCATCCACCCTCCCCCCACTGTACCTAACCCACTCCATCCATCCTCCCAGGCTCGTTGGGGATTCCATCCTACGAGGACAGGTCGAAGAGTTCTGCGACAGAGTCCCAAATCGACGAAAAAGATTTTGCATCCCAGGAGCTGGACTGGACGACATTGTGGAAGCCTTCGAAGATACCACAAAAGATGCAAATGAAAATACCCTTTTTGTCATCCATGCTGGTTCATATGACGTCATGCGCACCAGATCCGAAGAGTTGATGGAGAAATATCGCAAGATGATCCAGCACTACAAAAACAAGTCAAGGAATATCATCATCTCAGGCATTCTCCCCAAGATCGACGCACCTGACAAATTCTCCGACAAGGCCTTCAGCACAAATAGCCGACTAAAATATTTGTGTCTGAGGGAAGAAGTTGAATTCATCAACCTCTGGGACAACTTCTACAACCAGCCTACTCTGTTCCGCAAGAATGGCACTCATCTAAACCCTGTGGGTTCAGCACGCATGGGTCGTCTCCTACACGAAGCAGTCCGCAGCCATGGATCAAAAAACGCCATCCGAGAAGAAGCAGCAGTGACATAAATCATCCAACGCCAAGCAAAAAACAGAGGCAACCGAGGACCACCAGCGATATGGACCGAAGACAGCAAGTACCGAGAACAGCCATGAACATAAATGTAGATCCGACAAGAACCAAACATATTATTAAAGAGCGTTCCGTGAGTTCTAAAATAACAAATTTAAAGGTTTTCTATGCAAACGCTCGTAGCATACGCAATACATTTTCAGATTTAGAGGAGCTAGTGTTTACAGAAAATTATGATGTGATTGGCATAACAGAATCTTGGCTCAATACAGAAGATAGAGACTTTTTAGCAGAGTATTCACTTCCCGGTTATGTAATGTTTGAGAAAAGCCGAATAAATCAAAATGGAGGTGGCGTTTTACTTTATATCAAAGAAAGTCTTAAACCTACCCTCTTGTCAAAACCTCAAATTGTGAACGTCGACACATCTTTTGTGCTAATAAAGAATAATAAAGGTACAAAAATAATACTTGCGTTAATATACAGACCTCCAGCTCAATTAGTGCAAACTGACCGAGAAATTTACGAACAAATTGCAGATGTAAGTAACTCACAAGATACCGTAATTTTTGGCGACTTTAATTTACCTGTGACCAAGTGGGGCGATACTCTTACTTCACACTCCGGACATGACTTGTATACGAACTTGAAAGAAAGTTCGCTTTATCAATTTGTTCGAACGCCGACCCGTGGTAATAACGTTCTTGACATTGTACTTGCAACAAAAGAAGAATTAATAGAGAATTTGAATGTTGGTGATGAATTCAGTAACAGCGACCATCGTACGATAACTTTCACTTTAAAGTTTACTAGTAACGAACCAAATAGTAGCATAAAAAAAGTCCCTAATTTCAAGAAAGCAAACTTCCATAAACTTAGAGCTATGTTTAAAGAAACTGACTGGCGCTTTTTAATTAACAATAACGACGTAAATACATCTTGGAAGTTATTCGAAACCACTTACCTAAAAGCAGTGCATGACTGCATACCATCGAAAATACGGCGTCCAGGCCATAATAATAAGCCCAAATGGTGGAATAAAGATATTTCAAACTGCCTGCTTGCTAAAAAATTTGCTAATGATAGATTAAAATCCTCATAAAATGACGAAGAACGGGTGAAATTTGTAGAGCTACGACGCAAAGCCAAAAAGTTAATTAAGCAAAGTAAAAAGACCTTAGAGTTACATATTGCGAATCAAAGTAAAACAAACCCGAAAGAATTCTATAGTTATATCAGAAAGAAAAAAGTAGTTACTTCAACTGTTGGACCGTTAGTCGATGAAAATGGAGAACACACCAAAGACGAAGTACAAATGAGTAATTCCCTCAATACCTTCTTTGCATCAGTTTTTACAACAGAAGACCTCAGTGATATCCCTACACCATCGCTGATTCAGATTGATAATTCAGATGTTCTAAGCAATATCACCGTTACAGAGAGAGAAGTATTGAATTGTTTAGATAAACTCAAGGTAATAAAACGCCTGGACCTGATACAATCTCGCCTAGAGTTCTAAAGGAAGCTAAGGATGAGCTCTCCAAACCACTGACATTACTATTCAATAAATCCTTGCAGTCTGGAACTATGCCTGATCAGTGGAAGCTAGCCAACGTAACACCGATATTCAAAAAAGGCAGCAAATCCCTACCCAGTAACTATCGTCCAATTAGCTTAACCTCAGTTGTATGTAAAATGCTAGAAACGTCATACGAGACAGACTCATAAATCACTTGGAGGAAAATAACATACTTAAAGATACTCAACACGGCTTTCGTAAAAAACGTTCCTGTTTAACAATCCTCTTAGACTTCTTCCACGATATCCTCAACCTCTACGATGAGAGTAAAGCTGTAGATATTATATACCTTGATTTTCAAAAGGCCTTTGACAAAGTTCCCCACAAACGTTTACTGCTAAAACTAAAAGTGCATGGAATACAAGACGGTGTGTTGAAATGGATAGAAAATTGGCTCAGCGACAGAAAGCAAAGAGTAGTCATAAACGGTAAGGCATCTAAATGGACCAATGTAAGTAGCGGGGTACCCCAGGGATCGGTACTAGGTCCAATTCTCTTTCTAATTTACATAACGACATAGATGAGGGTCTCACCTGTACAATCTCAAAATTTGCTGACGATACAAAAATTGCAAATAGCGTACTCTCAAAAGAACAAGTTGACGATATGCAACACAATCTAGATAAATTGTCATGTTGGGCCCAAATTTGGCAAATGAGTTTCAATGCGGATAAAATGTAAAGTACTACATATCGGATACCTAAATGAGAAAGCAAACTATTCGATGAATGGCACTCAGCTTAAGAATGTAAACAGAGAAACCGATCTGGGAGTAACAATATCAAATAACCTAAAACCGAGTCAACAATGTTCAGAAGTTGTTAAGAAGGCAAACAAAATAATTGGCTTTATAGGCAGGTCATTTGAGCATAAATCCAAAGAAGTTATCCTAACCCTTTACAATTCCTTAGTCCGCCCTCTTCTGGAATACTGCGTTCAATCCTGGTGCCCTTATTACCAAAAAGATATAAACAAGCTAGAACGAGTTCAACGTAGAGTTACCAAAATGATACCTAGCCTAAAGAACAAACCATACGAAGAGCGTCTTAGAGAATTAAATCCATTTCCTTTAACCCAGCGCAGATTAAGAGGTGACTTAATTCAAGTGTTCAAAATCATCAAAGGCATCGACAATATGGACTGTAGTAAGTACTTCACTATCGACCAATCTAATTACACGCGGGGAAACGGTTGCAAAATTATTGGTAAATCTTTTAACTCACACGAATCTAAGAATTTCTTCTTCAATCGAGTTGTCAACTTGTGGAATGGGCTTCCCTGAAACGTTATAGACTGCATCACCGTTGATTAATTTAAACTCCGCGTAGACAAATATCTCGCATCAAACCCGCGACTGACTGCGTTTGTAAATGAATAACTTTATTTTATCCCCCCCCCTCAGTTACTAACCCATATGTCCCCTACTAACTTCCTAATCTTGCCACGGACATTAGTTCCAGGGCAGTAATTCCCTTTCCATTGTTCCCTTACCCACTCTAAACCACTGTTTGGACACTTGATCCTCAGTGTTTTGGAGGACAAGCAACCTAGAAGGGTCACTAGATCTGTTGTTGCTTGATTTCCTTTGTACTCCTTTGTACTTGTACTCCCCCCCCCCCACTCCACATAACCCACTCCCTCTATCCTTCCCCCCACTCCATCAATCCCCTCACTCCACTCACGCCAGCCCCCTCCACCTACCTACTTCATCCATCCTTCCCATCCACTCACGCCAACCCACTCCCTCCAGTTCACCTAACCCACTCCATCCACCCTTCCCCTTCACTCAATTCACGCCAGCCCACTCCATCCATCCTCCCAGCCCACCTACCCCACTCCATCCGCCCTCTCCCCCACTCCATCCATCCTCCCTCTCCACTCCATCCACCCTCCTCCCCACTCCACCCATCCTCCCACTCCACTCACGCCAACCACTCCACCTACCTTACTCCATCAACCTTCCCCCACTCCATCCCCCCTCCCCCCCACTCCATCCATCCTCCCACTCCACTCACGCCAACCACTCCCCCCTCCCCCTATCTCCTCTTTACATATAATCCTTCCCCCGTTATCCCCCCACTCCATCCCCCCTCCTCACCACTCCACATACCCCCCACTCCATAAATCCTCCCACCCACTCACGCCAACCACGCCAACTACCCTGCCGCATCCCCCCCCCCCCCCCCCCCCCCCCCCCCCCCCCCCCCCCCCTATCCCACCCATACATCTCCCACGCACCTACCCTACTCCACCATTCCCCCCCCCTCCATCCCCGCCCCCCCCCTACCCCACTCCATCCATCCTTTCCATTCCGAGCCCACCAATCCACAAGAACTCCCAGCAAGCATGATAAAACAAATAAAGCCCCTAAAACAAAATAAAAACCGCTAATCAGAACCAAAATAAAAACCGCTATAACCAAATAAAAACCGCTAAACAGAACCTCCTCCGAACCAAATAAAAACCGCTAAACAGAACCTCCTCCGAACCCACAAAACCGATAAGGACAACAAGAACTCCCAACAAGCAAGATAAACACAAATAAAAACCACAAACAATAAAAGAAAATCGCTAAAACCGAATGAACACACGCTAAAACCTAATAAGGAATGCTAAAACCAAATAAAACACCGCTAAAACCAAATACAAAAACGCTAAAACCAAATAAAACCGCTAAAAGCTAATAAAATACACTAAAACCCAACAAAACCACTAAACACAAACAAAAACCTTTACAACCCAACAGAACCGCTAAAACCCAACAAAAACAACTAAAACCTAATAAAAAACACTAAACATAGACACTTCGGAACCCACAAACCTCCAAGACCGCCTGAATAGATAGCTCGCTCCACGGAAAGATACATTTTAACAAGTTCGGCATCAAAAACACATAATATTTAAGCGAATTCTGCTGCTAAAGACCGAGTAGAGATAATCCACTTTGCGTCCTCTGACCCCCCCCCCCTCCCCCTGCCAATCCTCCTGCCCCCTCTTCTAATCTCCAAGCCCCTCTTCTAATCTCCACCCAGACCCCCTATTATAATTCCCAACCCCGCGTTCTTCCAATCCCCCCCTTATTAATTACCCACCGGCCCCGTAATAATCCCCAGCCCCCTCTCTCCTATCCTATCGGCTCTTAGCCCTCTTCTTGTTTTTTTTTTTCAATCCCCCAGCCCCCTCTACATACACCCCGTCCCGACCCCCTAACCTACCCCCTAGCCACCCTTCTTTCCAAGCCTTCCAGCCCCCCTTCTTTCATCCCCATCCAAGCCCACCCTGCCAATATCCCACCCCCTGTCCAATCCCCCAGCTACCCACCCTCTAATACCCCACTTCCCCTCCCCTCCAATCACCCAGCCCCCCCTTTTCAATGCCCAGCTTACCCCTCTCTACACATACACCCTCCTCCCCCCCTCCAAAAAAAAAAAAAAACAAAAAAAAAAAAATATTCAACCAGAGCTTGAACCGAGTTAAACGGACGCGCGGAATGGCCATAATCCCCCCCCCCCCCCCCCGTATTACCGCAAAGAAAAGTATATGCCGTGTAAGCGGTTGGATCTGTACAAACACGGAATATACCTATACCCTGTTCCAGGTAAGTAGGCCAAAACTCTAGAACATTCACCTCTATAACTCACAAACGACTAGAGTATTCGAGCTAATATTTCTACCATTTGGAAAGGGTCAGCCAAGGAATACGTGTGGAAATGTACAGCCTATTTGTTCTGGCCCTTTTAGAGGCATATATATATATATATATATACAGAGGTATATATGCTGGCTCGCTATCGCTCGCCAGGAAGAAATCGACACCTGATAAACGTCTTAAAACAGTTGGCTGCATGGGGCCGAATGGATACAGGCCAGGGAAAGAGAGAAAAGGAGAGAAATAACAACAAAAATGGTGACCCCACCTTAATGCTCTTCAATGCTTCATTTCACATAGTTATTTTTACATAGTTATTTTGATAAGTTCTTTCCTCTATATTGTGCTGTTCCTCTTATAATTTGCCTGTCTTTGCAAGTTTTAATTTGAATTATATAATATCGACAAACAACCGTCTTCAACAAGAAAATATTTGAAGTATTTATACGAGTGCGAGCAAAACATAAATAATATAACCAACATTGAATAAACATAAATAATATAACCAACATTGAATAAACATAAATAATATAACCAACATTGAATAAACATAAATAATATAACCAACATTGAATAAACATAAATAATATAACCAACATTGAATAAACATAAATAATATAACCAACATTGAATAAACATAAATAATATAACCAACATTGAATAAACATAAATAATATAACCAGTGACCACATAAATAATATAACCAACATTGAATAAACATAAATAATATAACCAACATTGAATAAACAGTTACAAAATTATACTAAGACAAATAATACTAGTACCAAATTTAGAAATACATCCAGGCGTCTACGGATTACCTTGAACATCATAATATTAATGGAAGGAGAATATGAAAGCACATTCAAATATTGTACATATTTCTGTGTGTGTGTGTGCTATACTGTATATATATATATATATACATATATATATATATATATATATATATATATATATATAATAATTAAAGAATTATCATTAATGAATACCTTTCTGATAACCATCTTAATTAAAACCTATATAGTACTATAAAATGTGTGACTATGTTCTTATATAATAGTCTAACATATACTGTATATATATATATATATATATATATATATATATATATATATATATAATAATTAAAGAATTATCATTAATGAATACCTTTCTGATAACCAGCTTAAAACCTATATAGTACTATAAAATGTGTGACTATGTTCTTATATAATAGTCTAACATATTGTGGTTCGCCATGGAACACTAGTAACTGGGTTGTTGTTATGGCAACGTATATTATGTACCAACAATTTGATATTAAAAATCCTTCAGCAGTATTGAATACAAATATTGTATTACTGCCGACATTTTCACACACATACTAACACGCATTATAATTATTGTCTATCTATCTATCTATCTATCTATCTATCTCTCTCTCTCTCTCTCTCTCTCTCTCTCTCTCTCTCTCTCTCTCTCTCTCTCTCTCTATATATATATATATATATATTTGCCTAATATATATATATATATATATAGTATATTTGCCTAAATAAGTACCATATTACACAGGCATTTCATGGCAAACGACCAGTCTAAAGCCGGTGTCACACGAGAGCTTTTATAGTCAACATTCGATTATCAAAAATGTTTGGGCAACATTTCTGGAATATTTTGAACTGTTATCGGAAACTAGACTGATGGTAGATGAATTGGGGCAATACAAATGTATATAATGTTTACCTTAGAAGCTGCCAGACCAGTATTGAGGATAAATGTTGAATGAAAAAGCGCCCGTGTGATACCGGCTTAACTATTATACACGTAAAGAAATATGCACAAATTCTAAAGAGAAAAAAAAATATATATTTTATATACAGCATACTGTTATACAATCTCTCTTAATTTTCCTCCTTTCATCCCCCCCCCCATCTCTCTATCTGTCTCTTTTCTCTCTCTTTCTCTCTCTCTCTCTCTCTCTCTCTCTCTATCTATCTGTGTTCTCTCTCTCTCTCTTATTAGCTTTCATCCTGTCCCTCATCTTCTGTGTAGCCTAGATCCATCATGCTCGCTCTCGCTCTCTCTCACTCACTCACTCACACACACAAACACACACACACACACACACACTCACCTAACCAAACACAGGTAAACGCAACTAAATCTAACATAAACTATTTAATATTATCTAACCTACCTAATCTACAAATGACCTGATCTGGGTTGGATATAAATAATGTGTGGGCAAATGACCTGTACTGGGTTGGAAAAAATAAAGCATGTACAAATGACCTGATCTGGGTTGGATAAAAATAAAGTGTGTGCAAATAACCTGAACTGGGTTGGATAATAATGTGTGTGTGTGTGTGTGTGTCGGTAGGATCTAAGGCGGTGGTAGCGGAGTGGTTATATTTGCTTAAAGGTGGGGGCTCATGGGTTGAGATAAACGGAATAATAATTGCCAAGCTGACTTAATTTTCTTGCAAAATGCAATGGCACTGAAATAATTATTAACAATGGTATAAAGGATTTTGTGGATCGTCTATACCGGGCCTGTGACGTCACAGGAGTGTAAGTCCACCATCCAGTCTAGGATAAGGATACTGGTGTGACGTCACTATGACGTCACAGGCCCGGTATAGACGATCCGCAAAATCCTTTATACCATTGTTAATAATTATTTCAGTGACATTGCATTTTACAAGATAATTATATGCAGGTTGGCGATTATTTTTCCATGTTTACCTCAACCCATGAGCCCCCACCTTTAATGTCACACGGCCCGGTACCCTCTGTAATTTATCACTTACATAGATACTGTACATACATACATACTCCACATACACAGATAATCCACATACATACACAGATACTCCATATACATACACAGATAACCCACATACACACACAGAAACTCCACATACATACACACGCAGTTACATACATGCACTCTTAGAACACATACACACATATTAGTACACCACCCACCCTAAGTTATCGACCTGTTTTGCGCTCGCTCTCTCTTTTTTTTTCTCTCTCTCTGTCTCTCTCACACACATCCATACAAATTTCACTAAAAGATTACTACCAGATTAACTTATTGCCTCCGCAACGAAGTTGGACGGAGGTTTTGTTTTCGCCTCCATTTGTTTGTCTGTAAACAAAATATCTTACACAGTTATGAACCGATGTGTCACGAAATTGGGTGGGCAGATAGGATATGCGCCAAGAGGGACTGATGCAGTTTAGGAGACAATTGCTACATAAGCAGCTTCTTAGGTTAACACTTAAAGAGCGAGGCCCGACTTAAGTCCGTATCTAAAAAGCAGCAAGTTAGGAGCATTATTAAGGCTTTTAAAGGGTTAAAATCGAGTGCAAATGGCCGGGAGCGCAGCAGGCCACACGGCCGACACCCAGGGCTTACCGCCGCCCACTGACTCACGCTCCCTCTGTTCTCGAGAGGCCGGCAGTGTAGCCAGTAGTGAGCGTAGCTGGAAAAAATATGCCGCTATACGCTAAACTCCCATGTTGGTGGTACCACTGCATCAAAACGACGAATGCTACGTAGCTCGTTCTGATCTCATTTTGAAGCTTGTAGCGCCTAGTGTTTTGCTGAATACATTTCTTTTCATGCAGATACTTGATTGATCATTCAGGAGGGCCTGAATATGCCCAAAATAGCCCAAAAAACCCCGCTAGACGAGGGTTAAGTCCCGCTGGTGTAATTTCCCCCCCCCCCCCCCCTCACACACACACAAAATTTGTCTCTCTCTCTTTCTCTTTTTAAGTTTATTTGTGACAAAGCCAGCATAGGTGGAGGTATGCACTCTACTGAGGGCCCTTTAGTTCCGTGTCAATTGGATTCCACGCACAAGTTTTCTCTGCATAATTGTTTTCAATTTAAGTAATTTTTTGTTTTACCTTTCTTTGATATATTGCTCCATACATAAGTAACTATAGCCTATTCGCTGTAAGTAGGTGAGCAATCATTACCTCTATCCTCTGTAACTCAAAAAGGACTAAAGCAAATTGGCTGTAAATATCCACATCTATTCCTTGACTGACTCTTCCTATTCGGTAGAAATAATAGATCAATTACTCTAGTCGTTTTTTAGTTACAGAGGTTAGGTCATGATTTATCGCCTACTTACAGCGAATAGACTATAGTTATAATTGTAGAACAGCCCTCGAATTTGTAACAAGCAGGAAACGAAAAAATACCAAAAAAGGAAACCATAAATCTATCACTAGAAATCATAATCAACTTCAGAATCAGTTATCCCACCTGGACTTAGTAGCTCAGTATACAAGGTACCGGTGGTTTGGTCAAATACACCCACCGAGGATATACCAACACATTACCCCAACACAAGAGGTTAGATTCTACAAGTGTTTCCCGTAACTCTACATTTTTATGTTATTCCATTTAGATTAACCACTTCTATACGGGCATCGTCTTTTTCATATTATTCAGGCTATATTTAGAAGATTTTGTGTAGTTTAAGAAGGCCTTCAGCAATTAACAATCTCCTTTTACTCTCTTACTACCACAGATTCTTCTTAACACTTTCTCTGCAGGGTGTTTTGGGCTATTTAGGGCATAATTCAGGCACTCCTGAATGATTATTCAAGCATCTGCATTAAATGAACTGTATTCTGCCGAAAACTAAGCAAAAATAGCTTCAAAATGAGACCAGAACGGGCCTCGTACGTGGCCTGGTTCACCCGCAGCGGTGCCATAGAAACGCGGGAAACCCGCTATTTGTTAGCACTCGCTCGCTTGGCAACACTGTTGTGAGAGGCAGTGAGGGACCCGCGCGAGACACAGTCTACCTCAGTGGGCCACTGGCTGCTCTGAGAATCGGAGGCGGGCCCCTCACGCTCCCGCCCACTGACACTCGATTTTTACGTTTTTTACAGGCTTTTAAAGCCTGGAAATTGCTGCAAATTGCCAGGACGTTCCAGAATGTCACTCGCAGGGAAAGGGTTACACTGCAGAAATTTGTCTAAATAAGCTAGAATTAAATTGAAAAGAAGTCGCTCGTACAGTCGGGGTTAAAGCTTAGTTCACACATTCACGAGTGTGAGCCCGAGTTCCCACGAGTCCGCACTTTTGGGAACTCGCGTAACGACTCTGGGCAATTTTAGGTGACTCGTGGTGACTCGTAGTGACTCGGGCGACTCGTGTGGAACTCGCGGACATCCGTGGCAACTCGAGCTGGTCCGGCAAAATTTCACCCCTGCACGAAATATTTGCCGCGAGTCTGACAACTCTCAGTGACTCGTATTGACTCATTGTGGCTTGTAGTGACTCGTACTGAGTCTTAAACTACTCGTGAAAGACTCATGAACACTCCCGGCAACAAGCGGACAATTCCACGTGGCCGAAAAGTGCCAGAGTCACCATGAGTGCACACGAGTCACTACGAGTCACAACGAGTGGTAACTCGTGTCGTATTCATGGTAACTCGTACTGACTCACGTCACAATTGAAAAAGTCTCACCAAAGTCTCGAAACGAGGATGACCAAGAGTTAGTAAGATAAGCAAGAAGATCACCAGTACAGCAGCTCTAAGTAACCAAATGGCAATCCAAAAGTAGATTATGAGAAGTTGAATGTATGAAAACATTTGAATTAAGAATAATTAAAACAAACTTTAGAGATGCAACACATAGGAGTAATTGGACGATAGTTGGAGGGTTGAGATCGATTACCCTTCTTTGGGACGGGTTGAATGAGAAACTTCCAGCAAGACGGAAAGATGTTAGAGGAAAGACAGAGACGAGAGTTTGCCAATATTTAGATCTTTCGTGCCATTAAGGTGTCAATTTTATTCGTCCCATTTCTTTGTCAATATTAAGATATTTTTTTACATTTAGATGTTAATTTTTTCGTGGCGAGCGATAGCGAGCCTGTAACTTGGGAAGAATCGGCCTCCGGCCGGGAATTTTAAATGCATTAATATCTTACCTTCTGCACGACAAAGAGCTCATAGACAGCGCAGATAGCTATGACGGTGATGCCCTGTTCTTTACACAGCATAGCAGTGGTGGCTAACAGCATGGCCAGTAGTAGGAGGCGCCAGTCTGTAGCTACTCTTGGGCCAGGAACACCCCCTCCCCCACCACCACCAGCTGTTGTTGTCCCCCCTGGTCCTCGTGTTAGGCCCCTTACCACCTGTTGTCTACCAGTGGCCCCAGCGTAGGACACCAGGGCCCCCAGGAAGAACAGGGAGGACAGGGTTTCGGCCCGACCCACCACACCCGTTACCTGAAAGGATAAAAGGATAGAAATTAATTGTTTGTTATCTATTGTTATTATTATTATTATTTGTAAAGAATAAATAGGAGGGAGGTGATATAATGAATTGTAGTTAACCCCTTCTGTACCGGTGATGTATATGCTTTTCATTATAGTCTGGCAACTATTAGACGATTTCATGGTTAGGAAGAATATGTGGCAGCTAAAAGGATTAATTGAGAGAGTTTGTAACTTTTTAATGGGTAGACACTCTTACTAAGCTGAACAAAATCGTTTAATAGTTGTCAGAATATAATGAAAAGTACATCACCGGTACAGAAGGGGTTAAGGCATACAGTAATACAAAATTGGATGGATAAATATGTAGATAGATACATAAATTAGTAAAACATATTCAATATAGAATAATAGATCTGCATAAATAGATATAGCTACATTCATACTAGCAGGCGGAGAGATAGATAGTTAGAGGATAATTAAATATTCATAATTATACTATAGGTAGCTACATATATACTGTAGATAGCGACATACTTAGAGAGAGAGAGAGAGGGAGAAATAGATATAGATAGAGAAAAATAGAGATAGGTATATAGATAGATAGAAAGAGAGAGAGGGAGGTAGCAGGTAAGTCAGGTCATCCACTCACACAAGGTACCAAACACAGGGGGGGGAGAGAGAGAGAGAGAGAGGTAGCAGGTAAAGTGTACTTCACACAGTCAGGAGTGCGAGCTAGAATCACTAGGAGTAATGACTCCTGTTGATTCCTGGGAATAGACCGCGAGTGTCCGAAATTCCCCGTGCACTCACAATACCGTAGGAGTCAGCGGGAGTGTACCTGCGAGTCACAAGGAATCACTGGGAGTCACTGAGCATCACTGGGAGTTGTTAGGAATGAGATGCGAGTATGCCAGGCATGGCCCCCACTACAGGCATCTCTGTGGGCACCCTTGCCACTTGGAGAGCATGGTCGGTGACTCCTAGTGATTCCTGGTGACTCTTGTTTATACCCAGTAACTCTCAGTGACTCACATGTATTACCTATCTTTATCTCAGTGACTCCCAGTGACTCTGACAAATGAAACAGAAACCTGTCCACGAATCACTGGGAGTGGTCCGATTCCTGGCAAAAACTTTAAACACGCCGATTTTTTTTTCGGACAGGGCCAGTTGCCCGCGACTGGTCGGGAGTCACTGGGGATCTAACAGGAGTCACAGGGGAGTCACTGGGAGTCACCAGGACTCACTGGGAGTGGTTCGATTCGTGGTGAAAACTTTAAGGGGGCACCTGCGTTTTATAGAAGAAGGAACATTAAAAATAATGTTATGGCAGTCACATATTAACACAAGGTTAAGCATGTTTTGAAACATGTTTTGCCATAACAGGGATCAAAATATATATAATATCAAGTATATAACAAATTATAATTAATAATATTTTGCTAATTAGTTGCCATGTTTAAAGGGCTATAGCTTTAAAATGCCTATATTTAGAGGTTTCATTGTTCTACCCCTGAATGAACTCTATATAAATGTTATTTTGTCAGGAGGAATTTTATGTAGGACATTAATGAAAGCAGTTATGAATATTTACAAGAAATAATAATTATATTCATGAAACGAGTGAGAAAATGAAAACAAAATCAAATTTATCAATACTTAGAATTAAATTAGAGCAATTCCCTCATACAAATATAATACATTTTAAATTACAAGTAAAATGACACCTAAATCATTAAAATTTGTCCATAAATGGCTCAGCAGATGCCTTTTTGATATATGCAATATACTAAATAATCCGTTTTGAGAAAACGAAGGTTAAAGTTTGATACTACTTGATATTACGGAAATTTCTGTATTATCAAACTTTCAAAGTGAATGAGTTGCAATTATCATCAGAAGTTCTTTACCATTATAAAATTAATGGGTTGTCTTTCTGGGCGTATATTAAGTAAATAATTGGCGATATTTACATAGAAACTTCACAGTTTGTGTACCATACGCGTCACGCGTACCTGGCATCCAGGGTGTTAAATCTTGGCTGAAGCATGTGAGTTGTGTCCATTTAAAGCGGGTAGGACATTAAATAATTGTATGGGAGCCATGATGATCTACGATACGACAGGGAACATATTAGGTGATTTTTGGGTGTGATTTTCAAAATTAAGCTGAAAAATCAATTTCATGGTGTATTTAGCGAATGCCCCTCTTAAACACGCCAAACATTTTGTCGGACAGGGCTAGTCGCCCGCGACTGGTCGGGAGTCTAACAGGAGTCACTAGGATATCGCTAGAGTCACTAGGAATCATCGATTTTCACCGCGAAAAGGCCCAGGAATCCGAATATTCACCTACTCCTAGTGATTCGAGCTCGCATTCTTGACTGTGTGAAGTACCCTTAAGTCAGGTCATCCACTTAGCCACTCACACAAGGTACCAAACACAGGGGGACAATAGGCTTGCTTGCTTGCTCGCTCTCTCTCTCTCTCTCTCTCTCGGTGTATGTAGGAGAAAGAAAGAACTAGAATATCTCTTCTCAACATCACTTTACTTTCTATTCCTTCTCAAAAGCAATAATGTGTTAACCTACTGAATATACCCTTAAAACAATAATAATAAATAAATATATAAATAAATCAAACAAAATATTAAAAAAACTTATCCCATTCAAGAGACTCCCAGCATACATAAAAAACACAACTCGACATCTCCATCAACTCCGATAAACCCCATATATAATATATATATATATATCCCTTCAAGACCTCCACAACCCAGCCCATAATAGACCACCACCTTCCTCCAAATACCCCCCCCCCCCCAACGCTCACCAACAAGCCCCCAAATAACCCCCCCCCCTTCAGGACCCCTACCGCCTCCATCATAACCTCCATCAACCAACCCCCAAATAACCACTCACTCCCCCTTCAAGACCCCCATCAATGAGGACAGAGGAGCCGGACAGAACAGAACAGACAGACACGCATACACAGAGCCTCCTAAATTGAAACTCATCCCCTTTACGCAGCTAAGCAAACAGAGGCGAGAGGGTCGCGCCCCCCCCCCCCCCCCCCCCGTACCCCTTTCCCTCGGCAAACAGACGGACATGGATGGGCTGCCCTCTAAAAATACTGTTCTTCTCCAGTCTACAGTCTGCCTTTCTCTCTACCCCTATCATATTCTTCTCTCTCTCTCTCTCTTATATATATATATATATATATATATATATATATATACAGTATATATATGCTGTATATAATTATAGTATATACTGTTTATGGAGCATCCCCTATAAACCTCCCTATCATGAGGGTTCGTTGCTGTGATTTTTTGTCAAGGATATTAAGGGATCACTCACAATATAATATTTTAATTTTTCAAATAATAATGCAATATATTTTTGAAACACTGTTCGACTATGTACTGTATATATGTATATACTGTATATACTGTAAACACACACATACGTACCCTTTATCTCGTAATATTGATGGCTGATAGCTTCGCGCTTTGGATCAGAGAGCATTCTGTTATCCCTATATATGGAGGACGTACAGGTACTCCTTTGTTCTCTCTCTCTCTCTTCTTTATCTTTAATACTTACCCCGGATATTTTCACGCCATCTAACCCTTTGAAGATTGTGACGTGTTATGACAGTTTATTCTGGCTTCCATCAAACGATGTTATACAGCTTAGGAAGGACCTGTGGGAATTATACGGGTAAAGACTATTCCAATTAACCATCTGACTTCCATGTACCCTTTCTAATCTGAATAAAATCGTCTAATACTAGCCAGAGCACCGAAACGAAATGAGTAATCGGATTTTGATAGGGTTAATTTCCCAAGCTTTTCTATCCCTAACTTTAACCCCCCCCCCTTTTCTTCTCTTCTCTCCACTCCCCCCCCCCTCCCCCTTTCCCACCCTCCCTCCTTCCTTCCCTTCTACTCTCACACACACTATCTCTCTCTCTCTCTCTCTGCTCAACTTCTCTTCTTCTACTCCCCATCATCCCTCTTCAATATTCACTTTTTTTGTCTACCACCTCCCCCCATTCCTCCTCTCCTCGTCCTCGTCCTTCTTCTCCCTCTCCTCCTCCTTCTTATCTCCTCTTCTTCCTTCCTCCTTCTCGCTCTCAACTCTATTTGATCCGAGCAGGCTCTCCCAAACAGGTTTAAATTCTGTACAGCTCAAAGTAAAAGATTCTGAGGGTGGTGGGAGGTGAAGGTAGGGAGGGCTCAAAGACAATACTAAGTAACTCCCTGTGTCAGAAAGAGGAGCAGGAGGGGGGCGGAGGAGGGGAAATGGAGCTACTGAGGAGGGGAGGAAGTAGCGGAGGAGGGGTGGTGGAGGGAAGGGAGGGCTCAAAGACAATACTAAGAACTCCTTGTATCAGAAAGAGGAGGAGGAGGGGTGGTGGGCTGGGTAGGGAGGGTTCAAAGACAATACTAAGAACTCCTTGTGTCAGAAAGAGAAGGAGAAGAAATGGAGCTAAGGAGGAGGAGGAAAAAGAAGGAGGATGAGGAGGGGAAATGGAGCTACTAGGAGGAGGAGGGGAAATGGAGCTACTGAGGAGGAGGTGGAGGAAGAAGAGGAAGAAAATTGAGACACTGAGGAGGAGGAGGAGGAAGTAGAGGAGGAGGGGTGGTGGGGGTGGGGATGGGCTCAAAGGCAATACAAATGTATATATATAAGAAAGTCCTTGTGTCAGAAAGAGGAGGAGTACAAAGGAGTACATAGGAAATCAAGCAACAACAGATCTAGTGACCCTTCTAGGCTGCCTGTCCTCCAAAACACTGAGGATCAAGTGTCCAAACAGTGGTTTAGAGTGGGTAAGGGAACATTGGAGAGGGAACTACTGCCCTGGAACTAATGTCCGTGGTAGGATTGGGAAGTTAGTAAGGGACAGATGGGTTAGTACCTGATGGGAGGATAAAATAAAGTTATTCATTTACAAACGCAGTCAGTCGCGGGTTTGATGCGAGGTATTTGTCTAGGCGAAGTTTAAATGAATCAACGGTGCTGCAGTCTATAACATCTCGGGGAGGCCCATTCCATAAGTTGACAACTCGATTGAAGAAGACATTTTTAGCTTCGTGTGAGTTAAAAGATTTACCAATAATTTTGCACCCGTTTCCCCGCGTGTAATTAGATTGGTCGATAGTGAAGTACTTACTACAGTTCATATTGTCGATGCTTTTGATGATTTTGAACACTGTAATTAAGTCGCCTCTTAATCTGCGCTGGGTTAAAGGAAATAGATTTAATTCTCTAAGACGCTCCTCGTATGGTTTGTTCTTTAGGCTAGGTATCATTTTGGTAACTCTACGTTGAACTCGTTCTAGCTTGTCTATATATTTTTGGTAATAAGGGCACCAGGATTGAATACAGTATTCCAGAAGAGGGCGGACTAAGGAATTGTAAAGAGTTAGGATAACGTCTTTGGATTTATGCTCAAATGACCTGCCTATAAAGCCAATTATTTTGTTTGCCTTCTTAACAACTTCTGAACATTGTTGACTCGGTTTTAGGTTACTCGATATTGTTACTCCCAGATCGGTTTCTCTGTTTACATTCTTAAGCTGAGTGCCATTCATCAAATAGTTTGCTTTCTCATTTTGGTATCCGATATGTAGTACTTTACATTTATCCGCATTGAAACTCATTTGCCAAATTTGGGCCCAACATGACAACTTATCTAGATTGTGTTGCATATCGTCAACTTGTTCTTTTGAGAGTACGCTATTTGCAATTTTTGTATCATCAGCAAATTTTGAGGTTGTACAGGTGAGACCCTCATCTATGTCGTTGATGTAAATTAGAAAGATAATTGGTCCTAGTACCGATCCCTGGGGTACCCCGCTTCTTACATTGGTCCATTTAGATGCCTTACCGTTTATGACTACTCTTTGCTTTCTGTCGCTGAGCCAATCTTCTATCCATTTTAACACACTGTCTTGTATTCCATGCGCTTTTAGTTTTAGCAGTAAACGTTTGTGGGGAACTTTGTCAAAGGCCTTTTGAAAATCAAGGTATATAATATCTACAGCTTTACTCTCATCGTAGAGGTTGAGGATATCGTTGAAGAAGTCTAAGAGGTTTGTTAAACAGGAACTTTTTTTACGAAAGCCGTGTTGAGTATCTTTAACTATGTTATTTTCTTCTAAGTGATTTACGAGTCTGTCTCTTATGACCGTTTCTAGCATTTTACATACAACTGAGGTTAAGCTAATTGGACGATAGTTACTGGGTATAGATTTGCTGCCTTTTTTTAATATCGGTGTTACGTTGGCTAGCTTCCACTGATCAGGCATAGTTCCAGACTGCAAGGATATATTGAATAGTAATGTCAGTGGTTTGGAAAGCTCATCCTTAGCTTCCTTTAGAACTCTAGGCGAGATTGTATCAGGTCCAGGCGTTTTATATACCTTGAGTTTATCTTAACAATTAAATACTTCTCTCTCTGTAACAGTGATATTGCTTAGAACATCTGAATTATCAATCTGAATCGGCGATGGTGTAGGGATATCACTGAGGTCTTCTGTTGTAAAAACTGATGCAAAGAAGGTATTGAGGGCATTACTCATTTGTACTTCGTCTTTGGTGTATTCTCCATTTTCATCGACGAACGGTCCAACAGTTGAAGTAACTACTTTTTTCTTTCTGATATAACTATAGAATTCTTTCAGGTTTGTTTTACTTTGATTCGCAATATGTAACTCCAGGGTCTTTTTTCTTTGCTTAATTCACTTTTTGCCTTTGCGTCGTAGCTCTACAAATTTCACCCGTTCTTCGTCATTTTGTAAGGATTTTAATCTATCATTATCAAACTTTTTAGCAAGCAGACAGTTTGAAATATCTTTATTCCACCATTTGGGCTTATTATTATGGCCTGTACGCCGTATTTTCGATGCTATGCAGTCCTGCACTGCTTTTATTTACGTGGTTTCGAATAATTCCCAAGATGTATTTATGCCGTTATTGTTAATTAAAAAGCTCCAGTCAGTTTCTTTAAACATAGCTCTAAGTTTATGAAAGTTTGCTTTCTTGAAATTAGGGACTTTTTCGATGCTGCTATTTGGTTCGTTACTAGTAAACTTTAACCCTTGTCTATCGGGGCCCGACTTAAGTCCGTATCTAAAAAGCTGGACAATGTGGCGGGGCCCGACTTAAGTCTGTGTGCAATTTTGGCGCAATATTGGCTCTGAGAGAGAGCCGAGCGGTGGGAGGAGCATAGGTTGCCTCATGACCGCTCGCCACGACCGTCGTGGGCCCACTGACATTTACTCCACTCTACTCCACCCTCTCTCACTCGCTACACACGTAATTATGTAACAAACTGACCGTATTTTAGCAATTTTGCCCTTCGGTTGCACGATCGTTGCAAGACAACCAGTGATCTTAGAAGGATGATTCGGGTGTCATTGGAAAGCTCAATTTACGCCCTTTAAGGGATACATACTTGTATTACGCTCTGGCTCTTGTTTATGCATGAAAAAGAGCACGGAAACAACCCCATTTATGGTAAAAAAAAAAATGCTGGGCGGCACGGTCAAATATACTCCACCACCCGCTCTTAAGGTGTTAAAGTGAAAGTTATTGAACGATGGTCGCTGTTACTGAATTCATCACCAACATTCAAATTCTCTATTAATTCTTCTTTTGTTGCAAGTACAAGGTCAAGGACGTTATTACCACGGGTCGGCGATCGAACAAATTGATAGAGTGAACTCTCTTGCAAGTTCGCATACAAGTCATGTCCGGAGTGTGAAGTAAGAGTATCGCCCCACTTGGTCACAGGTAAATTAAAGTTGCCAAAAAATATGGTATCTTGTGAGTTATTTACATCTGCAATTTGTTCATAAGTTTCTAGGTCAGTTTGCACTGATTGAGCGGGAGGTCTGTATATTAATGCGAGTATTATTTTTGTACCTTTATTATTCTTTATTAGCACAAAAGATGTGTCGACGTTCACAATTTGAGGTTTTGACATGAGGGTCGGGTTAAGACTTTCTTTGATATAAAATAAAACGCCACCTCCATTTATATTTATTTGGCTGTTCTCAAACATTACATAATCGGGAAGTGAATACTCTGCTGAAAAGTCTCTATCTTCTGTATTGAGCCAAAATTCTGTTATGCCAATCACATCATAATTTTCTGTAAACACTAGTTCCTCTAAATCTGATTTTTTTTTATTGCGTATGCAGTTTTAGAACTCACAGAACGTTCTTTAATCAAATTTTTGGGTCTGGTCTAGATCTACATTTACATTCATGGCTGTCCTCGGTCCTCGGTCATTATCCCTGGCAGTTTTGAATTGGGGTTGTGTTGGTGGAGCTTTATCCAAATTCGCGGTTCTTGATGGATTAGCATTTAATTCCTTTGCAGGTTGCCGTCCTCGCTGTCTTCGGTCCTTCTTCCTGGTTGTCCTGTGCTGAGTCGATTTCTTCTCCGAAAATCCTTCACCGCATCGTTGAGAAGACGCCCAAAACGTGCTGCTCACACCTGGTTCAGATGAACTCCATCGTCCGAAAACAAATAGTCATCGTAGTAGAAATTGTCCCAGGTGTCGACGAATCCCACGGTCTCCTTCCTGCAGAGGTTTGCTAGACAACAATTTGTGCTGGTGGCTATGTTGTAAAATCGGCTCTCTACACCGAGCCGGGGGACGATTCCTGAGACGATGATCCTGGATGACTTCTCCTTAAACGACTTGATCAGCTGCTGGTACTTTAAAAGCAAATCTTCCGACAAGGTTCGCTGAACATCGTTGGATCCAACGTGGATGACGTACATTGTATTAGCAGGGGCCAACTTTGATACTTCGTCAACTGCAGCAACTACGTCATCCACACCACCACCAGGGATACAAAAACGCTTCCTGGTCTTAGGTGCCCTGGTCAAAACTCTGTGGTCTGACCACGTATCATCGAGTCTCCCACGAGCCGGACTTCTTCTATTTCCTCTTCGTCATCCGAGTCTGTGAGTATCTGGAAACGGTTTTGACACTCGGTATGGGTTTCCTGGTCTTGGGGCAAACGTTGTTTCTCACGACATGGAAGTTGTCTTGAGGGGGAAGAGGGTCACCATTTGTTTCTTGAGTATCGGAACCATCAGCTGAAGTGGCTACTGCAGGCGTTGAATTGTTGGCAGTTGACGTTGGTGGCTGCTGGAGTTGCGGTGACAATTGAAGTTTGTGGTACTCCAACGTTGAGTGTTACCAACGCTTGGAGTGATTCCAGCTTCATGTTGAGGACGTTGATCTTGTAGTAGGAGGAGGGGGGGAAATGGAGATACTGAGGAGGAGGAGGAGGAATAAGAGAGGAGGAAGTGGAAGAAAAATATAGGGGAGGAAGGAGAAGGAGGAAGAATAATATTCAGGCTAAACATCCCAGGTAAACTTACAAACTGGTATACCCTATTTAATATAAATAGGCCAAATAGCCCATGTAAATTTAATATACCCTGTTCCAAATAGGTAGGACAAAACATCTGTACCTCTAAAAAGGCTATAACAAATGGCTGTATACATTTCCACACCGATTCCCTGGCTGACCCTTCCCAAATAGTAGATACATTAGCTCGATTACTCTAGTCGTTTGTGAGTTACAGATGTTTAAGAAGTCTGGCCTACTTATTTAGAACATGGTGGTTAGGATGGGGATGAGAGAGAGAGAGATAATTAAGGTTGAGTGATTGCTAGCTTGTAACTTAGAAAACAATCGGCTTTATGCTGGGGCAGTAGTCTATCGAACAATGTACTAAGTAAGCTTGAAGGGGATATGGATGGACATATTTTTAAGTTTGAAGGAAGCTTGGAAGGCGTTTCAGTTAGCCTGGGGGACAAACTAAATACATTGCTCGCAAATGGTAAAAACAAGCAAAATCCTCGACAATAATTAAGGGACCCCACCTCCCATTTATTACCTTTCTCTCCCTCTCTCTTCGGCTTGTATCTATTCGACCCCATTCAGCCTACTGTTTTAAGACGTTTACCCCCATCCAGGTGTCAATATTTTCCTGACTCGCTACCGCTCGCAGCATATGTATATTTTTGTTTTGACAGCATGCTAAATTTGTACATTTTTCGATAGAAACATTTCTCCGGTGAAGCCGGATTTCTCCATACAATGCTGGCTCGCTACCGCTCGCCAGGAAGAAATCGACAGTTGGCTGAATGGGGCCGAATGGATACAAGCCATGGAAAGAGAGAAAAGGAGAGAGAGATAAAAATAAAGCCGGTGCCCCCCTTAAACAAAGTATTATAAAGGTGGCAAGCTCAAAAGATCCCTATTATCATAAACCTTCTTAACTAATACGAATAATGATGGCCGAATGGATACAAGCGCAGATACAATTAGTTAAACGATATTAAGACACTTCACCCTTTAGCTCGACGATAATTAGATGCTTCACCCCATTCAGGGTATCGATTTTTTTCAGGGCAAGCAATAGCAAGCCCGTTAATTAGAAAAACTATCAAAAACTGTAGAATTTTAGATTAAAGGGTATATGGGTGGGTATTTTTTTTAACTTGAAGGAGGCCTGGGCGAGCATTATATATATCTGTTATCTGTTACAAAGATCGCCACGTGTAAGTGGCACCGATTAGCATGTCGCCCATCGGTAATTTGTTTAGGGTTTATTCCCCTAGATGGGTTGCCCGCCAAGGCTATCGAGTCCCATCCATATATATATATATATATATATATATATATATATATATATACACTGTATATATATTTATTTATTTTTATTTTTTATTTCTAAGTCTGGGAAGGCACCTAGGGGACAAACTAAAATACACAGCAAGCAAAATCCTCAACAATAATTACACACAATACAAGCGCAGATAAAATGTACACTACCTTAATTTTTCCCCCTAGTAATGCTATCTTTACCCTTCCCCTCCTTGCCGGGGTGAGGCCTTTAATTTTCTGCCTTTTAGTGTGATGATGCTTTTTTAATTATGCTCCGGCTAACATTAGATGCTCTGATTCGGCTTACAAAGGAAAGCGAGCAGCAACAGACAAACCTTTTCTAACAAGACTACTCGTTGATAAGAAAACAAACAAATATCACATATATTGGCATGTGCACTGTGCAGGCGACCTCATCGCATGTCACTTCTGTCAAGTTCTGCGGCGCAGTTATACCCTGTTCTAATAGGTAGGCCAGAAATCATGACCCCTAACCTCTGTAACTAAAAACGGGCTAGAGTCAATGGAATGCAAATTTATACACCCATTCCCTGGCTGATTCTTCCCAAATGGCAGTTATCTTAGATAGATTACTCTAGTCATTTGTGCGTTATAGAGGTTAATGTTCAAGAGTTTTGGATACAACCCAGGGAGAGAGGGAGAGAGAATAGAGAAAAAAAAAACAAGGTGGGACCCCTTAAAACGCACAGATATACCTGATCTCCCTATTCTTACCCATTAGTAGGGTCATTTGCTTGGAATCCGTGACCATTTTGTTCCTACCTTTTTCTCTCGATGGATTTGACAACCTGAACCATTTTAAAGGAAAATTAGCTCCTATGCCCCTCTGAAAAATGACGGCTAACTCTGCTAGAGCCCAATATTCAAAATGGCTGCCAACGCCATCTTGAAAAACATGAAATGTAATATCTCTGGCATCAGACTGATGAGCTACAAGGACGAATGAGGTGTCCTTTTTCACTAATTCTGGCATTACAAATCCACTGGAATGGTTATTGATTTGTATTGTATTGTATATTGTATTGTTATTGTATTGTATAATGCTAATTGTACATACTAATCTGCCACTTCACTGTCACTACATGATTCACTGTATGAGCCACTATCAGAATCACTGTCCTCACTTTCGCTGCTATCATCACTGTTGTTCTCTGCCTGCGGTGTATATCTAATATTACTTTTTTACTGTTTCAGATGGATCGCATGCCCATCTGATGAAAATCGCCGACTTGTGAAGTGACCGAAATAATGGATAATAGAAGAGAGAGTGAAGAGTTACCAGACAAGACATTAAATGAATACGAGTGCATTTTACTCTGTGGTAAGCGATGTACCGCAGATGATCGTTTGGATAACATTACACCTGAGAAGTGGGAATCCATCCGGGAAAAGTCTTTACAATGGAAAGAACTTGATAAGTTTCAACATATACATGAAAATGTGGATTGGGAGAAGGGACCAAAGGGTCACCACATGCATAGCACTAGTTACGCATCATTATCCAGCAAGCGCAAGCTGTCTCAAGCCGAAAAACGCAAACACAAATCCGAGGAACGTCTTGAAAGAGATGAAGCATCAGATCAACAAGACCCTTCCCCAGAGGCCAGTGCACCTAAAGGGCTCCGCTCCAGTATGGGTGTCCTTCCCGATAAGACTCTGTGTGTGGTGCATGAAAGGGGCATACAAGAGTAGTGATCGTGACAAACAGATTTTACTCCTATCAACAGTAGATGCCTGGACTAAATTCAAGTTACATACTGTCCGTCTGGAAGATGAGGTCATGAGATTGAGACTTGACACTCTGATTGCATCCATCCCAGATAGTCAAACAGCATTTGGGTTGGAAATCCGCTACCATCGTGCGTGCTGGCGCAAATATGTAAGCGACCACAAGCCCCTTTCAGATGAAAGCACTCAACATCTGCAGCGTGTAAACCTCCGAGAGGCCCAAGCTCTCTTCTTTCATCATATTCGTCAAGTCATCTTCAAAGACCATGAAATTCGCACACTGCAAGGCCTGCTGCAGGACTATAAGCGGACATAACTAATAACTGATCTCAAATCACGGACATAACTCAGTAGTAAAATCCAGCTACTTAAAGAAAATTCTCGTCAATGAATTTGGGGAAGACATCGGATTTCATGAACGCATTCAAAAGAATGTGAGTGAACTGGTATGTGATACAACAGCAGCAGGTACATACATCGAGGCGGCAATATCTTCATTGGGTGTCAGCAATGATCAATTGGTGATGAATGTTGCGGCACGACTCAAAGAGCAAGTCATCAGGACAAATACTATTCCCTGGCTCCCATATATACACGAGTTGGAGAGAGAAGACCTCAGTGAGCTCCTGCTGAAGCTGCTCACATGGCTGAAACACCCAAATAAGTCTGCAATTGATGACAGTCCATCCGTCCGATCGATTGCATCTATCCTCACAAGCTACATCACTGGAAAACGCACTGCATTTGAGATCAATCTCTCTGTCTTGCTACATGGACTGACCAAGAGTAAGGAGATAGTCGACATAATGCACAAAGATGGACTGGGCATCAGTTACAACGACGTACTTATGCTGCGAGATTTTTGGGTGGTCAATGACCTCAAGTGCTCATCTGATTGCCCCTTCGAACTAGCTGAGGGTAAGCCTGCTATCGCTATAGTCGACAACGATGACTTCAAGAGCGACACACTGACCGGTGCTGGCCAGTCACACCGCACTAATGTCATGTTTGTGCAGCCAGAATCATTTGATACAGAACTTCCTTCCGAGAATCACGAGAATAGACCAGTTCCCGGTGCCAACTTTGCATCAAACCTCTCAACAACTCTCAAAGAGCTCGGAAGTGAAATGCAAAAAGTCAACCCATACAAGACAGCGAAGCGTGGGGAACCACCTCTCAGGAAGCCACCAGCCACCAGCTGAGAAGGGATACGGTACCAAGTATACCTGGGGAGATTATGCAGAGAAGTTGGTGCACTTCGTTCTAACGAGACACAAGCATGCTGAGCGCATCATTTGCGTCAATGATTCGTATGATCAGAATTACACGATCAAGGACAGTGAGAGAATACTGCGCCAAAAAAACCTGCCAATCAGCAATGTCTTCATGAAGAAGACAAATTTCCTTCTAGTAAAGTTTTCCATGCTCTCCTGGGTAAACCTGAGAACAAAATCCGCCTTCAGGCTTTTCTTCAAACGGAATTCCAGAGAACAGCAGCAACAACTAGCACCGAGATCATCTACTGTGTAGTTGGCAGCACTGCAAAGAATCTCACCACAGGCAAGCTTGTGCCAGAGCTCACATGCTCCCATGCAGAGGCAGATACGGCAATGCTCACCATATATAGTGTGCTCCGGTCAAACAGCTACACAGCAGCTGTCGTTCTTGACAGAGAGGACAGAGACAACTATGTGCAAGCGGCATATGTTGCTCAGAAGACAACAGGAATCCTGTGTGTGAAACGCAAACGTCAGCTTATCGATGCCCGATGTTTGTGCAGTGAGGCAATGGCTGCATCCATCATACCACTTCATGTCCTCACTGGGTGTGACCACAACTCTGGCTTCTATGGAGCAGGCAAGAAGCTCATCGCAGATCGTCTGGAGAAGTCTAAAGAGGCACACGACCTGCTAGCAGCATGTGGTACACAGCTCCTAGTCACAGAACAGGTCATCAGTGATTTGGAGCGGTTTGTCATTCGATATGTCTATGGTGATACCAAAAGCAAGACCCTGGGAGATGCGAGGGCAGCGAAGTGGAGAGCTCAAAAGAAAAAAAGCACTATCCGACTTGTGCCTGACTTGGACAGTCTCCGTCCACACTTGGAGCGTGCAAACTATCTTGCATACTTGCAAAAGCATAACCAGCTCCAAAGTCACCCCTCACCGATCGGCCATGGATGGCATCTTGTAAATGGTCTATGTCTGCCTGTCCATTCAACCCAGCCCCCACTTCCCCCATCCATACCACTACCTACAAATCCGCAGGCAGAGAACAACAGTGATGATAGCAGCAAAAGTGAGGACAGTGATTCTGATAGTGGCTCATACAGTGAATCATGTAGTGACAGTGAAGTGGCAGATTAGTATGTACAATTAGTATAATACAATACAATAACAATACAATATACAATACAATACAATAACAGTTATCGTAAATACGATAGGCTACAACTCTTTTGTGATCCCGTATGTCTCTGTGACGTCACGGTCGCTCCTACAGCACGACGTAGGACGAGTAGATCGTATATTATAAGATTGTAAATAAGTTAAGTTATAAAAGGCCTAATATGCTATTAAGCAATATTGCCATGGTCTTATGTAGTATATATGAATTTATCGTATATATTAATAAAATTTATCGTATAGAGCAACCTAGATGCGGTACGATAATTTGGGGTCCTGGCGTTTGCCAAGGCAGCAAAATGTGTGCCTTTGAGGAAGACCAGAGCCTTCACGAACACCAACCAGTTAACATCTATTTTCCGCCCTCAGTTGATCGCGCTTTTGAGCCTCTAATCACAATACACTGTCAGCAATACAAACAGCTACACCATCACGACGCTCTCATCGACGCCATGACTGACTGACAGATAAGCATAATATTCATGTCCATTCCCATGTCATCATTTATTCTTTCTTTAACTTGACTCGTGTCTCGGGACCGAAGTCTCGTTCCCCATTGTCCACCGCCATATTGGGTAAAACGTTCTCCCTTGCCTCATTGCCACGTGGAACTATTGGTGAGTTAATTCCTGGCTAATATTAACCCTTATTACTTTAACCTATATATAAATTTATTATGTGAGACCTTTGGATATAAATTAGCTTGTTTCAGATTGAATTCAATTTAGATATGGAGTAGTTTTCATTTAGATTGATTTTATTTTATTCATTATAGCTTAGTAATATTTAACTTCCATTGATGGTTTACCACATTGGTGCCCAGACCCGGGAATTGGCTACCAGTAAGGGATTTTTAAGGCAATGAGCAACGGGACATATAACAGGATGCAGGAACAACTCTATGATAATCTGGTAGGACTAGCCAAGCGGTGGTTAGAGCCGGAATGCAGGGTCACATCGTTGCACCTGCCTAAGTCCTGCATCCCACCCATCATCTTCCCCCAATAATTTTCTTTTCCATTTCAGACTTCCTGTGACATATGACCTGACCTAACATTTTTTCTTGTTCAATATGACCCTTTAGTAGGTATTGCTATTTTGCGTACTATTTTTTCTCCATAACGTAGAAATCCGCCGGTCGGCGTCTCTTAACTAGACTACTATTTTGCCGTTGTTTTTGTGACATTTAAATACATAGCCTATAGGCTTACACGCAAAATGAATAAAGACAATAAAGAGACGCCGTCTAGTGGGGTGCTGATCAAGGTCCCTAGAAATCAAAGGGCAGGGCTTCGGGGAGTATTAAATAGGCTAATTGTGGACGTAAACACTTTCATCACTACTGCTGAACTAGAGGAATTGGAAGCTAGATTAGAAAACGTCCAGGCTACCCACGGTCGTATTATGGCTCTGAGTGAGGTGATTGTGGCAGACATGACAGAGGAGGAAGAGATAGTTACAGAGTGTGATAATCGCGCCCTCTATGATGAACCTGTCTTTAGAGCAAAGTACATATTACAGCGTGCTGTCGCAAGTAAGAAGGGAGGCGAGAATGAGGCCCATAGAAGGGCTGACCCAAAACATACTGTACACCTCCCAAAGCTCAATCTTCCTACATTTGGGGGCAAGTTGACTGAGTGGTTAGCTTTTTGGGACGTATTTCGGTCTACAGTACATGAATCCTCTTTGGATAATGTCCGCAAGTTTCACTACCTGAAGGGACAAATGGAAGGAGAGGCCTTACATTTGATAGAGGGTTTTGCGGTTGTGGGTGATAGTTATCATGAGGCAGTACAATTATTAAAGTCCACATGCGGGGATCAAGAGCAGTTGAAGATGGCCCATGTCGTTGCCTTGTTAAAGCTCGCAGAACCACAGTATAAGGTTGAGGAGTTAGCAAATTTTAGGGCAAATAGGGAGTGCCATACTCGATAGCTAGACACCCTAGGGCTCACCACACAGGAAATGATAGTCATTATCTTGCATCAGAAGCTTCCTATGGCAATACTTGACAAGGTTAGATCGTTTGATCTGGGGGAGTTCAAAACTCAGTTCAGTAAGGAAATCAATAATCTACAGTTGAACAAAGGGAGAATGTATGTGTCGGGAGGGAGTGAGAATGTGGAGAAGAGGGGAACTGTAAGCATGACAGTGGGGACTAAAGAAAAGAAAGAGGGTACGTATAAGAAACCTGCTCAGATTCTATGTAAGCTATGTAATAACAAACATAAATGGAGTTTCTGTGTAAAGTACCCTACAAATGAGACAAAACTAGCACAGGCGAAAAGATTAAAGCTATGTGTAGGTTGTCTAAGTAAGGAACATGGTAAGCAGGGACAATGCACTGCTACATACTTAAGGCCCTGTCGCCACTGCAAAGGACATCACTTTGATAAGTTGTGTAAGAAGAAGATGCAGAAGAAGGAGAGGAGGAGGAGGAGGAATTAAGGTTTACAGTTTTCAAATAGACTATACCCTGTTCTTAATTGACGGCTATTTCTGACGCCTTGAACCTTTAAGGGAGCCCACCTCGCTTTTTGTTTTTATTTGATCTATTAGTTAATGTATTCCTTAATTTCTAAGTTTTTTAGCTAGACCTCCATCAAGCTTAGAAAAAACACCCCCTAGACACGCCTTCAACATATATTTGTACATTTTTCGGTAGAAAAATGTCCCAGCTGAAGGCCGGTTTCTCTTAAAATAATCAGGCTCGCTATCGCTCGCCAGGAAATAATCGACACCTAAATGGCACGAAAGGTCTTCAAATTGACAACAAAATAATGCGAAAGGGAAAATCGCCAAACTAACGGAACAAACGTCTTAAAACCTCAAAACTAATATGCTAAACATGAGGGAGAAGGGGATCCAGGAAAAGCGAGTAGTACCCCCTTAATAATTTCCCAGAGCTCCCGGTGTATTTCTCTATTTCTGGGGGAAGCAGACGTCGGGGGGGGGGGGGGGGGGGACAGTCGGGCAAAATAATTGACGGCTATTTATGACGCTTTGAACCTTTAAGGGGGGATAGGCCGGTTTTCTGGACCACTTTCTCCCTCGTGTTTAGCCCCATTGGTTTTCAGATTATAAGACGGTCGGCCCATTAGTTTGGCTATTTTAAGACCTATCGCCTCATTTCTTTGTCCAAATTAAGAATTTTTGTGCCATTTAGGTGTCAATTTTTCCTGGCAAGCGATAGCGAGCCTCTAATTTTCTACGAAAAATGGGTGTTTTTCTAAGCTTGATGGAGGTCTAGCGAGGAAACTCAAAAACAAATAAATCAATAATTAACATATAGACCAAAAACCAAGCAGTACCCCCTTAAGGGAGACCTGACCCTGGTGGGAGAGGGGCCCTCAAGTATTAAAGGGGGTGACCTGCTTTTTCTTTCAATCCTTTTCTCTCTTTCTCTGGCAAGTATCCATTCGGCCCCATTCAGCCTACTGTTTCTAAAACGTTTATCCCCATCCAATTGTCGATTTCTTCCTGGCGAGCGATAGCGAGCCAGCATTGTATGGAAAAAACCGCTTCGCCGGAGACATTTTTCTATCGAAAAGTGTACAAATTTAGCTTGCTGTCAAAAAGATTAAAAAATATGCTGGCTCGCTACCGCTCGCCAGAAAAATATTGACACCTGGATGGGGGTAAACGTCTTAAAACAGTAGGCTGAATAAGGCCAAATGGATACAACCCAGAGAGAGAGGGGGAAAGAGAGAAAACAAAACGAGGTGGGCTATTATATATGAGGGAAGGATATACGGGAAAATATTAAGGTAAGTTAGAAACTGGAGAAAATATATACAAGGATGAAGGGACATATTAAAAAAAAAATATATATATATACATGGGTACGATTTTAGTTATTGGACACCTATTTGACAGGTACCACCAACGATATACCTATTTGTTTTCGGTGTCCACGCATCCAACACCAAGCTACACCCTTTTCTGGTGTACGAAACACTAAAAAAGCAATGGGGACACTTTAATAATAATAATATGAGACGAAATATAAAAGAACTCTGTTGCGTTCGTCGTGGAAGTCGCTTCGCTTTGTTTACTTTACGCTCGGAGTGACTTCCCGCCTTGGCGGTCGACTTAAAATGGCTAAGCTAACCAGTTGTTGGGTACATTTTTTTTATAAAGACTTGCGTTATAGGCCGTGGGATACAGGACGGGTTGAGGGCCCCCCCCCCCCCCTGTGAATTATAATAATCGTCATATATGTTGCCAGCAGGGGGCAAGTAAAAGCTGGCCATGGGATAATTAGACCCTCTACTGTCAACATGTATGACGATTATTATAATTCACGGGGGGGGGGGGCATCAACCCGTCCTGTATCCCACGCCCTCTATCTAATACCAACCTCCAAGTAAAAAATACTAGAAGTTTAGGTAGAGGTATTTATAGGATTTAGGCCTGAATTTGTTTCCCCCACCCAAAACCCCTTATTCCCAAAGGGTCCCGTATTATTGTTGGGGAATATGGATTATTCATGTATATTTCCGCAGCTTATAATGGTTACAAGAAGCATATAAATAAAAAAAATAAAAAAATAAATATAGGAAAATATACTCGGCAACAGAACGGTCAATTTAGAGGGGACGTAATCTCGAGCGTCCTGTGTAAACAAACCGACGATCCGAAGCAACGATGGACTCCCGATCTTCGGCATAAACGCGCCGTTTTATTCTCGTCGAAAACCACATTTAAAAAGTTATATCGTTTTCAATACTATTACCGGACCAGAAAAAGGTGTAGCTTTGTGTTGGATGAGTGGAAACCGAAAACAAATATGTAATAAATCGTTGGTGGTACAGTCGTTAGGATTAATTTGTTTCATTTCCCCTGGACTAGGCGTTAGTAGCACTGCACGGTGGAGAGGTATCCCCTCTACCTCCTTTCCTTGTTGGTTCCATACCCCAACCAAAACCCTCCCAATTTCTCTCCGACCCCAGAACTACACCCACCCTCCCTTCTCTCGCTCTCACCCAGCTACTTCTGGACCTCACCAATGCATGTATTCTGAACAACTAATGAAGGAATACAATGTATCATAGGTACAGTTAAGTATGAGCTTTACTAAATTTGAAAGCAAGAGAGAGAGAGAGAGAGAGAGAGAGAGAGAGAGAGAGAGAGGGAGGGAGGGAGAGAGAGAGAGAGAGAGAGAGAGAGGGTGGGGGGAATGTTCGACGGAAACCTTATATATGATTCGAGTGATTCCTACTGATACATTTGGGCCTACTATTGAAACCTGAAAGCTTCATACCGATTCACTGATGGTTTAATACTGTTGAACTATCATACTCTAAAAAAACTGCCAAACTACCCAACGCGAAGTTGTATTTCCTTTTCATCGTTGTAATGGCTCAGGCTCGGCTACGTAACAAGCTTGAGACAACGAGGACCGTCTGTGTCAATTCCTCCATGAGTCTCTCCCATCAATAAACACACAAAATAAACCATTCAATTATTTTGAATTATTTCTTTGTATAAAATTAGTTAACCCTTCTTTAGCGGCCTATGCGATTTATTTATATGTACCGCCCAGCGGGGTGTTTTTAGCCAAAATAGGGCTGTTTACGTGATCATTTTCATGCCTAAATAAGACCCAGAACGTAAAACAAGTATCTATCCCTGAAAGGGCATAAACAGAGCTTTCGAATGACACCATAACGATCCTTTTATGATGGCTAGTTTTCTTGCAATAACCGTGCAACGCGAGTGCAAAAAGCAGGTAATTAGCCACTTTCCCGATACAATTCCGTATATAGCGAGTGAGAGAGGGAGGAGGGAGCTGAGATTCGTGTCAGTAGGTTCGCCGCGGTGGTCTGGAGCAGTCATACGCTCGCTAGTCTCCTGCCACCACTTGTCTCTCTCTCTCAGCAACATTACGTGCTGAAATTGCCACTCGACCTATGTCGAGCGCCGCCACATAGTCCAGCTTTATTAAAAACGACTTATGTGGTGAGCCGCTTTTTAAGGGTTAATACTAATATAGCTACTTATTAGCACCGTATACAAGAACTAAACATTTGCTTAATAATTTTCTCCACAAATCTCACTGCTTCCAGACAATTCAGGACTCATTATGTGTAAACAGCCAATTTGCCAATACATGCTATGAATTATTGCCGAGAATGTGCCCCGTGAGTCGGCCATGTGACTGCATTACGTGAATTCAACACTCTTAACATAGCTATCCACCCAATCATTAGGCCATATTACTTTCCTAATTGACCATAATGTAAAACTACTCTATATAAACTGGACACGAACTACCCTCGGGCAAGGTACTGTAGTTTTTGAAAAGAGGCTCCAGCTTTGAAAATATTACTTGATTTAAACAGGCTAAATAATCCTGATGGGTTGATAACCAATATATATGCCCTATTTATACTAACTACCCCTAGGGCACTCTTACGCTCATCTATCCATTATGGAGGGTCTTATTTTAAAGTTCCCTTTCCCTCAACACTTACGTTCACCCATACATTAGGGAAGGACTTATTAATTTTGTCACGTTACCCTTAACACCTTGTCATAAGGTTACTCTATTTTATCAGGTATCTTGTGTTGTAACCAAGTTAAGGGGGGCGTCCGCTATGGTTATGTAGCAATATGGGTTGAAACATAGAAAATTGTGTTAAATATTCCCTGAGTAATGGCAAGACGTAGAGTATCTACTCCACATAATACTATTGAAAGCTTCAGGCCTATTCAAGCTTAATCTCTTGAGATAACTTTCAAGATAATTGGAATTCACACCTGTTAACCCACTGAGCCCCAGCTAGTATTACTGCTTCATCCATTCCACCATTAAAATCTCCGACTGGCAATCTTGTAAGTGACCCACGAGATAAAGCTAACCTTCTTGCGGATATTTTCTCCACCAACTCAACCTTAGATGAAATAAATCAAGATGTCCCTGTACTTAATTTTAATTCGCCTGAAATTCCCTCACTTAAGATCCACACCAGACATGTCAAAACTATTTTGCAGAATCTCTCGGTAGATAAGGCTCCTGGTCCAGATGAAATTCCTCCAATAGTACTTAAGAATTGCTCCTTGGTGCTCGCTCCTGTATTGGCAAAATTTGTCCGTCTGTGTACTCATACCTCATGCTTCCCAGTACCCTGGAAAGAAGAAAACATCCATCCAGTTCCTAAAAAAGGTGCCTCTTCAGATCCATCAAACTACAGACCAATAGCTATAACTTCCACTCTTGGTAAAGTCTTTGAAATTATATTAAATAATCACATAATTAAGCATCTTGAGAATAATAAATTAATCAGTGATAGGCAATATGGATTTAGACGATGTCGATCAACTGCAGACATGCTTTGCCTTCTTACGCATCAAATCAACCAAGCTACAGACCAACATGGTGAAACACATACAATAGCACTGGATATATCAAAGGCATTTGATAGAGTCTGGCATCAATCCTTATTGTCGAAGATGTCACACTACGGCCTTGCATCATTAGTTCCACTAATTTCTTCTTATCTTCATAACAGAAAAATATGTGTAATGGTAGATGGCCTTTTCTCAATTTCACTCAATAAATCCTGGTGTTCCCCAGGGATCAGTTTGGCCCCAATTCTGTTCCTCATTCATATCAATGATCTCATATCTACCACTCATAATCCAATACATTCCTACGCAGATGACTCAACACTCCACAGTTCCTTCACATTTACCAATTCTTTCACCCAACCCGATCTTATAAATTAAAAAAACACTGCAATTTCTCTGAACCAGGACCTTTCTAGAATTAATGGATGGGGACAAAAGAATCTAGTTTCCTTTAATGCACAGAAAACCAAGTACATTCAATTTTCTAACCGACAGAATCTCACTGACTCCCATATATTTTTTAATGATGTAAATATTCCCACTTCCCCTAGTATTGACATTCTCGGTGTAACATTAACTACTAACTTGAGCTGGACACATTATGTTAGAAGCATTGCTAAGAATGCCTCTAAAAAACTGGGACTCCTGTACAGAGTTCGAGAATTCTTCACTGACGAGCAGTTGGCCGTGATATATAAAAGTCATGTGCGTTCTCAGATGGATTACTGTTCACCTCTGTGGGGTGGAAGTGGAGTGGTTGCATTGAGGCAGTTGGACAAATTCAAAATAAAGCTATTAGATTAATCAATAACCCTGCAATCACACAGGACCTTCCTACATTATCCATACGAAGAAACGTTGCATCCCTTGCATTATTCTACAGATATTTTCACAGCAATTGTTCCGAGGAACTTGCTTCAATTGTGCCGCCTCTCCACATCTTTCCCCGTAGAACTAGGGCAGCTGAGAGCGCCCATGAATTTACACTTTCTCCTCCACAATGCAGAACTTCTGCTTATCAGAATTCATTTATCCCCAGAGCTACTACTCTTTGGAATTCACTTCCCTCGAATTGCTTTCCACAAACTTACAATCTACAAATGTTTAAATCCAGTTGTTACAAACATTTTATGAATGGAGGATGCCTTTAGGCACATGGACCTTTTTGTTTTTCCTTCCTCCGTTCATTGTCTCTTAAAAAAAAAAAAAAAAAAAAAAAAAAAGTTTTTAATAAATGTACCACCAGGGACCAGCCGGTTTTGAAAAAAAAAAAATCCAGAAACAATAACGAATGGGTTAGGAATGAAAGAAAAACCACGAAAAAACTATCAAAAAGCTCAAAAAATGGTCCTACGGAGCTCCCGAAAACGGATTTTACAAGAGTAAAAAATTGAAGGCAATTTCCCCCCCAAAAAAACATGTTTTTGCGCGCTCACGCACACGCGGTTGGACTTTGATAGTTTTCAGCCATCGGCATGGGTGCGTGGGATACTTACACAGTTCCCATACAAATCTGAGCCCTCTAGGTGCCATAGAACCGAAGTAATTGGGACCGGAGTAACACTGACGCAACTGTTGCGTCACTGGGGTTTAGCGTTACATACATTGCTGACGCAAACGCTGCGTCGCTGGGGCTCAGTGGGTTAAGAATAATTACTTAATAACTATATAACGCATATTTATTATATCGCAGACTAACTACCAATTATAATATTGAACTGATCTATAATTCTTCTACTACAATACCACTCTGTATAACAGTTACGTGTATAACCAAATAATCTCATTATACCTTATATATAATTATATAAGTGTGTATATCTACCCCTCATAAATGGTATATCCATAAACACTATACAGTAACGTTAACCCTACTAGTAACAGTAGTAATTAGCAGCTTCAGGTTAGGTTTTCGTTTATTTCATATTTTTAATGTGCATGAGATGGTGGTAGAGAGATGTGTGTGAAATACTTCATTCCTTCATCAGGTGCATAGAGTACAGATGACCTAGAGGCAAAAGCGTGACGTCACACGGTTATTTTGCCGCGCGTCCTACGGATTTGGTGGCAGCACTGTTGTACGGTATAACAACCAAAGCACCTCAGTAGTTTGTCCTTATTATAGATAGTCAGTGCGTCGCGCGTGCCTGCCAGCTGGCTTGCTGCAGTGTTACCAAAGTTAAGGGAATATCCGCAAAATGAGGGAGCAATAGATTAAAGAGGGAACGTATTTAAGAGTTAATTAATGTTGGTAAAAACACTTGTAAATTATTTAATATAAATTAGATATATATAAGCAAGATGAAAACATTAAGTATACATACTGTATACACTATAAAACATACTCATATATGATGCAAGCTGTATACCTTCAAGCAACACAACAACATTAAAATTTAATTTCAAATATATATTATTATGTTACATGTTATGTAGATGTTAATTTGTAAAGTAGCACTAAAACTTGACATTTTTACTTATGACATCTAGTGATATTTTGTCCCACCATTGACGTTGGCAACTCCCGAATCTCACATCAACAATGGCGGGTGTTGGAGGAAGTCTGCTTGTGCACCTCCTCATAATGACGACAATTACACGATGACTGGCCTTTACAGTAGCCTCTACTTATGTCTATTTAACTATGTCATGTCTGCAGTCTCTGGATAACGTTCAATTGATTATTAATAGCGTTATTAGTACAAGGTAGGGATTATTACGAATTAATGGGACCAAGGATAGTCAATATAATGTCTTTGTGGGGACCCTCCCCTCCCATTGTCCTTTGTGATCGTGCTGCCATCTCTCGAACGCGCGGATCCCTACAGTATTTACAGATTTGTAGCTTCTTCTTTCCTCTCTAGGTCATCTGTACTCTATGATCAGGTGTTCAGAATAAATGTAAACGGTGAGGTGCCAGAAGTAGCTCCTAGCTGGGTAAGAGCGAGAGAAGGGAGGGTAGTGGGTGTAGTTCGGGGGTCGGAGAGAAAATGGGAGGGTTTAGGTGGGGGTATGGAACCAACAAGGAAAGGGGGTAGAGGGGATACTTCTCTACCGTGCAGTGCTACTAACAGGGAAAATGAAACGAATTAATCCTGACGACTGTACCTGTCAAATAGGTGTCCAGTAACTAAAATCGTACCAATATATATATATATATATATATATATATATATCACTCACACATACAGTCCCCCCAAACAAGGATGACCCCATAACTCCGGCCCTGGTAACGTATGGCCGGTATAAACATCACCGGCCTACCATCTTCAGGACAACCGGCCCTCACGGAAGAGAGAGAGAGAGAGAGAGAGAGAGAGAGAGAGAGAGAGAGAGAGAGAGAGAGAGAGAGAGAGAGAGAGAGAAATAGATAGATAGAGTGAGTGAGTATAAACATGCAGGCGAGGGAAAGTACTGTAGTGTGAGATAGATAGCTAGATAGATAGATAGATAAATATATAGAATGAGTGAGTATAAACATCAAGGGGAGGGAAAATAGTGAGTGAATGAACGTGATATAGATAATTTTACATAGATACACTGACCACACAGACCTTACGATCCCAGCGAGGTGGTCAGGACTTAATTCTAGTAGAGATACCTAACCAGTGAGTAAGAGAAAGTGGAAGGACAGGATAGCACAGAAGAAGGCTCTTCAGAGAGAGAGAGAGAGAGAGAGTCAACGTCACTTATGGAAGGGTCACTAGTTAATAATCCCCATAGGCCTTCCGAAATATGCAACCCACGTGACCCAAATCTCAAAATGAAAACATCGCTTTAAACCATCAATAAACCACTAAAGCAACTCACCATGCCAATATAACAAACGGAGCCGTCACTGCATTCTTTTCCGATCCTCAAAAACTCGTCAACTAACATACACTCGCCCGCAAAAGAAACAAAAAACAAAACAAAGGAGAGAACGGCAGCACATCACTACTCAATCAAGACTCCGCGCGGGAAGAAACTTTAAGAAAGCGAGAAGGTGAAGGAGGGTGGCAGACGAGGTGATAGGTCAAAAATAAATGCCTTACAAAACAACCAAAACCTTTTAATTCAACTTTTAACTCCATTAAACGTAAACAAACCTCAAACTTAATGTCCCTTAATAGCTGAACTAATCACCTAATGCGCAAAACCACTCTAGTTAATCCCGTATCTCTATAAATCGATCTATAGCGAATATTTTGAAAGACTGCGTCATACCAGTGTGATTAAAAGCCGCCTCACTGCCTCTTAGAAACAATAAGGCACTTTCTGCACTACTTAACACCATTATATGGTCAGCCAATTATCAGGGACCCGATATTGTTTAACACAAGCGCAAAATCTCATCACATATTTATATCATTCAGTGTGAATATATCATTTGCTGTTTTGATAGGATTAAAAAGAAAAAAATATGATTAAAAGGAGTAAGTTAAAAGGATTAGTAGGGTATTTAACGGGAGGGGATGTACGCAGCCACATACCTTACCCCCTGCGTGTGCGCGAAGATGTAAGCCTCCCTTGGCCCTGCCCCCCATTTCCCGAATTTAAGTATAGCCTTCAAACTGATACTGCCAAGTTGGTCGTACTCAGTCAGTAGAACTCTCGCCCGGCACCCAGAAATCCAGTGTTCGATCCCACTCGAGATTTAGTGTATTTTTATATTTTTATTTTGTTATTTGTGTTATGTTATATTATATTATATTATATTAGGGTTAGGTTAGGTTAAGCTAGGTTAATCTAATATAATATAATATTTGTACATTTTGGGCAGTGGGCCCATGCATGCGCAGGGGGTAAGGTATGTGGCTGCGTACAGACCCTCCCGTATTTAACGGTAGGTATTATGTAAAGTAAACAATCATCGTACCTCTGGCAAACAGTGCGTGAACATGTGTTTCTCTATGTCCCTCACTCCACCTCCCCCGACCTGCACCCCCTCCTCTCCCACCCTTTCTCTCTCTATCTATCTAATGAGAGAGAGGGAGAGAGAGAGAGCATAAAGTAGAGACAAAGGGACAAGTAAAGAGGGGAGAGGAGGAAATGATAAATAAACAGGGGAACGAACAACAGGCGACAATAGAATAACAAAAGCAGAGAGAGAGAGAGAGAGAGAGAGAGAGAGAGAGAGAGAGAGAGAGAGAGAGAGAGAGAGAGAGAGAGAGAGAGAGAATAACTTAAATACAACAATTAGTGTACACAAATAGTAGTAGTAGTAGTAGTAGTCCCCGTCCAGAGGGAAACAGTGTGAAATTTGTGTGGAATGAAGATAAACAAAAAATTATATATATATACCGGGTATATATATATATATATATATATATATATATATATATATATACGTACATATAAAAGCCTATTTATGATTATCAGGCAGAAATTGACACAAATATATTCATACAGACAGGCACAGACAAATGTACATAGATAGATAGCCAACATAAAACTATAGACAAAAGATAAATATACAGACAAAAAGATAGGCAAAAAATATAAAAAGAATATACATAAAAGAAAGCTAAAAATATCAGGAGAGCTAGAAAGAAACAGACAGATAACACAAATATAGCAAAGCTAAAAGATGTACAAATATAAGAAACAACAGACAAAAATAAAAAAGAGAAATGGAAAAAATATATGGAGAGCTGGAGAGAAAGTAATGAAAAAGATAAGATAGAAAGACAGTAAAGATAGAGATAATAAACAAAGAAAGAAAAGAAACAAATATAAAAAAAAATTGAGAAATGGAAAGGAATAGACATAGAGACACACAGAGACAAGCACCACAGCCTCCTCCCACTCTGAAGAATTACTTGTTCTCTGTCCTGACAAGTGAGGAGGAAGGAGGAGGAGGAGGAAGAGGGATAGATGGAGGGAGGAGGAGGAGGAGGAGGAGGGGGAAGGGAGAGATGGGGGGGGAGGAGGAACGGAGAGATGGTGTGAAGAGGAGGAGGAAAAGGGAGAGGAAGGAGGAAGGAGGAAGAAGAGAAGAAGGGTAGAGGGGGTGGGGGAGAGGATGCGGACGTGTGGGAAATTAGGGGGGAGGGAAGAAAATGGGACGAAAAGAACAAATATCCTGAAAAAAGGTGAAAGGAAGACAACTTAATATACGATATATATAAAGGAAGACAACTTAATATACGATATATATATATATAGCATTTCTCTTCTCATAATCTGCTCTCAGATCGACAGTATGGCTTCCTTAAGGGTCGCTCTACTGGTGATCTTCTTTCATATCTTACTAACTCTTGGTCATCCTCCTTTCCGGACTTCGGTGAGACTTTTTTTATTGCACTAGACATATCGAAAGCCTTCGATAGAGTCTGGCACAAATCTTTAATTTCTAAACTACCCTCCTTCGGTTTCTATCCCTCCATCTGTGCCTTTGTCTCTAATTTCCTTTCCGGCCGTTCCATAGCCGCGGTTGTGGACGGCCATTGTTCACTTCCTCACCCTATAAACTCCGGTGTTCCTCAGGGCTCTGTCCTATCTCCTATTCTTTTTCTAATTTTTATAAATGATCTCCTCAACTGTACCTCAATTCCCATCCATTCATACGCAGACGACTCAACCTTACACTACTCCATTAGTTTTTCAGAACGCCCCAGCCAGCAATCCCTCAACGACAAACGTAATGAAGCCATAGAACTCTTAAATTATGATCTAAATATTATCTCCAATTGGGGCAGAGAAAACCTTGTTACCTTTAATGCTTCCAAACCCAATTTCTCCATTTATCTACCCGTAAGGAACTCCCAGCGGACTATCCCTTATTCTTCAACAATACAAAAATCAATCCTTCATCTTCTCTCAATATTCTTGGTGTCTCTTTTTCTTCTGCTCTCAGTTGGAAGGACCATATTACCAGTCTTGCTAAGGCAGCCTCCCAGAAGCTGGGTGTGCTCAACCGCCTTAGGGGGTTCTTTTCCCCTGCACAGCTTCTTGCTCTGTACAGGGGCATAGTGCGTCCTTGTATTGAGTATTGTTCACATGTGTGGGGAGGTTCCTCTCACACTGCTCTCCTGGACAAAGTTGAAAGGAAGGCCTTTCGCATCATTAACTCCCGTCCACTCACCAACTCTCTGCAATCTCTCTCTCTCCGCCGCAATGTTGCATCTCTCTCGCTATTCTATCGCTATTATAATAATCAGTGTTCCTCAGAGCTTTCCCAGTGTATACCACCTCCTTTACGTAGGGCACGTGGTACCCGTCTTGCAACACAATCCCACCCCTACTCTGTGCAACTCTCCAACCCAAGAGTGAAACGTTAAGAGTGAAGAGTGAAGAGTGAAGGTGGCAGAAAAGCTAGATGGTGTCATGGAAGCGAGTGGAGAGGACCCCATCATCTTCCTCAACGCAGGGAGCAACGACATTTGGAAATGCAGGACTGAGGAGTTGCTCACCACGTACCAGGAAATGTTGGAGAGGATCAAGGAGAAGGGTGGAGTTCCTGTGGTACACAGTATCCTACCAAGAAGAGGGGTAAGGAAGGAATGGTCCTCCAGGGCTATTGGTGTAAATAGCCGGCTGGAGAAGTATTGCAAGGCAAATACTATTCCATTCCTGGATAACTGGACCCTCTTCTACGGTAAGGATGAACTGTATGCCCAGGATGGAGTACATCTCTCTCGACTAGGAGTTTCGACCTTAGCCAGCTCACTCGACAAGTTTGTTGCGGGGTTGGTTAATAAACCATAGGTGTGTAAGTAAAATAGAATCCCAGCCACATCAAATTGATAGTAATGACGAACATTCTGATAGCGTAGATTTTCCGTCTAGGTCCAGTAGTTCAACAGGTAAAAATAAATTAGTTAAAAACAATAGAAAAGTAGTTGCAAATACAAGTAGTAGTTTGAGTGTTTATTATACAAATTGCAGGAGTTTATGTAACAAAATGAACGAACTTAGAGCACTGGTTAGCAAAGAAAATATAGACATAATAGCGCTAACTGAAACATGGATTAATACAGAAACCAGGCATTTTTTAGCAGAGTTTGATATACCAGGATATAGTTTGTTTAAATATGACCGAACAAGTAAGAGGGGTGGCGGTATAGCAGTGTTTGTCAGGAGTTCATTAAAAAGCTGTACTAAATCAGGTATTAGAGTAAATAATGAAAATGAAAGTGTTTGGGTAGAAGTTAACGAAGGTAGTGAGACTTTAGTTATTGGAGTTATGTATAGACCGCCAAATATGAGTAGAAATGACGGAACATCATTATGGGAGGAAATTAAAATAGCATCAAGGCTTAGCAACGTGTGCATTATGGGGGATTTTAATTTCCCTAATATAGATTGGCAGCAACAAATAGGCGACTCTGATTCAAAGGAGTTTATTGAGGTAGTACAAGATAGTTTTTTATCTCAATTCATAGATACGCCGACTAGAGGTGATAATATTCTCGATTTAGTTTTCAGTAACAATGAACATATGATAAATAGTGTAGAAATCGGGGACCACCTAGGAAATAGTGATCACAATTCTGTGTATTTTAATATACAATGGAAAGGTAATATCAGAGAGAATACAACATTAATACCTGACTTCAGAAAAGCCAATTATGGTGGGTTAAGAGAAGCCCTGTTAGCGGACCCTATGGTCAAAAAATTAAGTCGATCCAGGTGTCCAAATAAGTGTATCCTTTCTCAGGCACCTGTCATCTTAAGTCAGGAGGAGACGTCAAACTTGGTAGATACATACGATAATTTTATCAAGTCAGTATTCAATGCGCAAAATAAATATATCCCCAAAAGAAAATTTAGATCAACACAGAACCAACCCAAATGGATGAATAATAGACTATTAGATCTTCTAGGAAAAAAGAGAGAAATATATAGAAAAATTAAAAAAGGCGAAATTCACCTACTTGCTTACTATCAGAATCTATCACGACAGGTAAAAAAGGATATTAGTAAAGAAAAAAGAAATTATGAAATTAAGGTTGCCAATGATTCAAAAAATAATCCTAAAGCTTTTTATATATATCCAAGGTTAGAGATGTAATTGGTCCCCTTAAAACTTCGATAGGAAAATTGACAGAAAGTGATTTAGAAATGTGCAGTACATTAAATAGTCAATTTCTTTCCGTTTTCACTAATGAAAATTTGGCACAGTTTCCAGAAGTCCGTAAGGTATACAGCGATAGTATAGAAAATAGGTTAAGTACGGTTACTATAAGTAGAAATGATGTGGTTAAGGAAATTAACAGACTGAAACCTCATAAATCGCCTGGTCCTGATGAGGTATATGCTAGAGTATTAAAAGAATGCAGAGATGAGTTAAGTTATCCATTAACATTTCTATTTAACAAGTCATTAGAAACAGGTATAGTTCCAGAAGCTTGGAAGCTTGCAAATGTAGTTCCGATCTTCAAAAAAGGTGATAAATCAATAGCATCCAATTACCGTCCCATTAGTCTCACTTCAATCATAGGAAAACTACTAGAGTCAATTATTGCTAGGAAAATGAGAAACCACTTAGAAACATTTAACTTAATCAATTCTTCTCAGCATGGATTCACTCAGGGACGGTCTTGCCTTACTAATTTGCTTAGTTTTTTCTCAGAGGTATATGAAGCAGTAGATAATGAAAAGTCATATGATATTATATATTTAGATTTCAGTAAAGCTTTCGACAGAGTCCCTCATGAGAGATTGATGAGAAAGGTTGAGGCACATGGAATAGGTGGGGCGTTGTTAGGATGGATTAGGTCATGGCTAATTGGTAGGAAGCAGAGAGTCAGCATAAATGGTACCAAGTCAGAATGGGGAGCAGTCAAAAGTGGTGTCCCCCAGGGATCGGTATTAGGTCCCCTGTTGTTTCTTATATACATAAATGACCTAGATTTAGGTATAACTAGTAGGATAAGTAAATTCGCAGACGATACTAAAATAGGGAGATCAATTGATTCAGATAGCGATATAGAGTGCCTCCAAAGGGATCTAGATACCTTACATGAATGGTCAGTAAATTGGCAGATGAAGTTTAACATTGAAAAATGCAAGGTATTAAAGATAGGGAAGATGCAAACAAATGTTAAATATAAACTAGCTAATTTAGAATTAGAAAATTCAGACTGCGAGAAAGATCTAGGTGTGTTTGTTAGCAATGATTTGAAGCCTAGAAAACAGTGTATAAGCGTTCGAAATAAGGCAAACAGGATTCTCGGGTTCATCTCTAGGAGTGTGAGTAACAGAACTGCTGATGTTATCTTAAAACTTTACTTGTCATTAGTGAGACCCCATATGGATTATGCTGTCCAATTTTGGTGTCCTTATTACAGAATGGACATAGATTCATTGGAGAGAGTACAGCGTAGAATGACAAAAATGATCCATAATATTAGAAATCTTTCGTATGAAGAAAGGTTGAAGAAATTAGGTTTACATTCGTTAGAGAGATGCAGAGTTAGAGGGGATATGATAGAGGTGTTCAAGGGGGTTAGTGGGATTAACAAATGGGACATGGCAAATGTACTAAAGCTCAGTGATAGCGAAAGAACTCGTACCAATGGTTTCAAAATAGATAAATTTCGTTTCAGAAAAGATATAGGCAAGTATTGGTTTGGTAACAGAGTTGTAGACGGGTGGAATGGACTACCAAGTGCTATAGTGGGATCTAAAACTGTAGGGAGCTTTAAGATAAAATTGGATAAGCATATGGACGAGAAGGGTTGGGTGTGAAGGGGGATCAGCCGGGTTGGGCCAATCAGCGCTCTGCAGACCTCCATAATCCTGCGTTAATCTCTAACCGTTTTGGTAAGATGATCCTCAGGGTATTGGAGTGTGAAGCCTATAATTGGGCTTTGTAATGAATTGGGGTTGTGTGGGACAGGGATCTGCCTTGCTTAGGCCAATCGGCTTTCTGCAGACTCCTATTTTCTTATGTTCTTATGTTCTTACTCTCAAACTTTCTTCTACTCAACAGCTGAGCTCTGGAACTCTCTCCCAGAATCAGTCTTTCCCTCTTCCTATGACTTAAATTGCTTCAAACTCGGTGTGTCCAGGCATTTAGGTTCGAACGTCCCTTGATTTTGGCCCTGTCACTCTTTCAACTATGGGGGAGGCACTCGCTATAGGCAGTTCTGCCTTTTGCCTACCTCAATCACATAGAAAAAAAAAAATATATATATATATAAATATAATTTTCACGAATTTTGGTGAGCAGATGGGATATGCACCAAGAAAGAAGTGATTCAGTCTAGGAGGCGGACATTGTAGGCACCAATCAAGCAGGGCAGTACCCATGGGAGGCCACAAAGGCATATGGTAAGGAGTTGCTGGATGACCTGTTTCATTTGCCTGGCTTCCCCCACTATAGGCCTACCTATTTTTGCCTCACCAACACAGACTAATCCAGCTAACTCTCAAAACACATCCTCCTCTTATTAATTTCACAACACTTAAGCCGGTATCACACGAGAGCTTTTATAGTCAACATTTGATGATCAACATTTTTCTGGCAACATTTCTGGAATATTTTGCTCTGGTTTCGGAAACTAGACTGATAGTAGATGAATTTAGGTGACAGCAAAATATTAAATGTTGACCTCATAAGCTGCCAGACCTGTGTTGAGGATAAATGTTGAGTGAAAAAGCGCTTGTGTGATACCGGCTTTAACAAGCACACCACACGTCTTTCAACAAACCTAAATTACCTCTAACGTACATTTTTTTTATTTTTTTTTATTTTTTGTTTTTTTTTGGGGGGAGGGGGGCACTTGTTGCAGACAGCTTTGCCTTTTGTCTCCTCCATGCACATAGAAAATATTTATGTCACACTGGTGCCTTCTCCACCCCGCATCCCATCACCACTGGACCATCAACAATCTGCAACATCACATCCGGCAGAGGGAACCACTGCAACCACCTCTGGACTCGGTAACATCAGGGACTCAGTTGGAAGAGTGGACCAGGAATTATTAACACAACAGAGGGAAAGTGTGGAGCTTGGGACTGCATCCGGATCTTCTGTCATGCAGCCCCCGCCCCAACGACCCCCTAATGTACCAACCAAGAACAAGGAGCACAGGGGCAGGAAGCCCACAGCTTTCTACAAGCCCAGCTAGAGTGAAGTATTCTCTGTGATGCGATATATGCATACAAATTTATTGTCATGACCAACGTTGAATTTCCATTTTCTACCTTAAGTGATCATGAATTTCTTTTACAAATAAATAATGCCTCCAATGATTCTGACAACATCATATCTTTAGATATATTAGACCGATTATGTGTAACTCCTTTAAACATTGAACAAGATATACATACTAGCGATAATGACCCCGGCATGTTTTTGTTAAATACAATGGGTTATAGTAATCCTTCTTGTAAGTACATGTTCCACAATTTGGAAGAAAATCATATTAATATAATAACCGAAAATTCCTTCTCCATCTTTTTCATAATGTCTGCAGTGCTCCATTGCACTTTGAGGAATTGGTTGACCAATGTTTAACACCATTTGGCCACATTTTTGACGTGATTGGCCTGTGTGAGACTAAACTAACGTCTAATATTGAACACTTGTTTAACATTCCAAATTATATATCATACTATAATAGTTTTACTCGTAATAGTGGTGGTGTTGCTTTATACTTAAGGACTAATTATGTGTGTTAAAAGAGATGACTTTACATTACAGCGTGACTATATTGAATCAATTTTCATTGAAATTTGTAATCAACAGAGCGATAATTTAATTATTGGTATAATATACAGAAGGCCACACACAGATATTAAAGCATTTTTAAACGAGTTTGATAATAATGTGTCTATTGTAAGTAACAAGAAGAAAATATGTTATGTCGCAGGAGACTTTAACTTGGATTTGTTGAAATCGGAATTAAAAACTCTAGTTGCTGATTTAATTTCCCTTTGTAATTCAAGGCTGTTTTTTAATTCTATAGCCAAGCCTACAAGAGTAACTGCTACCACACCTACTGTTATAGATCATATCTGGTCTAATAACTTACCTAATAATATATTTAATGGTATTATCCACTGCAACATTTCTGATCATTTTCCTGTATTTAGTGTGTTTTATTATAATGTCCAATCTAAAAATGAGAATACAACAGTTTTGAGATACAGAAACTTTAGCGAAGCAAATCGAGAATCCTTTAAACATTGTATGGAAGATGTTGTATGGGACCTGGTTTTGTCATCTGATAACCCTAATGTCATATATTGTAATTTCCAACACATTCTTATTGCTTTCTTTAACAAACATTTTCCCAATATTAATAGAAGAGTAAAAACAAAATACCTTGAAAAAACATATATCACACCAGAAATTCAAAATTTGATAAAAAAATAAAAAAATAAACTTCAACGAAAATTTGCTAAAAAAAAAACTATAACTTATGGTAACCATTTTCGAGAAATTCGTAATCAAGTAACTCAAAAAATTAGAAAAGCAGAGCGGATTACTTTAAAGGAAGATTGGAGGACAGCTCTGGAAACTGCAAAAAGACATGGGATGTGATAAATAAAGTTCTAAATCGAAATAAGAAAGATGTACCAAGCAACACTTTCACTATTAATGACACAGAAATTAATGACCCTAACCACATAGCAAACCACTTTAATGACTTGTTCATAAACATTGGCAGAAATCTCCCTGAAAATATTACTGATTGTAATGTCAGTTATAAATCCTTCCTTACAAACCGACAAATACCAGCCTTCACTATGTCACGTGTTACAGAGGCTGAATTAATGGAGTTGTTCGATCAATTACGTGATTCTTCACCAGGCAACGACGAAAACCCCATCAGTATAATAAAAGATATTAAATACATTTTATCCCCAGTCCTTTTACACCTATGCTATTCATCATTTGTAAGTGGTATATTCCCCGACCCACTAAAAATTGCTAAAGTAACCCCTATATTTAAATCGGGAGATAGGAGAATAATCGGCAATTACCGACCAATATCAGTCTTACCTGCAATAAGCAAAATTCTGGAAAAATGTATGCACAATAGAATTTCAAAATTTTGTTTAGAAATGAATATTCTAACATATTCCCAGTATGGATTCAGGAAGGGGAAGCCTACGGAGTCTGCTCTGCTCTCTTTTACCAGTGATGTACTAGATGCATTTGATAAACAAAAATATACAATCGCCATATTAATAGATCTAGCCAAAGCGTTTGATACAGTAAATCATAATATTTCATTAGACAAACTGGAGTACTACGGTATAAGGGGGACTGCACTATTGTGGTTTAAGACCTACCTTAGTTATCGAAAACAATATATTCAATTCAAAAACCATAATTTGTTGATGCAATATATTACATGTTGAGTTCCTTAACACTCCACGAGAGGCTAGGTCAGTAACTTCTACTACCTGCCAAGCGGGTAGTTTTACCCTAAACAAGCTTATTTCCGTGCTCTTTTTCATGCATAAACAAGAGCCAGAGCGTAATACAAGTATGTATCCGTGAAAGGGCGATAATTGAGCTTTCCAATGACACCAGAACCATCCTTCTACGACCACTGGTTCTCTTGCAACGATCGTGCAACATGAAGGAAAAATCGCTAAAATACGGTAATTTCCTTACATAATTCCCTGTCTAGCGAGGTAGTGGGTGTGGAGGTGGGCCCAGTGCTGACGCGGGAGCCATGGCGAACGGTCAGAGTCAACCTACGCACCTCCCACTGCTCGGACTCTCTCTCAGAGCCAATTATGTGCTCAAAATTGCTACCGACTTAAGGCGGTCCCCGCCACATTGTCCTTTGTTCTCTAGACCGCCTTAAGTCGGGCCCCGCCAATAAGGGGTTAAGGATCCATACTGGGACCGTTACTATTTATACAATATATAAATTACATTGTGAAGAGCAGTAAGCAGCTCAAGTATATTTTATTCGCTGAAGACAACACCTTGTACTCCAGTCACCACAATCTTCAGACCCTGATAAACATAACAAATAACGAGCTAATAAAAATAAACCATTGGATTAAAAGCAACAGACTTACCCTAAATGTTGGCAAAACAATATATATGTGTCTTCAGAGAAACAAGTTATTACTTCCAAATATACAACCGGTTAGAATTGGTACCACAGAATTAAGAAAAGTAGATCAAACTAAATTCCTTGGAATCATTGTTAACATGAAGCAATCTTGGACCACACACATACAAACTTTGGTAAATAAAATAAATAAACAGTGCGGCATTCTTTATCTTGTACGAGATTCTTTCAATAACAAAGTACTGCAGCTCTTTTACTACTCTTTAGGGGGCGCCTGCAAAGCGTCAAAACTATTCCAAGGGTGTCAGCCCTATCAATACATCAAAAACCCAATCTTTTCAAAGCATAACAAAAGTTGGACCTTTTCAATTTGACAAAAGGCTGAAACTGACTGGATGATATCATATCATCAAAAATAGTTAGGGGTTAACATTAGCCTAACCTAACAACCTTACCTAACCTAACCTAGTAAGAATGGGGTTAACATTAGCCTAACCTAACAACCTTACCTAACCTAACCTAGTAAGAATGGGGTTAACATTTTTGATACATCGATGACTTCCAACTTTTGATGCATTGAAGTGATATAAACTTGTTTACACATTGATATGATCTGGGGAAAAACTGGTTTTTGACAAAATGAACACATCTGGAAAGTTTGATGTACTGATAGCTTTTTGTAGATTTGATGAAATGATAGGATCAGTTTTTGATGCTTTGATGCTTCCCCCTCTTTAGTATACTCCAACTTATTCTATTGTCATACCGTATGTCATACCGACCACTTGTAACAGCCCACAAGAGAATCATTCGAACAATGGCCTACAAAGCAAAATTCGGTCACACAAATGACTTAGTTCTTAACATGAAAATCTTGAAGCTTGACGATATAAACATTCATTGTTGTGCAATTTTCGTTCATAAATCTGTAAAAAACATTATACATAATAATCTATTTCAAAATAGAGTAAACAACCGGTATAACCTAAGAAACAGTTCACCACTAGAAATCCCATTCATGGCATCAATCGAATCCCAAAATTCAATCAAATATCATGGTGTGAAGATCTGGAATAGGTTGCCTCACGAAATATAAGGCACAAATAACATAATAGGATTTAAGAGATCACTAAAAAAACATCTCTTGGATCAATACAAATAATAACTGAGAAAACAAAGCATAATCAATGTAAAATATGTAGTACCAACTTGTTAGCAACGATAAACTAACGATTGTAAATGGGTGTTTACGTAATTGTTCATGAAATGGTGACTGTATATTATTTAGGTATTGACTTTATATATCTATGGATGCATAGATACTATTGTGTGTGTATGAATCTCTAGATATTCTTCAGTACATGATAAAACGTACATGTAAATATAGCGGTGTGTGATTATGTAAACATGCTTGAGTGAACAGATAAGCAAATGTTTATGTCTTTGAATTGTGTGTAAGCATGGTAGTAAATATACGGTATGTATACACGTGTAACTATATGTTATGTGTGTGAATTTGTGGGCAAAATTATATGTTAATATGAATGAAGAGAAATATCACTAACTGCTATATGTGTATAAACCATCTCTCCATCCTCCAAACCTGGTCTTTTCCTCACCGAAACCCAGGTATCTGAAACAACTTCCAGCAGCCCCTTCTCTGTATCCTCCTACTTTCTCTATCCTAGTTTAAAAGCCAATGGCGGATGTTGTGCATACGTGCATAACAAACTCACTTGCTCTCGTGTTCCCGATTTCGACTCCTCTGAATTCTCAACTTTATGGCTCAAACTATCCTGTCATTCTCATACTAAATATTTTTGTGCTGTCTATCTTCCTCCTAACTCTACCGACTTTCCCAAATTCTTCGACTATCTAAACTCTAAAGTGGAACACATTCTATCTATTTCTCCCTTCTCTGAAATCTCCATCTTAGGACATTTCAACGTTCACCACCGCCAATAGCTCTCCTCTCACTCTACTGAGACAAGCCTACGTCTTTTCTATCATAAATGACCTAGAGCAGCTGGTCCAGCAACCCACCCGTATCCCGGATCGCTTCGGAGATCGGCCCGACTTTCTTGACTTATTTCTGACTTCTAACCCTTCCTCTTATGCTGTCAATCTTTTCTCTCCTTTGGGCTCCTCCGACCATAAACTTATCTCTGTCACCTGTCCTATCTCTTCAGTACGGCCATCCGATCCTCCCAGCCGGCGGCACTTTGGCGCTGCCGACTGGGAGGCTCTTCGGCAGTACTTCTTTGATTTCCCATGGAATGACTTCTGCTTCCATGGCCGAGGACCCTCGGAGAGTGCTGAACGCATTACCGAGGTAATCATCTCGGGCATGGAAGCGTACATTCCATTTTCTTTCTCTCAGTCTAATGCAAAAAAATCTTGGTTTACTCACGCTTGTTCTACTGCTGTCCACAACAAGGCAACAAGGAGGAAGCATTCAACGGTACCGTCGCCTTAAAACTCAAGAATCTCATTCTTCCTATGTTTCTGCCCGGAATCAAGCCAAATCATTTCTTCGACTTGCCAAACACTCTTTCATCAATAATAAATGCACTGAACCATCCAACTCTAGCTCTTCCCAAGCTTTCTGGCATCTAGCCAAAAACCTCTCCAACAACTTTTCTTCCTCGTCTTTCCCTCCCCTTTTCCACTCTGATGGCACAACCATCACTTCTTCCTCTGACAAAGCTGAACTCTTTGCTCAAACTTTTGCCAGAAACTCAACCTTGGATGATTCCGGTGCTATTCCTCCCTCTCTCCTACTTATGCCTAATATCCTAATCTCCTCTAAAGATGTAATTTCTACCCTCTCTGGGCTTAATACTAAGAAGGCGTACGGTCCGGACGGTGTTCCTCCTGTTGTTCTTAAAAACTGAGACGAAAGAGTTTGCCTAGGCAGGGAGTCAGCACGACTCCCTGCCTAGGCAAACTCTTTCGTCTCTGTCTCTCCTCTAACGTCTTTCCTTCTTGCTGGAAGTTTGCTTACATTCAACCTGTCCCAAAGAAGGGTGACCGCTCTCAACCCTCCAACTATCGTCCAATTGCTCTAATCTCTTGTATCTTTAAAGTTTTTAAAACTATTCTTGCTTCCAAATTTCTTAAGCATTTCTCTTCTCATAATCTGCTCTCAGATCACCAGTATGGCTTCCTTAAGGGTCGCTCTACTAGTGATCTTCTTTCATATCTTACTAACTCTTGGTCATCCAACTTTCGGGACTTCGGTGAGACTTTTTCTCTTGCACTAGACATATCGAAGGCCTTCGATAGAGTCTGGCACAAATCTTTAATTTCCAAACTGTCCTCCTTCGGTTTCTGTCCCTCCATCTGTGCTTTTGTCTCTAATTTCCTTTCCAGCCGTTCCATAGCTGCGGTTGTGGACGGCCATCGCTCATTTCCTCATCCTATCAACTCCGGTGTTCCTCAGGGTTCTGTCCTATCTCCTATTCTCTTTCTAATTTTCATAAATGATCTTCTCAACTGTACATCCAGTCCCATCCATTCATATGCAGACGACTCTACCTTACACCACTCAATTAGTTTTCCAGAAAGCCCCAGCCAGCAATCCCTCAAAAGTAAAGGTAATGAAGCCATAAAATGCTTATCTTCTGATCTAGCTACTATTTCCAATTGGGGTAGAGAAAACCTTGTTGCATTTATTGCTTCCAAAAGTCAATTTATCCATCTTACTACCCGTCAGTAACCTCCAGAGGACTATCCCATATTCTTTCACAATACAAAAATCAACCCTTCATCTTCTCTCAATGTTATCGGTGTCTCTTTTTCTTCTGCTCTCAATTGGAAAGACCATATTACCAGTCTCGCTAAGGCAGCCTCCCAGAAACTGGGTGTGCTCAACCGCCTCAAGGGGTTCTTTACCCCTGCGCAGCTTTTTGCTCTGTACAGGGGCACAGTGCGTCCTTGTATTGAGTATTGTTCACACGTGTGGGGAGGATCCTCTCACACCGCACTCCTAGATAAAGTAAAAAGGAAAGCCTTTCATAACATTAACTCCCGTCCACTCCCCAACTCTCTGCAATCTCTCTCTCTTCGCCGCAATGTTGCATCTCTCTTGATATTCTATCGCTACTACAATAATCAGTGTTCCTCGGAGCTTTCCCAGTGTATACCACCTCCTCTACGTAGGGTACGTAGTACCCACCTTGCAACACAATCCCACCCCTACTCAGTGCAACTTTCCAACCCAAGGGTGAAACGCTATTCTCAGACTTTCTTCTATTCTACTGCTGAGCTCTGGAACTCTCTCCCAGAATCAGTCTTTCCCTCTTCCTATGACCTAAATTGCTTCAAACTCCGTGTGTCCAGGCATTTTAGCTCGAACGTCCCTTGATTTCGGCCCTGTCACTCTTTGAAATCTGGGGGAGGCACTCGCTGCAGGCAGTTATGCCTTTTGTCTCCCTCATTAACAGAGAAGAAAAAAAAATCATATTTATGTAAGTGTATCATTGTGTTTGAATCTATGTACAGGCTTCGTGTGTTTGTACGTCACGGTATGTGGATGAGTGTGCATAATTGTGTATTTATGTGTACATGCTTGTGTATCTCTGAATGTATATTCAGTGCATGTATATGTGGGTGTGTGTATGGGTATATATATGTGCAATATGTTTATGTACCGTATTAGCCAAAATATGAGTGCAATTTTTGTGCGCGATTCAACTCGAGGCAAAAACATGTGTGTGCCTTTTTAAGAGAGTTTACTCTCATAAAGCTCAGCCTTTGAACAATATGAAATATGTACTTTTTTTACAATGTATAAATAGTTGTTTTGGCTAAATACATATATATCTATTCTATTTTATATTTCTATTGTTGTGCATTCAAGTATATTTTGTGACAAAGCCAGCGTAGGCGAAGGTAAGCGCTCTATTTATTTATTTTTTTATTTGTTTATATATTTACATATTATCAGCACAACTGAAATACATGAATTTATCAATATAAGGATACATTATTATTTGACTGTCCACAGTCATGGGCCCAATAAAGCTAAAATGCGTTAAGGGCAACCTAACTAGGAAACTAAATCAATGATGTACCGCTCTAGTTAATCTGTGTATCTATTTGTCCACTAGCCTATCTAGTTGTGTATTTACATATGCATCTAATTATCTATATTTAACTATAATCTATAAATTTACAATCTATATATCTACAATCTATCAGCTATCTATATTCAGTACTATGTGTGTACCTAACTGCACTTAACTCTCCACTATCTATCTAGTTCTATATATTTATCCACATATCTATCTATCTATCCACCTATCTATCTATCCACCTACATAATATAATTATATACACCTATCTATCTATCTATCCACCTACCTATCATCGGGATTACAGTTTTTACTAAATATGCTTGGAATGAAGCAAAAGAAATTGATATTGACATTAATATTAATAAATCATCATGCATGTATTTCAAAGACAATAAAGATAAAAACTTAAAGCCAAAGTTGATGCTATGTGGAGAGATATTGAATGTTGTTAATGAACAAAAGTATCTAGGGTTTATAATAGATGATAATTTAAATAATGACAAAGACGTAATTAGGTGTCGTAACAAGTTTTATAATGAATTTAATTGTATTTTACGTAAATTTTCTAATGTTAATGTTAGGGTTTTTACTCAGTTGTTCCAAAGTTACTGCTCAAGTTTTTATGGTTCTGAATTATGGTTTTATAACAAAAAGTGCAAACTTCCTCTTAAGCAATTTGCAATTGGTTACCACAAAGCAATAAAGAAAATGCTGAAATTAAAATATTGGGAAAGTAATCATCATGCATGTGAATTGGCTGGACTAATGACATTTAATCATTTAATGAATTGGTTAAAAATTAGATTTGCTCACAAATGTTTCCTAAAACCTTGCAAGTTTTTACAGAAATGTTTATTAAACCTTGATGAATACCTATCGTTAGGAAAGGAAGTTAACCATATCCTATTACATGAATATGACGTATCAGATTTGAAAACTAATGATATAAATGCTATCAAGTCAAGAATTATGTTTGTACAAAACCATGAACCTAGAATGCGGTAATGTATGAGGTTACTGTTATCTCTATTGTATATATGTAAAAAGTTAATTGTGTTGCCTTTTATGAAATAAAGATTTGAGTCTGAGTCTATCTGTATATATGTAATATGTTACCATGTAACCTTTTATGAAATAAAGAATTAACTAACTAACTATCCATCTGTCTATCCACCATATATCAATATACATACCTATCTATCTATCATCAACACCTCCGTAAGTTAGAATCCCCCCCATCCCTTCCCCTCACCTCCCCTGAGAAAGAGAATCTGGCAAGAGGTTGGCAAGTGAGGGAGGGAACTAGACAGCTGTTCTGTGTGTTTGTGTGTGAGAGAGAGAGAGAGAGAGAGAGAGAGAGAGAGATTATGGGGAGGGGGGGAGAGGAAGATAAATACAGACAGACAAACAGAGTTGATGTACTTACTCTAGTTGTATTGCGGGAGTGAGCATGCTCGTTATTTCCCGCCTCCTATATGTGTAGGTGTTATATGTATCGTTGGAATGGCTGTGGATGTGTGTGTAGTCTGTATTTTTAGCCAATTGGCGACATCGGAAACGAAGGCTTAGGGTGGATCTGTATGGTACCATTCTCACTATAGACGGTACCGTCTCGCCCGAAGGCTTAGGTAGCCATCAGCTTAGGTGAACCATATGATACCCATCTCGCCTTGTACCATTTTTGCCAACCCCAGATGGGACGTCACAACGTCGTCCACTTATTCCAGGTACCTATTTACAGCTAGGTGAACTGAGGCTAACACATGAAAGGAGACAAGCCCAATTTGTCTCCGCCCGGCCGGGGATTGAACCCCCGACCCCTCGTGTGTGAGACGAGAGCTCTACCTACTAGGCTACGGGCTGTGGGAGTGTGTGTGTGTATGAGTGAGTGACCGTGTGTGTGTGTGTGTGAGTATGTATGAGTGTGTGTGTGTGAAAGCATGTGTGTGTATTCTCACCGTTGCTCTCTGAACAAAGTCAAAGTCAAAGCCATTGGAAGCTTGAACGCCTGAACAACCGCGCAAACACATACAATAACATAAAATAAAAATGAAATAAATATAAACCGGTGGACTGAAGATTAAGGGGAGACGGACCGTGTTTTGTTTTTCTTAGGTCTATTATTTCGTCTATTATTTCATTTATTCCTGTATTTCTTAGTTTTTTTCGCTAGAACTCCATCAAGCTTAGAAAAACACCCCCTAGACCCCCTTATAGATAAATTTGTATTTTTTTCGGTAGAAAAATGTCCCGGCCGAAGGCTGATTTATCTTAAAATATCAGGCTCGCTATCGCTCGCCAGGAATGAATCGACATCTAACTGGCACAAAAGGTCTTAAAATTGACAACGAAATGGGGCGAAAGGTGTTAAAATCGCCAAACTAATAGCAGAACGTTTCATGATTTCAAAACAAATGGGGTTTATCACGAGGGAGAAAGGGGACCAGAAAAACAACCCATCTCCCCTTAACGTCAACAGTCCATCAGGCTCACCTTAAGAGAGATTTAGGTTTCCAAGCATTTGACCCTTCTGTACCGGTGACGTCTTTGTTATTTGATTTCAGCTACATTTCGACGATTTTATGAAGCTTAGGAAGGATATATGGTAGCTAAAAGGATAAGCTGAATAATTTCCAGAATATAATGAAAAGGACGTCAATTAATGCATGGGATAAATACATGAAAAATAAAATAAAAACCTTGCATAACAAAACATATTGAGCAACAGAGATTCCATGGGGAAAGAATAAAATATAAATATCTATGGGGTATGGACAACAAAAAAGAATGGAGGTCAGTTATAAAAAGGTTGGAGAGTGAGTGATGGACGAGGATTAGAGAGCGATACAACAAAGAAAGGACATGTCAATAAAAGAGAGAGAGCGTGAGAGTGAGTGTCTGTGAGTGCAAGAAAGTTGAAGTTAGTAAATAGATAACAGAGAGAGAGAGAGATTTTTTTTTTCAATGTGATTGAGGGAGGCAAAAGGCAGAACTGCCTATAGCGAGTGCCTCCCCCATAGTTGAAAGAGAGACAGGGCCAAAATCAAGGGACGTTCGAGTAAAAATGCCTGGACACACAGAGTTTGAAGCAATTTAAGTCATAGGAAGAGGGAAAGACTGATTCTGGGAGAGAGTTCCATAGCTCAGCTGTTGAGTAGAAGAAAGTTTGAGAGTAACGTTTCACTCTTGGGTTGGAGAGTTGCACAGAGTAGGGGTGGGATTGAGTTGCAAGGCGGGTACCACGTGCCCTACGTAAAGGAGGTGGTATACATCGGGAAAGCTCTGAGGAACACTGCTTATTATAGTAGCGATAGAATAGCGAGAGATGCAACATTGCGGCGGAGAGAGAGAGACTGCAGAGAGTTGGTGAGTGGACGGGAGTTAATGATACGAAAGGCCTTCCTTTCAACTTTGTCTAGGAGAGCGGTGTGAGAGGAACCTCCCCACACATGTGAACAATACTCAATACAAGGACGCACTATGCCCCTGTACAGAGCAAGAAGCTGTGCAGGGGAAAAGAACCCCCTAAGGCGGTTGAGCACACCCAGCTTCTGGGAGGCTGCCTTAGCAAGACTGGTAATATGGTAATATGGAGCAGAAGAAAAAGAGACACCAAGAATATTGAGAGAAGATGAAGGATTGATTTTTGTATTGTTGAAGAATAAGGGATAGTCCGCAGGGAGTTCCTTACGGGTAGATAGATGGAGAAATTGGGTTTTGGAAGCATTAAAGGTAATAAGTTTTTTTTGCCCCAATTGGAGATAGTATTTAGATCAGAATTTAAGAGTTCTATGGCTTCATTACGTTTGTCATTGAGGGCTTCCTGGCTGGGGCGTTCTGAAAAACTAATGGAGTAAGAACATAAGAACATAAGAAAATGGGAGTCTGCAGAAAGCCGATTGGCCTAAGCAAGGCAGATCCCTGTCCCACACAACCCCAATTCAATTACAAAGCCCAATTATAGGCTCAACACTCTAATACCCGGAGGATCATCTTACCAAAACGGTTAGAGATTAACGCAGGATTATGGGGGTCTGCAGAGCGCTGATTGGCCCAACCCGGCTGATCCCCCTTCACACCCAACCCTTCTCGTCCATATGCTTATCCAATTTTATCTTAAAGCTCCCTACAGTTTTAGATCCCACTATAGCACTTGATAGTCCATTCCACCCATCTACAACTCTGTTACCAAACCAATATTTGCCTATATCTTTTCTGAAACGAAATTTATCTAATTTGAAACCATTGGTACGAGTTCTTTCGCTATCACTGAGCTTTAGTACATTTGTCATGTCCCCTTTGTTAATCCCACTAACCCACTTGAACACCTCTATCATATCCCCTCTAACTCTGCGTCTCTCTAACGAATGTAAACCTAATTTCTTCAACCTTTCTTCATACGAAAGATTTCTAATATTATGGATCATTTTTGTCATTCTACGCTGTACTCTCTCCAATGAATCTATGTCCATTCTGTAATAAGGACACCAAAATTGGACAGCATAATCCATATGGGGTCTCACTAATGACAAGTAAAGTTTTAAGATAACATCAGCAGTTCTGTTACTCACACTCCTAGAGATGAACCCGAGAATCCTGTTTGCCTTATTACGAACGCTTATACACTGTTTTCTAGGCTTCAAATCATTGCTAACAAACACACCTAGATCTTTCTCACAGTCTGAATTTTCTAATTCTAAATTAGCTAGTTTATATTTAACATTTGTTTGCATCTTCCCTATCTTTAATACCTTGCATTTGTCAATGTTAAACTTCATCTGCCAATTTACTGACCATTCATGTAAGGTATCTAGATCCCTTTGGAGGCACTCTATATCGCTATCTGAATCAATTGATCTCCCTATTTTAGTATCGTCTGCGAATTTACTTATCCTACTAGTTATACCTAAATCTAGGTCATTTATGTATATAAGAAACAACAGGGGACCTAATACCGATCCCTGGGGGACACCACTTTTGACTGCTCCCCATTCTGACTTGGTACCATTTATGCTGACTCTCTGCTTCCTACCAATTAGCCATGACCTAATCCATCCTAACAACGCCCCACCTATTCCATGTGCCTCAACCTTTCTCATCAATCTTTCATGAGGGACTCTGTCGAAAGCTTTACTGAAATCTAAATATATAATATCATATGACTTGTCATTATCTACTGCTTCATATACCTCTGAGAAAAAACTAAGCAAATTAGTAAGGCAAGACCGTCCCTGAGTGAATCCATGCTGAGAAGAATTCATTAAGTTAAATGTTTCTAAGTGGTTTCTCATATTCCTAGCAATAATTGACTCTAGTAGCTTTCCTATGCTTGAAGTGAGACTAATGGGACGGTAATTAGATGCTATTGATTTATCACCTTTTTTGAAGATCGGAACTACATTTGCAAGCTTCCAAGCTTCTGGAACTATACCTGTTTCTAATGACTTGTTAATAGAAATGTTAATGGGTAACTTAACTCATCTCTGCATTCTTTTAATACTCTAGCATATACCTCATCAGGACCAGGCGATTTATGAGGTTTCAGTCTGTCAATTTCCTTAAGCACATCATTTCTACTTATAGTAACCGTACTTAACCTATTATCTATACTATCGCTGTATACCTTACGGACTTCTGGAAACTGTGCCAAATTTTCATTAGTGAAAAAGGAAAGAGTAGTGTAAGGTTGAGTCGTCTGTGTATGAATGGATGGGAATTGAAAAGATCATTTATAAAAATTAGAAAGAGAATAGGAGGTAGGACAGAGCCCTGAGGAACACCGGAGTTTATAGGGTGAGAAAGTGAACAATGGCCGTCCACAACCGCGGCTATGGAACGGCCGGAAAGGAAATTAGTGACAAAGGCACAGATAGAGGGATAGAAACCGAAGGAGGGTAGTTTAGAAATTAAAGATTTGTGCCAGACTCTATCGAAGGCTTTCGATATGTCTAGTGCAATAGAAAAAGTCTCACCGAAGTCCCGAAAGGAGGATGACCAAGAGTTAGTAAGATATGAAAGAAGATCACCAGTAGAGCGACCCTTAAGGAAGCCATACTGGCGATCTGAGAGCCGATTATGAGAAGAGAAATGCTTAAGAAATTTGGAAGCAAGAATAGTTTCAAAAACTTTAGAAAGACAAGAGATGAGAGCAATTGGACGATAGTTGGAGGGTTGAGAGCGGTCACCCTTCTTTGGGACAGGTTGAATGTGAGTGCTAGAAAGTTGATGTTATTAAATAAATAACATGAGAGATAGGGGTATTGTCTGTGAATATATATATATATATATATATATATATATATATATATATAGAGAGAGAGAGAGAGATACACATAAATACATAGATATAGATAAACAAAAAAGAGAAGCATAATGAGCAAAGGCTAATATATATAAAGTACGATTACCATTGTTTGCAAGTGTATAGAAAAATGCATAAACTATAATTAAATATACAGCTATAAAGCTGTATATACTAGAGAGACACGAGGACATACACACATACACACACACACACACACACACACACAGGGGGGATTATATGCATGACAAAGCCCCGAGTCCCAGACTAAGTACACACAAAAGAGCAGCTACACACAAGTACACACAAAAGAGCAGGGGCACACACACACACACACACACACACACACACACACACACACACACAGGAGCTGGTGAGGCTACAACAATAACCAACGATAATGACTGCACACGAAATACACCAAGGAAACAAATGCAACACATACACGCACATACATACACACACACACAGGAATAATGGTGGTTAAATAGACTATTATACTTGTTTTCCCCCTAGCTACTCTCTTTTCTCTCTCTCTCTCTCTCTCTCTCTCTCTCTCTCTCTCTCTCTCTCTCTCTCTCTCTCTCTCATTGTATGTAACTATTTACATATGTCATTCTGTATCTATATACCTACCTACATATCTATCTCTATCTTATTTATTTTATCTCGCTCTGTGTACCTGTGTGCTATCAATCTATCTATTTAACCTTCTATATGTGTCCAACTCTATGCCTCCCCTCCCTCCCTTTCTCTTCCTCTCTCTATTTGGTTAGCTATTTTGATCAATCTCTATATATTGCTGTATTTACCTACCTACCTACTTATCTATTAATATCAATTACTCTTCTCTCTCTCTCTCTCTCTCTGTAACTATGTTATTAAATCTCTATATATTTTGTATTTACCTACCTACCTACTTATCTATTAATATCAATTACCCCCCCCCTCTCTCTCTCTCTCTCCACTAATCCCCGGTAGTTTACGTGTGGCTCTGTGTGTTTGTGTGTGTGTGTGTGTGTGTGTGTGTGTGTGTGTGTGTGTGTTACTCAGTTACTTGTTCGTCAAGGGGAATCCACGCAATGCGAGCTAAGCTCATTATTATCGCGCCTCCTTAACTGGGAATGTATTGCGTGAAATGCATGTTAAGTGTTTTATGTACTGTTGGAATGGCTGTGGATGTGTGTGTAGTCTGTATTTAGCCAATTGGCAACATCGGAAACGAAGGCTTAGGGTGGATCTGTATGGTACCATTCTCACTATAGATGGTACCGTCTCGCCCGAAGGCTTAGGTAGCCATCAGCTTAGGTGAACCATATGATACCCATCTCGCCTTGTACCATTTTTGCCAACCCCAGATGGGATGTCACAACGTCGTCCACTTATTCCAGGTACCTATTTACAGCTAGGTGAACTGAGGCTAACACATGAAAGGAGACAAGCCCAATTTGTCTCCGCCCGGCCGGGGATTGAACCCCCGACCCCTCGTGTGTGAGACGAGAGCTCTACCTACTAGGCTACGGGCTGTGTGTGTGTGTATGTGTGTGTGTGTATGTGTGTGCGTTCTTTTGAGAAAATGTGACAGATTCCTCATACATTTTAAGTTAGTATTATTCATTAACAGTATATATTTATACTGTGTTGGGTTATGCTTGTATTAATGAGAAATATATCTATTCCTTAACTGTACAATATCCTCATTTTGACAAATAAACAACAAATGATATTCGTCCCCCACCACATTCTCATTACATTTAGTACATACCCTGTCTTCTCTATCAATATTTATGTGTCTACCAGTATTAACTGGTAATTTATTATTACTTGCTCTCAGTTTACTTATAGCTAGTCTCTCTCCCTTATCCAATTTCAGAAGATAATCCTCCATACTGAAGACACTTTGATAAGTTCTATAGCTACTACACATGGCCTTACTCAACAAATTACTATTCCATTTTGTTATCCATTGATCTGTAAGCTGTTGTTCTATTACCAATCTGAACACGGCTGGGTTTATTACATGTTGTCACAACCAGACTCCAGACATCCCACAGTCATTAAAAATGTTTTTAACACAATTCAACCAAGGTGAAATATAAACACCAACCTGATCCAAATGTAACACGCACGTGTACATTATATAACTTAACTTACTTGTTTTACCAGTAATTAATTTCGCCCAGTAATGCTGGGGTCACACATTCACGTATGGTCCCGTACGAAGGTTTATTGGTAGTTGGCAACCGAATACGTAAAACGTAAGGGCTTAGTACGCAAAACGTAAATGAAATTGTGTCTAGTCGTGGGGGTTGGTACGCATGGCGGGCGTAGCCACGCTGGTCTTGGAGGTGGTTGGTGCGGCCAAGGTCGCCCGGTATGTTTTGGATTTCGAATCAGATACGGGGCTCGCGCTCACGTATGTCAAAAGTCGGGAACGCATACATTTTACCTGGCTAACTGCTACGTCTTACGGGTGAAGCCCCGTAAAACGTAGCAGCTAGACAGGTAAAAAGTAAGTTTCTCCCGCCAATCGTACAATGTTCACGTAAAACGGGAAAGTGAAAGTAAGTCCGGGCGCATCTGGCAGAACCGCCGCACTGCGGGTTGGCGGGAAGACGCGGCACCGTTGTACGGTGGGGTCACGGGGGACAACGGGACCAGCGGGGGACACTCCCGTCACACCTCTCACCACACCGGAGCAGCAACCAACAAGCCAACCCTGCCACCCTCTGCACCCTGCCGAAAACAAATCGTAGCAGCGAAACGACTGCACCTATGGCTTTCATATTTTTACCACATGTACCTTACCCTCTAGGCTACCCACCACAAAAATTCCAAATCCCTCCTCCCACCCACTCGTTGACTGTCGGTCCCGTCAGAAGGAAAAAAAAGGAAAATCTGTGGCGGCGAAACGACTGCACCAATCGGGTCCATATTTGTGTGACAAGTCCCTTACCCTTCTGCCTTCCCCCCACCACACCCCCAACCACCCCCTTCCAGCGTATCCATACGAAGATAAGGAAAAAAAGGAAAATCTGTGGCGGCGAAACTACCTCACCAATCGGTTCCATATTTGTGTGACAAGTCCCTTACCCTTCTGCCTTCCCCCCACCACACCCCCAACCGCCTCCCACCATCCACTTCCAGCGTATCCATACGAAGATAAGGAAAAAAAGGAAAATCCGTGGTGGCGAAACTACCTCACCAATCGGCTTCATATGTGTAACACAAGTCAATTACCCTTCTACCTTCCCCCAACCAACCCGAAAACCACCCTCCCACCCATACATTCCGATACCATAAAAGTCTCTGTAGTCTATAGTGTCTTTTCAGCTACTTTCGGGACCATCGGGGACCTGATTTCTGGCGAAAATGGACAAGGGGAGTGTTTTTTTTACCATTATCCTTCCTTTCTCTCCCAACTTGATAGATTTAGCCAAAAAAAAAAAAAAACTCTGGCACTGGCAGAAGCACACCGTCAAAATTGGCTGGCACTCAGCAGGTTAAAGGTTACAAGGATGAATGGTCTTTCCTCTATAAAGGGAGTTCACAAAATTGAACTCCTCCAGGATGAATTCCGCGATGTTGTTCATGGTGCCGATGAAGGACTGGGAATGGGAATGGTGTGGCCATTCCTGCCCTTTTGTAGTTCCCAGATTCCAACCCAGACCTACGTGGTTGACAAAGACTGTCTTTGTCTGTGTTTGGACAGACGGGGTGTGCCTACGATTGTCCGGACACGGTCCACGTAATGCCTACAAACTCACAAGACGTACGGCCTCAGCTACGTAGGTCTTGTGGGGGCGTGGCCATGGGCGTGGCCTGTGTTCCCGCAAATAGGGCAGCCCAGGCGAACTAACGGGGACATGCTTACGCAAGTCGCAAGCACGTACGTAGCTCCATACAACTACATTACGGTCTGACGTAACACTGGCCCCGTTACGGTACGTATGTCGGGAAGTGCAATAGTCGTAGTCTATACGGGCGTACACGGCCGGACTACGCCCGTCATAACACAAAATTGGCGATCACGCCTGACGGGAGCATACGGGAGCGATATACGTGAATGTGTGACCCCAGCATAACTCATCATTGAACACTTAATATTTATGTATATAGGATATTCACCAAGTTCACCATACACCATGCCATTACTTGTATACTTATGAACATATAATGTATGCTTTAAAAACTTCAAATGAAGCTGTTCCAAGTCTCTAATAACATAATGTCCCCATACCTCAGCAGTATACAACATAACTGGTCTAACCATGTGTGTGTGTGTGTGTGTGTGTGTGTGTAAGGAAAGCCATGGAGGCAAGAGACAATGTACTTATATGGTACCCACTCTATATATCTGCCTTAAGAGGGAGGTAGTTGCTTTTTCTGGACCCCCTTCTCTCTCATGTTTATCCCCATTAGTTTTTTTTATTTTAAGACGTTCGTACTATTGGTTTGGCAATTTTAAGCCCTTTAGCCCCTCCTCCTCCTCCTTCCTTTTCCTCCTCTGCCTCCTAACCTTCCTTCCTTCCTCCTCCTCCTCCTCCTCCTCCTTCTTCTTCTTCTTTTTATTCTTCTTCTTCTGCCCCTCCTCCTTTTCCTCCTCCTCCTCCTCCTCCCCAAAGTCAAGAAGGAGCGAGGAGGGAGCCAGAGGGAGCGGAGGGAGGGTGGGCGGTAAAGAAAAGTATCCTATCTCAACACAATGATAATGATGCTTGGAGACCCACGATGAAAACGGTGTGTGTGTGTGTGTGTAAGAGGGGAGGGGGGGTAATGTGTGTGTGTGCGTGTGTCGAGACATTTTAGAAATTTAGCCAAATAGATAATGAAAATATATACAGCATATACTGTATATAATAGAACAGCAGATACAGTAGGCTATAGAGAGAGCCACAAACATATACACATACATATAAACAAACACAGAATACATACAAGCCAACATGAGAATATAATTGTTTGGAGACTCAGCCAGCCAACCATGAGGGATAATGGCCATGAATGAAGTATTAAGGCACGCTGGTAAAACACTGAGAGGGTCTGGCTGGGTGGCTGGGTATATATATATATTATGTGGGTGGGTGGGTTGGTAGGAATGTAGGTGGGTGGGTGGGTTGGTAGGAATGTGGGTGGGTATGTGTAGTTGGTAGGAATGTGGGTGGGTTGGTTAGTAGGAATGTGGGTGGGTGGGTGGGTTGGTAGGAATGTGGGTTGGTTGGTTGTATGTGGGTTAGGGTGTGGGTATATGGGTGGGTTGTGTGGGTTAGTGTATGGGTGGGTGGTCTGTATGTGGATATTTGGGTGGGTGTGTATGTGAATGAAGTATTAAGGCAAGCTAGCAAAACACTGAAAGGACCTGGGTGGTTGTTGTTGTTGTTGTTGTTCCCTAAGCTGCCTGGCCGAACAGCCCCGAGTCCCTGAGAAAGGCCATGGCCACGATCAGGCTTTCCCACAGAGCTCTCATTGAGTGTAGATTGTGTTGTTGGCGTAAGTGGTTGTGTGAAATGCAGTCTTCTATGATGTGTTTAATGGTATGGGGTGCTGTGTTACATCCCGGGCAGGTGTCGACAACGGAGTCATCCAGTCTCTTCTGATAGCTCAGGAGAGCTGGATGGTGTCCGCATCTCAGCCTGGCCAGGTGGACTCTGTCCTCGCGAGGAAGGGAGGATTCGGAAGGATGGATTTCGGGAGGTCGTGCATGCAGCTGCGTGTTGTCTGTGAGTGAGTGGATGGATCGGTGAGAGATATGAGTATGGATGTGCTTCTGGAAGTTGGTTCGGGGTGGGCAGGGAGGGAGAGAGGACAATAATTGTGTGTGATACCGTGTGCTGGGTGTTGTTTTGATATTTCTTGGTGTCTGTGGGTGTGTTGCCATGTAGTTTAGTGGGTGGTCTTGGTTCGTGGAGGCTGCTGCCAGGAATTGAGTGCCTCTCATGTCCAGATGGTCTTTGACTTTGAGGATTTGGTTTCTTGATGTAGGTGATCTGTGGGTGCAGTAGCTGTGCAGCCTGTAATGATCTTCAGGGCTTTGTTTTGAATAGTCTGTAAGGTCTTATGATGTGTTTCAGCTAGGTTAGAAGCCCAGGCTGGGCTTGCGTATTCCATCACTGATCTTATGTATTGTTTATATACTGTGGTGGTAGTTTCTTTGTTGTGTCCAAATTTTGTGTGAGCAAGTGACCTGAGGGCGTTAAGTCTGGGTGTCAGTTTCTTTTTAATGTTTGTGGTGTGCTGTTTGAATGACATATGAGTATCATATGTTACTCCTAGGATTTTGGGTGTGTGTGTATGTGTTAGGGGTGTGTTGTTTATGGTGAGTTGAGGGATGTATTCGTGTTCTCCTGTCCAACTTGTGAGCAGGGTTGCGGTGGATTTGGCTGGGGCTAGATTAAGTCTGTTTGTAGTGCACCAGCCATGTAGTGTGTTGAGATAGGGTTGAAGGAGATCTGTTGCTCTTTTTGGGTCATGGTGTGTGCATGTGAGTGTTATGTCATCTGCATAGGAGGCTAAGTTTATTTGGGGCGTATTGGGTGTAGTTATATCGTGCATGTACAGATTGAAGAGTGCGGGCGATAGGACGGATCCTTGTGGGACTCCGTTTGGAAAGTTTCTGATTTTAGATGACTGACCGGCAAAAGATACGTGTGCACATCTGCCTGCTAGGAAGTTGGCCAGCCACCGTTTTGTGTTGTTGTGCATGTTTGTGTTGTAGATTTTGTTTGTTAGGTTGTGGCGGGGGATGGCATCGAAGGCTTTACTAATGTCGAGTGTGGCTAATAGTGATCTGTGTGGTGGTCTAGCTGAATTGATGCCGTCGAAAGCTCTTTGTGTAAGGTCTGTGAGAAGAGTGTTTGTGGAGTGCAGTGGCCTAAAGCCATGTTGTGTTGGAGCTAGGGGTAGGTCAGGTGTAATTAGTTGTAATACTAGGCGTTCCATGACTTTGGAGGGGGAGCAAAGGAGTGTGATGGGGCGGTGCGAGGAGGGTAGCGTGGGGTCTTTGTTGGGTTTGGGGAATGTGATGATGATACCATGCTTCCAAATGTCTGGTTTTGTGTTGTGTGAATAGCTGTAGTTTGATATGTTAGTGAGTGCTTGTATGCCTTGTGGTCCCAGGTGTCTGAGGTGTATGTTGCTTATGTTGTCTAGGCCACAGGCGGGTGAGTGCTTGAGATTGTTGATGATATGCTTTGTCTGGTGATTGGTGAAGGGTGTATAGTCAGGGTCTGTGGGGAATTGTCTCTTACGTCGGATGACACGTCGGTCGTCTTTGTGAGGTTTTAGGTGGCTGACATGTGAAAAGTGATTGATGAGAGTGTTTGCTTGTTGTTTACATGAAGGAGTAGAGTCTGTTGTTGTGATTGCAGCATGTGATTGTGTTGTGTTGCTGTTGGAAAGTGTGATGCTGTTTAGTGTTTTGTATAGTTTTTGGGGGTTTGTTTTGTGATCAAGTGTTTGTAGGAAGTTATTCCAATTTAGTTTTTGTTGTTCTTGTATTTTGTTGTATTTTTGTTGTATTTTCTTGTATTTTTTACCTGGGTGGTTATGTGGGTTGGTAGGAATGTGGGTGGGTGGGTGGGTATGTGAGTTAGGGTGAGTGGGTGGGTATGTGGGTTAGGGTGCGGGTGGGTATGTGGCTGGGTGGGTATGTGAGTTAGCGTGTGGGTGGGTGGATATGTGTGTGGGTGGGCGGGTGGGTATGTACTATGTTGGTTGGTAGGAATGTGAGTGGGTGGTGGGTTGTGTGGGTGTATGGGTTGGTAGGAATGTGGGTGGGGTGGGTATTTTGGTTACGGTGTGGGTGAGTGGGTGTCTGGGTTAGTAAGAATGTGGGTGGGTGGGTATGTGGGTTAGGGTGCGGGTGGGTTAGGGTGTGGGTATGTGAGTTAGGGTGTGGGTGGGTGGATATATGTGTGTGTGGGTGGGTGCGTGGGTATGTACTATGTGGGTTGGTAGGAATGTGGGTGGGTGGGTTGTGAGGGTGTGGGTGGGTTATGTGGGTGTATGGGTTGGTAGGAATGTGGGTGGGTGGGTTGTGAGGGTGTGGATGGGTTGTGTGGGTGTATGGGTTGGTAGGAATGTGGGTGGGGTGGGTATGTTGGTTAAGGTGTGGGTGGGTGTGTGGGTTAGTAGGAATGTGGGTGGGTGGTTGGGTATGGGGGTTGGTAGTAATGTGAGTGGGTGGGCATGTGGGTTAGGGTATGGGTGGGTATAGGGTGGGTGGGTATGTGGGTTAGGGTGTGGGTTGGTATGTGGGTGGGTTTTGTATGGGTATGTGGGTGGGTTGAGTGTGTGAATGGGTTTGTGGATAGGTGGTTGGGTTGTGTGGGTGGGTGGGTTTGTGGGTTATGGTGTGGGTGGGTGGATACATGTGTTGGTGGACGGGTGGGTATGTACTATGTGGGTTGGTAGGAACGTGGGTGGGTGGGTATATGGGTATATTTTTGCATTATGTGGGTTAGGGTGTGGGTGGTTGGATATGTGGGTGGGTGGATATGTGAGTAAGTTTTGTGTAGGTGGGTGGATATATGAGTTGATGAGTGAGTGGGTGGTTAGGTTATAGGTGTGTCAGTGGGCTAGTGAGTTTTGGGTGGGTGGATATGTGGGTTTAAGGTGAATGAGGTCTTGGGTGGGTTAAGGGGAGGCAGTTGGTTTTTCGAGTCCTCCTCCTCCCTCATGTTTACCCCTATTAGTTATGAAACTTATAAGATTTCAATACATTCGCCTCATTATTTTGTCGATTTTCAAACCTTTTGCCCCATTCTTTTGCCAATATTAAGACCTTTCGTGCCATTTAGGTGTCGATTTTGTTTTCCTGGCAAGCGATAGTGAGCCTGTATTTGAAGAAGAATCGGCCTTCGGCCGGGACATTTTTCTACCGAAAAATGTACAAGTTTATATCGAAGGGGGGTCTTGTGGGTGTGTTTTTAAGTTTGATGGAGGTTTAGAGAGCAAACTAAACCCCCTCCTTAAACCATTGAGCCGAACCAGTAAATTATACTGCACAATACCGTCTGGGCTCCCTTAATTGTGTAAGTGGATTTGTCAGTGGGTGAATGTGTTTTAAATACTTGGGTGGGTGATTGTGTGTTATGTGGGTTAGTTTAGCGGGTGGGTGGATGACTGGTATAGTGTGGATGAGTGGGTTGCCGAGTCTTCGGGTGGGTGTATGTTTAGCTAGATGTATACATCACAAATGTGGATAAATACACAAATAAGTAGATACATAGATACAGAAAACTTATTTAAGGAATGTTTACAATAGAAGCCACTACACACACACACAGAGAGAGAGAGAGAGAGAGAGAGAGAGAGAGAGAGAGAGAGAGAGAGAGAGAGAGACATAGTGACGAACCCTACTGCTTCTCTTCTTCTTCTTCCTCCTCCGTTTCCTCTCCTCCTCCTCTTTACCTGTCACTTTCTCTTCTCCTCTTCTTAAGGGGGTAGTGCTTGGTTTTTGGTCTATACATTTATTATTAATTTATTTTTGAGTTTCCTCGCTAGACCTTCATCAAGCTTAGAAAAACACCCTCTAGACCCCCTTTCAAGATAAATAGGTACATTTTTCGGTAGTGTCCCGGCCGAAGGCCGGTTCCTTCCTAAATTAGAGGCTCGCTTTCGCTTGCCATGAAAACATCGACACCTAAAGGGTAAGAAAGGTCTTAATATTGACACAAAATTGAGGCGAAAGGTCTCAAAATCGCCAAATTAACGAAACGAATACTTAAAACCTCAAAACTAATATGCTAAACATGAGGGAGAAGGGGGTCCATAAAAAGCGAGTACTACCGCCTCGCTTTCTCCTCTTAAGCTCTCACTATTTCTCTTCTCCTCCTCCTCTTCTTAAGGGAGCTCACCGGGTTTTTTTTTTTTTTCTTTCTCTCCTTTTCTTTCTTCCTCTGACTTGTATCCATTTGGCCCCATTCAGCCAACTGGTTAAGACATTTATCCCCATCCAGGTGTCGATTTCTTCCTTGTATGGATTGTATGGAGAAATGCGGCTTCGCCGAAGATTTTTTTTCTATCGAAAAATGTACAAATTTAGCTTGCTGTAAAACAAAAATATATACAGTATATGCTGGCTCGCGGAAAATATTGACACCTGGATGGGAGTAAACGTCTTAAAACAGTAGGCTGAATGGGGGCCGAATGGATACAAGCCAAAGAGCGAGGGAGAGAAAGAGAAAAAAAAAGCGAGGTGGGGGCTCCATTAACCTGTCATCATTTCTCTTCTCTCCTCCTCCTAAACTGTTACTATACCTTCCTCCTCTTCTTCATATATGCTTATTCTCTCTCTTCCTTAGTTCCCTCCTTCTCTCCTCCTCTCCTATTAACATGTATTTATTCCTACCCTTCAACTTCCCCTCCTCTCCTCTCTTCTTCTTCTTCTTCCTCCTCTACCTTCCTCTTCATAAACATTTAGCATGTTCCCATTCTTCTTCTTCTTTTTATCTTTCTTCAAAAGCCATTAGATATTTTGTCCATCACTCCATAACTATTAAGCTATCTATCTATGCATCTCTCTACCTATCTATCTATCTATCTATCTATTTATCTTTCTCTCTCTCTCTCTCTCTATATATATATATATATATATATATTATATCCTTTCTTCTCTAACCACTCGTTGTCTGTGAGGCAGCAGACCTTTTGCATTACCGATAGCCTTGTCGTCTCTCTCTCTCCACCCACATGATTCCCATTCGCACTCTCTGGCAATCTCTCTCTCTCTCTCTCTCTCATGAAATCCACGCCTCATCAAACTTTCCAAGACCCGGGAATAGCCAGTATAATTCCCACCCCATGATTCCCATTCCCACTCTCGCTCTCTCTCATTCTCTCTCTCCATGTCTCTCATTTTAAACCCTGCTTTCAAGTATAAATACCGTATTACGTGTAGTCTTCGTTTTCTGATACACGCAAGAAAATATTTACCTGCCAATGTACAGTATCTATCTCGAAATTGCTTGCCTATCTATCTATCAATCAATCTATCTCGATATTATGAAACCCGTATTTCGGCAGTTCTCGTGTTTTCGTTACATATTCGATGTATCTGTCTGTCTACAGTATATGTTGTTTGAATATGGGTAGGCCACTTAAATATGAAAACCCGTAAATTCGGTTTATATCAGGTTTTCTCATACGCCAATTGACTCCCCCCCCCCCTCCACTATTCTCTCTTTCCCTCTCTCTCTTTCACACACACACACACACACACTCTCTCTCTCTCTCTCTCTCTCTCTCTACCAGCCAGGTATTTCAGAGGCACACCTAACACATTCTGCCTCACCCAAACCAACGTATTTCTTAGAGACTTAGACAAAATAATGCAGTGGGGTTAGACTTGTCGCTTTACCTGGGGGTTTGTAAGTTTGTGAGATTAGTTTGAGGGATTGGTGTGTGTGTGTGTGTGATGAGTGTGTTAGGCGATAACAATGCACAAATATTCACAATTGGTACAGTCGTCAGTATTAATTAGTTTCAGTTTCCATGGGTGATGTCCCTGTGGTTGTTTACTGTATATATGGATGGAGTCATGTAAGAAATACTATCAAAAGCAGTGGATGTTGGTGTATCGCTGAATAGGGAGGGAATTGAGTGGAAGCTACCTATACTGCTGTTTGCGGATGATACAGTTCTGATGAGTGATAATGAATGGGAGTTGCAGGGTCTGGTAAATGAGTTTGGAACAGTGTGCGAAAAACGGAATTTGAAGGTAAATGCAGGGAAAAGCAAGGTTATGGTCTTCGAAAGGGGTGAAGTCACAGAGTGTGAGGTGAAGCTGAACGGTCAGGCTATGGAGATCGTCAACTCTTTTAAGTATCTGGGCAGTGTGTTGAATAAAGATGGGACTATGGATGAAGAAGTGCAGGAGAGGGTACAACAGGGGAAGAGGGTTGTAGGAACGCTGAAAGCAGTAACAAAAAATAGGGTGGTCAGTATGGAAGTGAAGAAGTCCTTGCATGACAGTGGTGGTAATCCCGACACTGACTTACGGAAGCGAAGCATGAACGTTGGTTGAGAGATTCAGACCAAGAGTGAGAGCAGTGGAAATGAATTACTTAAGAAGTGCGTGCCGGAGTTACATGAAGGGATAGACAGACTAATGAGGAAGTAAGAAGGAGGTATGGTGTGGAGGTAGATGTGATGGAAAGGTGTTGAAAAGGAACAGCTTGAGATGGTTCGGCCATATGAAACGTATGGAAAGCGAGAGGAATGACTAAGAGGGTGTACGAGAGCGAGGTGGAGGGGACAGAGGGAGAGGTAGACCGAAAGAGAGGTGGAAGGATGGAGTGAGGAAGTATATGAACGAAGGCGGGGTTGGTTGGGGGGAGGGGCGTGGACAGAGGTGCATGGGGGCGGTTCGTTCGTGGCCACCCCTTCGGAGATCACGGCGTCGGGCAATAGATAGATAGATAGAATAGTTTCCCTGGGTATGGCGTTAGTAGCACTGCACGATGGAGAGGTATCCCCTCCACCTTGACTTACCAGAATCAGTCTTTCCCTCTTCCTATGACTTAAATTGCTTCAAACTCCGTGTGTCCAGGCATTTTGACTGAAACGTCCCTTGATTTTGGCCCTGTCACTCTTTCAACTATGGGGGAGGCACTCGCTATAGGCAGTTATGCCTTTTGCCTCCCTCAATCACATAGAAAAAAAAAAAAAAAAAAAAAAAAAACCTCCTCTCCTTGTTGTTACCATACCCCCACCTAACCCCTCCCATTTTCTCTCCGACCCCAGAACTACACCCACCCTCCCTTCTCTCACTCTCACCCAGTTAGGGGCTCTTCTGGACCTCACCAATTGCATGTATTCCGAACACCTAATGAAGGAATGCAATGTATCATAGGCAGAGTCAAATATTAGCTTTACTAAATTTGAAAGAAAGAAATAGAAATAGAGAGAGATAGAGAGGGAGAGAGAGAGGAAGCGGTGGGGGAGGGGGGGATGTTCGCCGAAAACCTACATATGATTCGAGTGATTCATACAGATACATTTACCATTGACCCCTAAAAGGTTCATACCTATGTACTGATGGTGTAGTACTGTATCATACTCTAATAGAGCTGCCAAACTAACTCACGTGAAGTTGGATTTCATTTTCATCGTTGTAATGGCTCAGTCTGGGCTACGTAACAAGCTTGAGACAACGAGGACCGTCTGTGTCAATTCCACCATGTGTTTCTCCCATCAATGAACACACAAAGTAAACCATTCCAGTATTTTGAATTCTTTCTTTATATACAATTATTAAATACTAATATCACTACTTATTAGCACCGTATACAAGAACAAAACATTTGCTTAATCATATTCACCACAAATTTCTCTGCTTCCAGACAGTTCAGGACTCATTAAGTGTAAACAGCCAATTTGCCAATAAATGTTACAAATTATTGCCGAGAATGTGCCCAGTGAGTCGGCCATGTGACTTCATTACGCTAACTCAACACTAATCCTCTTAACGGAGCTATCTACCCAATCATTAGGCCATATTGTTGTCCTAATTGGCCATAATGTAAAACTACTGTATATAAACGGGACACTAACTACCCTCGGGCAAGGTACTGGGGTTTTAGAAAAGAAGCTCCAGGCTTGAAAATATTACTTGACATAAACAGGCTTAATAATCCTGAAGGGTTGATAACCAATATATATGCCCTATTGTAATTAATTACCCCTCGGGTACTCTTACGCTCATCTATCCATTAGGTAGGGTCTTATTTTAAAGTTCCCATGCCCTCAACACTTACGCTCACCCATACATTAGGGAAGGACTTATTCATTTTGTCACCTTACCCTTAACACCTTGCTATAGGTTACTCTATTTGATCAGGTATCTTGTGTTGTAACCAAGTAAAAGGGGGGCGTTCACTATGGCTATGTAGCAATATGGGTTAAAAAATAGCAAATTGCGTTAAATACTCCCTGATTAATAATACCACTCTGTATAACAGTTTCGTGTATAACCAAATAATCTCATTATACATTATATATAATTATACAAGTGTGTATTTCTACCCCTCATACCTGGTATATTATACTAGTAACGGTAGTAATTAGCAGCTTCAAGTTAGGTTTTGTTTAGTTCATATGTTTAATTTGCAGGAGATGGTGGTCGAGATAAATATCTGTGTGAAATACTTCATTCGTTCATTAGGTGTTCAGAATAAATTTAATCGGTGAGGTCCCAGAAGTAGCTCCTAGCTGGGTGAGAGCGAGAGTAGGGAGGGTGGGTACGGTGTAGTTCTGGGGTCGGAGAGAAAATGGGAGAGGTTAGGGGGGGGTATGGGAACAACAAGGAGAGGAGGTGGAGGGGATATCTCTCCACAATGCAGTGCTACTAACAGGGAAAATGAAACGAATTAATCCTGACGAATGTACCAGAATAGAATGGGCAAACTGAGAACACCGAGACTAAATCATATGACAACGAAATGACAAGGTGAAACAATAACTAAATTTTATATAAATAAAAATAAATAAAACATAGATATGTAAATGTGTGTATATATACATATACACACATTTTATGGATGGAGGACGCCTTTAGGCACATCGATCTGTATTGTCTTTGATTTTCCTTCCTATATTTATTATCTCTTAAAAGCATATATATACATACACGTAAGATAAATAATCTATATATATATAGATGGAATGAGGCGAACTGGTGTGGAAGGTGAGTGACGTGTAGTGGTCCTCTGGTGTCAACTTTTTACCTTACCTCTTCAATCCTCTGACCCCCCCCCCCCCACTCTCTCTCTTTACCACCTCCTTGTCCCTCTCCCTCCCCTTGCTCCACCCTTACCACCCCCCTAGTCTCTCTCCCTCCCCCTTCCTCTCCCCCTTCTCTTTACCACCCCCTCTTCCACTTACCACACCCCTCTCTCCTCCGTCTCCTTCCCCCCGCCCTTGCTCCTCCATTACCACCCAATTCTTAATGCTTTTGTGTTTATGTGTATGTCAAATAGGACCAGGGTAAAGGAATGCACAATCACCTTTGCCCTTTTGAGACAATGTACAGTATATGTAATGTTATGTATTTATGCTATCTCAATAAAGAATCAGATCAATTCAAATCAAATCTGCTCCTCCCTTACCCCCCCCCCCTCTCTCTCTCTCCTGCTGCCTTCCTCCCCCCCCCCCCCCCCCTCCTGCCCCACTTGCTAGCTTCCCTGGAGGCATCCTGTCAGACCTCACGTCGTTACACACAGACAGGCAGGCAGACAGACAGAAGCTCGAATCGGAACTTCTACATTATATATATATATATATATACTTTATACATTATGCTCGAATCGGATCTTCTACTTTATTTATATATATATATATATATATATATATATATATATATATATATATATATATATATATATAAATATATTTATATTAGAGTAGCCAGGGAGGATATTGTCTTTCAGGCAGGTGATATTAAAATAATAGGCACAGTTTGCATTATTGAGTTTTTTATTGATACTCTCAATTTTTCGTACAGTTTTTCTAGTATTTTCAGGAAGTCGGTAAAGGAGGTTTGCAAAGGGTTCCGACGTTTCAATGTGCGAAGTCATCATTATCAAGGAGAAGTGAAGTTAGATTTTTTTTTTTTTTTTTTAAAGGTAGGGGGTGAAAGAAGAGATCCCAGATTGGGAAGGAAGAGAAAGTAGGAAAGATGAAAGACAGTTAGAAGAGAAAAGTTAGTGGGCCGGCCACCTTGCTGTTTTTATTTATTAAAGTTAGTTTTTATGGCAAGTTATATAGGTGCTGAGGGCTATGAATTGATTACAATATGATTTCTAAGTGATTGATAGTAGTTGCTTAAATATTATTCGTTATTTGTAGTTCTATCTACTATGTTATATTCAGGAGGAGGGAGGTTGTTTATTTCGCAGTATTTCTTAGTCATATTTATCTTTCAACTCTCTCCAACGCCAGTTATCATGTTCTTGCTTTTCTCTGGCTATCTCATAGAGGCCTATGCAGAAAAATCCGGTTTTGGCTGTTTCATGTTCTCTGATCATTTTGGCTACAGGTCTGCTGTAGTCTATTAGATCAGTGTCTGCAGTTATGCTTTTCAGGTTAGAACAGTCCAGTTGTCTGTGTGCATCCCGCTTTGCTGTTTCTTCTTGTTCTTGTTCCTGTTTGGTTCTCAATCTTGTGTGTTTCGGGAAGTTAGAAGGTGATAAGTCGAGACTATATAGGACGATACAAGATCAAGAGAGGGTGCGCTAGCTGCACGCTGGTTGGCTAACCTCAGGCTAGCTCTGGTTGGTTGGCTGGTCCAGCGTATGGGGTAGGCGCAGGAGTGGGCGCGGCCTCTGCGTCGTTCGTCTGCGTGTGTGGAGGGGGCATTCCTGGGGGCATCCTGGGGGGCCTCGCTGTGGAAGGGCGTGCCGAGGGTAGGATCTGGCTGTATTCCGCTTGTGTGTTTAAAGTAGGTTGGTATGTTTGTATATATATAGCTTCAAGAATGAATAGGCGGCGAGAGTCTATTTCTTTATCAAGAATAGAGGTGTGTTTATCTAAGTCGGGTCTGGTGAGTTCCTGATGGTGTGGGGATGTGTGGTAGTGGTCCTTGATAGCTCCGGCGTGAAGGTGGAGGGTAAGGCAACGTGACAGACAAGTCCTTGTCAAACCGACGTAAGTGTGAGGTCCACAGTCCTCACTGTTACAGGTGTGTCGGTATATGACATGGTCCTCTTGTGCCGGTTTCTTAGCGGTAGCCGGGCTGTTGCGAATGACTAGTTGTGATGTTTGCCTCGATTTGTAGTATATGGCGAGTTTAAGGTGTTGTTCGTAGTTTTAACGTTGTTGCTGATAATGTCTCTCATTATGTTTTCGTCTGTCTTGTGATCTGAGGACATGTGGTTTTTATAGTAAATTTTTATGTATTCAGTGTTTGTATTAGTAGGCATGTCGTTATTGTACCATGTTTCAAGGTGTTTGTTGATGGTGTGGGCGATGTCCGAGTTACTGTACCCATTACCTTTTAATCTCACCTGCCTGAAAGAAAAAAACAAAACTTATATATATACAGTATATATATATATATATATATATATATATATATATATATATATATATATATATATATATATAGAGAGAGAGAGAGAGAGAGAGAGAGATCACATTCAGTACCGGTGGCGTCATTTTCATTATATTCTGACAACTATTAGATTTTACTCCAATTGTAGGAAGGACCTCTAACAATTATAATAAAAAACATGGTATGCATTCGACAAT